>JAGFBZ010000217.1:0-426042 GCA_018398805.1 Hirundichthys speculiger | reverse complement strand
CGTCGATCTATCTAACCAGCTGCCTGTTCTCTCCATCATCCAATCCAATTGTCTATCCATCTATCCAACTGGCCTTTCGTCTGACCTCCATCTGGCTACCGTCTGTCCATCCAATCCGGCTGTCCATCTATCCAACTGGCTTTTCGTCTGACCATCTATCCAACTGGCTATCCATCTATCCAACTGGCTAGTGGTCTGTCCATCTATCCAACTGGCTGTTCGTCTGTTCATCTATCCAACTGGCTATCCGTCTGTCCATCTATCCAACTGGCTGTTCTTCTGATCTATCCAACTGGCTATCTGTCCATCTATCCAACTGGCTATCGGTCTGTCCATCTATCCAACTGGCTATCTGTCTGTCCATCTAACCAACTGGATTTCTGTCTGTCCATCTATCCAACTGTCTATTCATCTATCTATCTGTCTGACCAACTGGCTATTCATCTGTACGTCTATCTACCAATGCGTACACACACATAAACACACACCAGTCAGGATGGCTGAGCGGTCTATCTAACGAACTGCCTGTTCAGGTCCATCAATCCAATTGGCCAATTCGTTGTATCCATCTATCTAATCAATTGGCTATTCGTCTGTCCATCTATCCAACTGGCGATCCGTCTTGTCCGTCTATCCAACTGGCTGTTCGTCTATCCATCTATCCAACTGGCAATTCATCTGTCCAACTATCTAATCAATTGGCTATTCATCTGGCTGTCCATCTATTCAACTGGCTGTCCGTCTATCAAACTGGCAAGTGGTCTGTCCATCTATCCAACTGGCCTTTCGTCTGACCATCTATCCAACTGGCTAGTGGTCTATCCAACTGGCTGTTCGTCTGACCGTCTGTCCATCTATCCGATTGGCCAACCGTCTATCCATCTATCCAACTGGCTTTTCGTCTGACCATCTATCCAACTGGCTATCCATCTATCCAACTGGCTGTTCGTCTGTTCATCTATCCAACTGGCTATCCGTCTGTCCATCTATCCAACTGGCTGTTCTTCTGACCATCTATCCAACTGGCTATCCGTCTGTCCATCTATCCAACTGGCTAGTGGTCTGTCCATCTATCCAACTGGCTATCTGTCTGTCCATCTAACCAACTGGATTTCTGTCTGTCCATCTATCCAACTGTCTATTCATCTATCTATCTGTCTGACCAACTGGCTATTCATCTGTACGTCTATCTACCAATGCGTACACACACATAAACACACACCAGTCAGGATGGCTGAGCGGTCTAAGGCGCTGCGTTCAGGTCGCAGTCTCCCCTGGAGGCGTGGGTTCAAATCCAACTTCTGACAGTTCTATA
The DNA here is from genome assembly GCA_018398805.1 of Hirundichthys speculiger. Classification (NCBI taxonomy): domain Eukaryota; kingdom Metazoa; phylum Chordata; class Actinopteri; order Beloniformes; family Exocoetidae; genus Hirundichthys; species Hirundichthys speculiger. The sequence goes on along the minus strand of JAGFBZ010000217.1, from coordinate 424,727 downwards.
TCGTCAGGTTTGGCCTCGAGTCCCAGTTGCTTCAACATCCAGTGTAAAACCTGAATCAATGGTCTGAATCACTTTGCTGTGGAGACTGAAATAGAATATCCAACTGGCTATTCGTGTATCTATCTAACCAATTACCAGTTCGTCGATCTATCTAACCAGCTGCCTGTTCTCCATCAATCCAATTGTCTATCCATCTATCCAACTGGCCTTTCGTCTGACCATCTATCCAACTGGCTAGTGGTCTATCCAACTGGCTGTTCGTCTGTCCATCTATCCAATTGGCCAACCGTCTGTCCATCTATCCAACTGGCTTTTCGTCTGACCATCTATCCAACTGGCTATCCATCTATCCAACTGGCTAGTGGTCTGTCCATCTATCCAACTGGCTGTTCGTCTGTTCATCTATCCAACTGGCTATCCGTCTGTCCATCTATCCAACTGGCTGTTCTTCTGACCATCTATCCAACTGGCTATCCGTCTGTCCATCTATCCAACTGGCTAGTGGTCTGTCCATCTATCCAACTGGCTATCTGTCTGTCCATCTAACCAACTGGATTTCTGTCTGTCCATCTATCCAACTGTCTATTCATCTATCTATCTGTCTGACCAACTGGCTATTCATCTGTACGTCTATCTACCAATGCGTACACACACATAAACACACACCAGTCAGGATGGCTGAGCGGTCTATCTAACGAACTGCCTGTTCGTCCATCAATCCAATTGCCAATTCGTCTGTCCATCTATCTAATCAATTGGCTATTCGTCTGTCCATCTATCCAATGGCGATCCGTCTGTCCGTCTATCCAACTGGCTGTTCGTCTATCCATCTATCCAACTGGCAATTCATCTGTCCAACTATCTAATCAATTGGCTATTCATCTGGCTGTCCATCTATTCAACTGGCTGTCCGTCTATCAAACTGGCAAGTGGTCTGTCCATCTATCCAACTGGCCTTTCGTCTGACCATCTATCCAACTGGCTAGTGGTCTATCCAACTGGCTGTTCTGTCTGAACCGTCTGTCCATCTATCCATTGGCCAACCGTCTATCCATCTATCCAACTGGCTTTTCGTCTGACCATCTATCCAACTGGCTATCCATCTATCCAACTGGCTGTTCGTCTGTTCATCTATCCAACTGGCTATCCGTCTGTCCCATCTATCCAACTGGCTATTCGTGTATCTATCTAACCAATACCAGTCGTCGATCTATCTAACCAGCTGCCTGTTCTCCATCAATCCAATGTCTATCCATCTATCCAACTGGCCTATGTCTATCCAACTGGCTTTCGGCTGACCGTCTGTCCATCTATCCAATTGGCCAACCGTCTGTCCATCTATCCAACTGGCTTTTCGTCTGACCATCTATCCAACTGGCTATCCATCTATCCAACTGGCTAGTGGTCTGTCCATCTATCCAACTGGCTGTTCGTCTGTTCATCTATCCAACTGGCTATCCGTCTGTCCATCTATCCAACTGGCTGTTCTTCTGACCATCTATCCAACTGGCTATCCGTCTGTCCATCTATCCAACTGGCTAGTGGTCTGTCCATCTATCCAACTGGCTATCTGTCTGTCCATCTAACCAACTGGATTTCTGTCTGTCCATCTATCCAACTGTCTATTCATCTATCTATCTGTCTGACCAACTGGCTATTCATCTGTACGTCTATCTACCAATGCGTACACACACATAAACACACACCAGTCAGGATGGCTGAGCGGTCTAAGGCGCTGCGTTCAGGTCGCAGTCTCCCCTGGAGGCGTGGGTTCAAATCCAACTTCTGACAGTTCTATATCGTCAGGTTTGGCCTCGAGTCCCAGTTGCTTCAACATCCAGTGTAAAACCTGAATCAATGGTCTGAATCACTTTGCTGTGGAGACTGAAATAGAATATCCAACTGGCTATTCGTGTATCTATCTAACCAATTACCAGTTCGTCGATCTATCTAACCAGCTGCCTGTTCTCCATCAATCCAATTGTCTATCCATCTATCCAACTGGCCTTTCGTCTGACCATCTATCCAACTGGCTAGTGGTCTATCCAACTGGCTGTTCGTCTGACCGTCTGTCCATCTATCCAATTGGCCAACCGTCTGACCATCTATCCAACTGGCTATCCATCTATCCAACTGGCTAGTGGTCTGTCCATCTATCCAACTGGCTATCTATCCGTCTGTCCATCTATCCAACTGGCTGTTCTTCTGACCATCTATCCAACTGGCTATCCGTCTGTCCATCTATCCAACTGGCTAGTGGTCTGTCCATCTATCCAACTGGCTATCTGTCTGTCCATCTAACCAACTGGATTTCTGTCTGTCCATCTATCCAACTGTCTATTCATCTATCTATCTGTCTGACCAACTGGCTATTCATCTGTACGTCTATCTACCAATGCGTACACACACATAAACACACACCAGTCAGGATGGCTGAGCGGTCTATCTAACGAACTGCCTGTTCGTCCATCAATCCAATTGCCAATTCGTCTGTCCATCTATCTAATCAATTGGCTATTCGTCTGTCCATCTATCCAACTGGCGATCCGTCTGTCCGTCTATCCAACTGGCTGTTCGTCTATCCATCTATCCAACTGGCAATTCATCTGTCCAACTATCTAATCAATTGGCTATTCATCTGGCTGTCCATCTATTCAACTGGCTGTCCGTCTATCAAACTGGCAAGTGGTCTGTCCATCTATCCAACTGGCCTTTCGTCTGACCATCTATCCAACTGGCTAGTGGTCTATCCAACTGGCTGTTCGTCTGACCGTCTGTCCATCTATCCGATTGGCCAACCGTCTATCCATCTATCCAACTGGCTTTTCGTCTGACCATCTATCCAACTGGCTATCCATCTATCCAACTGGCTGTTCGTCTGTTCATCTATCCAACTGGCTATCCGTCTGTCCATCTATCCAACTGGCTATTCGTGTATCTATCTAACCAATTACCAGTTCGTCGATCTATCTAACCAGCTGCCTGTTCTCCATCAATCCAATTGTCTATCCATCTATCCAACTGGCCTTTCGTCTGACCATCTATCCAACTGGCTAGTGGTCTATCCAACTGGCTGTTCGTCTGACCGTCTGTCCATCTATCCAATTGGCCAACCGTCTGTCCATCTATCCAACTGGCTTTTCGTCTGACCATCTATCCAACTGGCTATCCATCTATCCAACTGGCTAGTGGTCTGTCCATCTATCCAACTGGCTGTTCGTCTGTTCATCTATCCAACTGGCTATCCGTCTGTCCATCTATCCAACTGGCTGTTCTTCTGACCATCTATCCAACTGGCTATCCGTCTGTCCATCTATCCAACTGGCTAGTGGTCTGTCCATCTATCCAACTGGCTATCTGTCTGTCCATCTAACCAACTGGATTTCTGTCTGTCCATCTATCCAACTGTCTATTCATCTATCTATCTGTCTGACCAACTGGCTATTCATCTGTACGTCTATCTACCAATGCGTACACACACATAAACACACACCAGTCAGGATGGCTGAGCGGTCTAAGGCGCTGCGTTCAGGTCGCAGTCTCCCCTGGAGGCGTGGGTTCAAATCCAACTTCTGACAGTTCTATATCGTCAGGTTTGGCCTCGAGTCCCAGTTGCTTCAACATCCAATGTAAAACCTGAATCAATGGTCTGAATCACTTTGCTGTGGAGACTGAAATAGAATATCCAACTGGCTATTCGTGTATCTATCTAACCAATTACCAGTTCGTCGATCTATCTAACCAGCTGCCTGTTCTCCATCAATCCAATTGTCTATCCAACTGGCCTTTCGTCTGACCATCTATCCAACTGGCTAGTGGTCTATCCAACTGGCTGTTCGTCTGACCGTCTGTCCATCTATCCAATTGGCCAACCGTCTGACCATCTATCCAACTGGCTATCCATCTATCCAACTGGCTAGTGGTCTGTCCATCTATCCAACTGGCTATCCGTCTGTCCATCTATCCAACTGGCTGTTCTTCTGACCATCTATCCAACTGGCTATCCGTCTGTCCATCTATCCAACTGGCTAGTGGTCTGTCCATCTATCCAACTGGCTATCTGTCTGTCCATCTAACCAACTGGATTTCTGTCTGTCCATCTATCCAACTGTCTATTCATCTATCTATCTGTCTGACCAACTGGCTATTCATCTGTACGTCTATCTACCAATGCGTACACACACATAAACACACACCAGTCAGGATGGCTGAGCGGTCTATCTAACGAACTGCCTGTTCGTCCATCAATCCAATTGCCAATTCGTCTGTCCATCTATCTAATCAATTGGCTATTCGTCTGTCCATCTATCCAACTGGCGATCCGTCTGTCCGTCTATCCAACTGGCTGTTCGTCTATCCATCTATCCAACTGGCAATTCATCTGTCCAACTATCTAATCAATTGGCTATTCATCTGGCTGTCCATCTATTCAACTGGCTGTCCGTCTATCAAACTGGCAAGTGGTCTGTCCATCTATCCAACTGGCCTTTCGTCTGACCATCTATCCAACTGGCTAGTGGTCTATCCAACTGGCTGTTCGTCTGACCGTCTGTCCATCTATCCGATTGGCCAACCGTCTATCCATCTATCCAACTGGCTTTTCGTCTGACCATCTATCCAACTGGCTATCCATCTGTCCATCTATCCAACTGGCTAGTGGTCTGTCCATCTATCCAACTGGCTAGTGGTCTGTCCATCTATCCAACTGGCTATCTGTCTGTCCATCTAACCAACTGGATTTCTGTCTGTCCATCTATCCAACTGTCTATTCATCTATCTATCTGTCTGACCAACTGGCTATTCATCTGTACGTCTATCTACCAATGCGTACACACACATAAACACACACCAGTCAGGATGGCTGAGCGGTCTAAGGCGCTGCGTTCAGGTCGCAGTCTCCCCTGGAGGCGTGGGTTCAAATCCCACTTCTGACAGTTCTATATCGTCAGGTTTGGCCTCGAGTCCCAGTTGCTTCAACATCCAATGTAAAACCTGAATCAATGGTGTGAATCACTTTGCTGTGGAGACTGAAATAGAATATCCAACTGGCTATTCGTGTATCTATCTAACCAATTACCAGTTCGTCGATCTATCTAACCAGCTGCCTGTTCTCCATCAATCCAATTGTCTATCCATCTATCCAACTGGCCTTTCGTCTGACCATCTATCCAACTGGCTAGTGGTCTATCCAACTGGCTGTTTGTCTGACCGTCTGTCCATCTATCCAATTGGCCAACCGTCTGTCCATCTATCCAACTGGCTTTTCGTCTGACCATCTATCCAACTGGCTAGTGGTCTGTCCATCTATCCAACTGTCTGTTCATCTATCCAACTGGCTATCCGTCTGTCCATCTATCCAACTGGCTGTTCTTCTGACCATCTATCCAACTGGCTACTGGTCTGTCCATCTAACCAACTGGATTTCTGTCTGTCCATCTATCCAACTGTCTATTCATCTATCTATCTGTCTGACCAACTGGCTATTCATCTGTACGTCTATCTACCAATGCGTACACACACATAAACACACACCAGTCAGGATGGCTGAGCGGTCTAAGGCGCTGCGTTCAGGTCGCAGTCTCCCCTTGAGGTGTGGGTTCGAATCCCACTTCTGACAGCTCTTTGTCGTCAGGTTTGGCCTTGAGTCCCAGTTGCTTCAACATCCAATGTAAAACCTGAATCAATCGTGTGAATCACTTTGCTGTGGAGACTGAAATAGAATATCCAACTGGCTAGTGGTCTGTCCAGCTATCCATCTGTCCATCTATCCAACTGGCTATTCATCTGTCCATCTATCCAACTGGTTATCTGTCTGTCCATCTATCCAACTGGCTATCCGTCTATCCATCTATCCAACTGACTTTTCGTCTGACCATCTATCCAACTGGCTATCTATTTGTCCATCTATCCAACTGGCTAGTGGTCTGTCCATCTATCCAACTGGCTAGTGGTCTGTCCATCTATCCAACTGGCTATCCGTCTGTCCATCTATCCAACTGGCTATTCGTCTGTCCATCTATCCAACTGGCTATCCGTCTGTCCATCTATCCAACTGGCTGTTCGTCTGATCATCTATTCAACTGGCTATCCGTCTATCCATCTATCCAACTGGCTTTTCGTCTGACCATCTATCCAACTGGCTATCTATTTGTCCATCTATCCAACTGGCTAGTGGTCTGTCCATCTATCCAACTGGCTATCCATCTGTCCATCTATCCAACTGGCTGTTGGTCTGACCATCTTTCCATCTATCCAACTGGCTATTCGTCTGTCCATCTATCCAACAGGCTATCCGTCTATCCATCTATCCAACTGGCTTTTCGTCTGACCATCTATCCAACTGGCTATCTATTTGTCCATCTATCCAACTGGCTATCTGTCTGTCCATCTATCCAACTGGCTATTCGTCTGTCCATCTTTCCAACTGGCTATCCGTCTGTCCATCTATCCTACTGGCTTTTAGTCTATCTATCTAACCAACTGGCTATCTGTCTGACCAACTATCCAACTGTCTGTCCATCTAACCAACTGGATTTCTGTCTGTCCATCTATCCAACTGTCTATTCATCTATTTATCTATCTAACCAACTGGCTATTCATCTGTACGTCTATCTACCAATGTGTACACTTACATACACACAAACACACACACCAGTCAGGATGGCCGAGCGGTCTATGGCGCTGCGTTAAGATAGAAGTCTCCCCTTGAGGTGTGGGTTCGAATCCCACTTCTGACAGCTCTTTATCGACAGGTTTGGCCTTGACTCTGTCCGTCTATCCAACTGGTTAGTGGTCTGTCCATCTAACCTACTGGCTATCTGTCTGACCATCTATCCAACTGGCTATTTGTCTGTCCATCTATCCAACAGGCTATCCGTCTGTCCATCTATCCAACTGGCTATTGGTCTGTCCATCTATCCAACTGGCTATCCGTCTGACCATCTATCCAACTGGCTATCTATTTGTCCATCTATCCAACTGGCTATCCGTCTGTCCATCTATCCAACTGGCTATTCGTCTGTCCATCTATCCAACTGGCTATCCGTCTATCCATCTATCCAACTGGCTTTTCGTCTGACCATCTATCCAACTGGCTATCTATTTGTCCATCTATCCAACTGGCTAGTGGTCTGTCCATCTATCCAACTGGCTATCCATCTGTCCATCTATCTAACTGGCTGTTCGTCTGACCATCTGTCCATCTATCCAACTGGCTAGTGGTCTGTCCATCTATCCAACTGGCTAGTGGTCTGTCCATCTATCCAACTGGCTATCCGTCTGTCCATCTATCCAACTGGCTATTCATCTGTCCATCTATCCAACTGGCTATCCGTCTGTCCATCTATCCTACTGGCTATTCGTCTATCTATCTAACCAACTGGCTATCTGTCTGACCAACTATCCAACTGTCTGTCCATCTAACCAACTGGATTCCGTCTGTCCATCTATCCAACTGTCTATTCATCTATCTATCTATCTATCTAACCAACTGGCTATTCATCTGTACGTCTATCTACCAATGTGTACACTCACACACACACACACACAAACAGACACACCAGTCAGGATGGCTGAGCGGTCTAAGGCGCTGCGTTAAGATAGAAGTCTCCCCTTGAGGTGAGGGTTCGAATCCCACTTCTGACAGCTCTTTATCGTTAGGTTTGGCCTTGACTCTGTCCGTCTATCCAACTGGCTGTTCGTCTATCCAACTGGTTAGTGGTCTGTCCATCTATCCAACTGACGATCCGTCTGTCCATCTATCCTACTGGCTATTCATCTATCTATCTAACCAACTGGCTATCTGTCTGACCAACTATCCAACTGTCTGTCCATCTAACCAACTGGATTTCCGTCTGTCCATCTATCCAACTGTCTATTCATCTATCTATCTATCTAACCAACTGGCTATTCATCTGTACGTCTATCTACCAATGTGTACACTCACACACACACAAACACACACCAATCAGGATGGCAGTGCGGTCTAAGGCGCTGCGTTCAGGTCGCAGTCTCCCCTTGAGGTGTGGGTTTGAATCCCACTTCTGACAGCTCTTTATCGTCAGGTTTGGCCTTGAGTCCCAGTTGCTTCAACATCCAGTGTAAAACCTGAGCAGAATCAATCTTGTGAATCACTTCGCTGTGAATAGAATATCCAACTGGCTATTCGTGTATCTATCTAACCAATTGCCAGATCATCGATCTATCTAACCAGCTGCCTGTTCGTCCATCAATCCAATTGCCTATTCGTCTGTCCATCTATCTAATCAATTGGCTATTCGTCTGTCCATCTATCCAACTGGCGATTCGTCTGTCCGTCTATCCATCTATCCAACTGGATAGTGGTCTTTCCATCTAACCAACTGGCTATCTGTCTGACCATCTATCCAACTGGCTATTCGTCTGTCCATCTATCCAACTGGCTATTCATCTGTCCATCTATCCAACTGGCTATCCGTCTGTCCATCTATCCTACTGGCTATTCGTCTATCTATCTAACCAACTGGCTATCTGTCTGACCAACTATCCAACTGTCTGTCCATCTAACCAACTGGATTTCCGTCTGTCCATCTATCCAACTGTCTATTCATCTATCTATCTATCTAACCAACTGGCTATTCATCTGTACGTCTATCTACCAATGTGTACACTCACACACACACACACACAAACAGACACACCAGTCAGGATGGCTGAGCGGTCTAAGGCGCTGCGTTAAGATAGAAGTCTCCCCTTGAGGTGAGGGTTCGAATCCCACTTCTGACAGCTCTTTATCGTTAGGTTTGGCCTTGACTCTGTCCGTCTATCCAACTGGCTGTTCGTCTATCCAACTGGTTAGTGGTCTGTCCATCTATCCAACTGACGATCCGTCTGTCCATCTATCCTACTGGCTATTCATCTATCTATCTAACCAACTGGCTATCTGTCTGACCAACTATCCAACTGTCTGTCCATCTAACCAACTGGATTTCCGTCTGTCCATCTATCCAACTGTCTATTCATCTATCTATCTATCTAACCAACTGGCTATTCATCTGTACGTCTATCTACCAATGTGTACACTCACACTCACACACACACACAAACACACACCAATCAGGATGGCAGTGCGGTCTAAGGCGCTGCGTTCAGGTTGCACTCTCCCCTTGAGGTGTGGGTTTGAATCCCACTTCTGACAGCTCTTTATCGTCAGGTTTGGCCTTGAGTCCCAGTTGCTTCAACATCCAGTGTAAAACCTGAGCAGAATCAATCTTGTGAATCACTTCGCTGTGAATAGAATATCCAACTGGCTATTCGTGTATCTATCTAACCAATTGCCAGATCATCGATCTATCTAACCAGCTGCCTGTTCGTCCATCAATCCAATTGCCTATTCGTCTGTCCATCTATCTAATCAATTGGCTATTCGTCTGTCCATCTATCCAACTGGCGATTCGTCTGTCCGTCTATCCATCTATCCAACTGGATAGTGGTCTTTCCATCTAACCAACTGGCTATCTGTCTGACCATCTATCCAACTGGCTATTCATCTGTCCATCTAACCAACTGGATTTCTGTCTGTCCATCTATCCAACTGTCTATTCATCTATCTATCTGTCTGACCAACTGGCTATTCGTCTGTAAAAAACCTGAGCCGAATCACTTCGCTGTGGATACTGAAATACAATATCCAACTGGCTATCCAGCTATCCGTCTGTACATCTATCCAAATGGCGATTCGTCTATCCATCTATCAATTGGCTATTCGTCTGTCCGTCTATCCAAATGGCGATTCCTCTATCCATCTATCCAATTGGCTATTCGTCTGTCCGTCTATCCAAATGGCGATTTGTCTGTTCCTCTATCCAACAGGCTATCCGTCTGTCCATCTATCCAACTGTCTATTCATCTATCTATCTGTCCAACTGGCTGTTCGTCTATCCATCTATCCAACTGGCTATCTGTCTGTCCATCTATTAAACTGGCGATTCGTCTGACCATCTATCCAACTGTCTGTCCGTCTATCCATCTATCCAACTGGCTGTTCGTCTATCCATCTATCCAACTGGTTAGTGGTCTGTCCATCTAACCAACTGGATTTCTCTCTGTCCATCTATCCAACTGTCTATTCATCTATCTATCTGTCTGACCAAGTGGCTATTCGTCTGTACGTCTATCTGCCACTGTGTACACACACACACACACACCACACACAGGTGATCAACTCCAAATAGCTATTCTGACCTCAATCTCGCCCTGCTGCTGGGTCTCATCTCTCTCCTCCTCCTCATCCCTCTCCTCGTCCGCTTCTTCTCCGACAACCACCTGTTCACTCGACGGCCCCGCGGCCCCCGCCCCCTAGCTTGTGGTTGAAAACATTTCCGTGATTTTGGCACATTTTGCTGCATCCACTTTTAATTTTTTTTGTCTCCGTTCTCTGAGCTTTTCTGCTCCTCCCTTTCGCTTTTGTGCTTTTTTCTCCATTTCCATACTCATCCACGAGCCACCACACTCTCCGGTCAGGCCAAACGGCAAAATTTGGTCAGGAGGGATGGTAGGGGCGGGCCAACGAGAGCTGAGAAATTTCATTGGACTAGCCCAATGTCCCTCAAGAAAATCAACCAATGGGCCACTTCGTGTCTTCGCAAGGCCCCGTCCCGCCTCCACCCCCTCCCTTCAGCAGAAAATAACGTTCATACTGCGTTCACATCAGCGCAGCACTGTAGCGCTTGTCTGATTAGCTGTCAGTGTCTCTTTCTTGAGTTTGTTGAGTGTGTGTCGTTGTAGCCCCCCCCTCGGAGATTTTTATGAGCCGACTACCTGTCCGTTACCGTCGCGGTCAATAAAAACTATATACTTTTTTTTTTTTTTTTTTTATGACAGACCTGGGCCGGCCCACAGATGTGCGTCGGCCCACCGGGCATTGCCCGGTACGCCCGATGGCCAGTCCATGCCTGGTCTTAATCATTTGTGACTCAGCACCAGTGTCTTCAGGCTTCTTCTGATCCGCTGCAGCTCAGACGCTGCAGGAGATCCTTCCTGCCCACAGCAATAACCGTCAATGAATCTTCAAATACTATGATAGTCACTGCAACTAAAAGTTTCCCTTTGAGGATTAAGTAACTGTTGAATTGAATTGAACTGAATTAAATTTGTTACATTTCCATGTCAGGACCACTCCCCAAACTTTACTTCTACACAACTGAACTGCTTTGGTGACAACTAACCTTCTTCTTGTCCAGTAATCTAGTGCCTCTGCACTGGTTACCTGTTCAGTTTAGAATATGTTGAAAACGTTCTCATGACATAGAAAGCCATAGAAAGCCAGGCTCCATGTAATTTTTCCATATCAACCTGCTAGAGCACTTGGCACTCAGGATCCAGAACAGCCGACAGAGTTTTAGTTTTCAAGCTCCTTTCCAGTGGAACCAGTCGTCTGTGTGAGTGTGAAACACCGACGCGATCTTGAACCTAAACCTAAACCTAAGCTGAAGACGTTCCCTCTGGTTGATTTACTGACTTTATTCTTATGTTTTCACTTTACTCGTCCATACTCATTTTACTATGATTGCTTGTTTATACAAAACTATTTTTATTTTTAAAGGTATTATATTAATTGTTTTTATTCTGCTTACTTAATTTATTTTTTTTTCATCTATTTCTGTTTTTATGTAAGGACAGATGGGATTAAGAACAAGCACATCTAAGGAACATTTGATGTTAGATCTCTTGGGATTAAAAAAAAAGGCCAGACTGAGATTTTTTTTGGACATAAACAGAAGAGGGATAGTGGATAAAATGGTAGAAGAATGCTGGAGATGGGCAGTAAAAGAGGAAAAGCGAAGAGGACATTTCTGGATATCTGGATACGGTGACAGATGAGATGCAGTTGGCTAGTGTGACAGAGGAAGATGGAGAAGACAGAGCAGGATTAGAAACGGATGATTCGCTGTGGCAACCAGTAGGGAATAGCCAAAATAAGGCTGTAGAAACATTCCCACATTTCACAAAGATTCCTCAAATTATGACCTGAATAAAATGTTACATAAAATACTTATAAATAGCCAATATATATAACCCAGTGAACATTTTATTACTCCCTCCTGGTCACTGCTGTCATCCTGTAGTTATGACAAAACACTTTATGGTTGTCTTTTTGACCACTGTGGAATAATCTGGGAGGATTTACTGAAACTGAAAAGTAATTCATTAGTTCATAAACTGTAATACTTTTTACAAAATAATTTAGTTCAAATAACATAATTGAAAAATGCATGTTAGTGTAATAATATAAGTTCTATAAAACCTAATAGGCTCAGATAGCTACATAAAGATGGCAACATAAAAGAATAAATAAATTATTGACAAGAGAGATAAATAATTGATAGAGATAGAAAATTGGAATCAAAGTCATTTTAAAGTTTTTCTTGAAAAATGACAAAACTACACCCGAATGTAAAATTTAAGGTGAGAGATAACTATCCATTTGTGAATTCATAAAATAAAAGGATCTGAAAGTGTCAAAGCAGTTTTTTGTATCATTGCACATGGCCAGTTTAGCTTGGTTTTAGATACAAAAAAGCTAAAAACAGCAAAACGTCAAACTCAGAACAAAGAATATTATTGGGCAGGAGTATAGCCTCACCAGACAAAAGTAGTCATTGGAATGAAGGATTTCTTTGGAGAGCATGTTAAATCTCAATTTTTCAGAGAAGTGGTACTGTCATCAACCACCATGACCCTGGGAGTGACTCATTACCATGGCAACCAGACACCGTTACAAAAGCTTGCTGTTCTCCACAGTTTTAACACAGTTCTTGCCTCTATCATGCAGTGTGGTTTTATATTTTCTCTATACAAGGATTACTGTACCAGATTTCTAGCTTTCTAACTTTTATTTGGGTTGTGTGGGAGCAGATGAGAGATTACAATCAGGTTTCTATTTCATATGTCAAAAGTCTGAGAACAAAGCTGATTTAAGGCAATTTCATATTTTCTTTCCTGTAAAAATTTGATGGAAAAGTATGTTTTAAAATTGTAGCAAGCAGCGGATTAGCTTATTTTAACTTAAAGAGAAACAAATAAGGTAAAAGGTAACTAAATCCACGTCTCAGCTTCTGTCAAAATCTTTTTAATGCATTTATACAACACCAGTTTGTTGTTTCCTCCTGTTTTGAAACAAACAGTTTTTGCCTGGAGCACATTAAGAATGTAGCAAGGTAGTTTATTATACATGACTGATCCAAAACACTTCTATTTTCTATTTAAAGGCTTTTTTCTTCCTTGTGAAGAAGTAAAGGTCTGGTATGACAAGTAGCTTGCTTATATTATTCACCTTCACTCATATAAAGCAGAAGAAAGGAAAGAAAGGAAAATAATGTTTTATAAAGAAAAACTGGTAATGAATATAAACATGGAAGCATTGACTGTGCCAAAAATAATGGCTTTTATTCTGTTGCTGTGAGACCAAGTGTTAACAAGTTTAATGTCTCACAAATTAAAAAACCCGAGTGAAATAATTAAAAGAAAGTGTCTCCTGTGCTGTTTGATAATTAAAATGCCCCTGCAGCTCTTTAGACCATATTAGCTTGAAAAATACAGCGGTACCTCTACTTACGAACGTCTCTACATACAAAATTTTTCAGTTTACAAAATGCCTCAGCGGGAAAATATTGCCTCTTGTTACAAAATAAATTTTGGGATACAAAAGCAAGAATCCACCGAGCGTAAACATACTTGTCGGCTCTGTATCTCGGTTTGAAAGCGGTGCGTCTGAGCTGCTCTGCCATTGGTCAACGCATCTCTACTTACGAAAATTTCAGGTTACGAAACTACTTCCAGAACCAATTAATTTTGTAAGTAGAGGTACCACTGTATCAGGAAATGAATGGAAGGGCATGTGTTTCCTTAGTATGTAATTATCTATCTAACTGCTGACTTGTTGTTAATGTTGCAGCTGCTTCTTAAAGTCTTGGATATCCCTTTTATGTAGTTTAATAGATTTAATAGATGACAACGACCCAAAACATACAGTCAAGGAAACAAAGGAGTGGCTCCATAAGAAGCACATCAAGGTCATGGAATGGCCTAGCCAGTCTCCTGACCTTAATCCCATTGCAATATCTATGGAGAGAGCTGAAACTGCGAGTTTCCAAGCGCAAGCCTCAAAACCTTCAGGATTTGGAGATGATCTGCAGAGAGGAGTGGACGAAAATTACTCCTTTTTTTTTTGTCTGCATTTACATGCAGACAAAAAAATGCAGACATGCAGGTTAGTGCCAATGTCTAGCAAAACCATCTAGTATGTATATGCAATTTAATCTTATAGCAGACTTTTTTTTTGTGGGGTTGTGAATGGTGAATATGTCCTCTCTGGTAGTAATTTCTAACGTCTTTATTAACATCTTAAATCCTGATTTTGTCAGAGAGGACCAAAAAACACCAGCAGTGAAACATTTAAAGACAGGACATTTAAAGAGACAGAACAGTGAGGGTGTGGTGTGTGCTGGGTTGTTAAGTGTGAGGGGTGTTGTGTAGTGGATTGTGTTGTGACAGCAAACAAACTCAGAGGATAATATGTAGGAAGCAGAAACTACTAACAAAAAAAAACTGGACCCACAGCAGCAGCACCGCAGAAAATGCAAACCCAGTAGTAGCCATCACCCCATGCAGCCCAGAGGCAGCTGAGCCCCCCCACCCACCCCCCGCCCCCACCAACCGTTTTTTTTCCATTTTCAATTGTAAATCAAAAATTTAAAAAAATTAAAAGTGACTTTTTTTTCCTTCCATTTTTTAATGTAACACAAAAAACACAAAAAAAAGCCTGTTTTTTTTAATATTTCAATTTTAGCAAACAGGCCACGGGACTGAATTTGTTTTTAATATTTTATTGTCTGGTTTACGTGACAGCATTGTAACACTAACAATGTAACTAACTAACAATGTTTTTGATAGTTTTGATAGTTTTACTACAGTACTGAGACAGCTCTGATCAAGGTGACAAACGATATTCTTAGTCTTAGTCTTAGTTCTGCTGGACCTAAGCAGCTGCCTTTGACACAGTTGACCATGTGATTTTATTACAAAGGTGAGAAGGCTGGTGAGAATCTCTGAAACAGCTCTAAACTGGTCCAGGTTGTCCTATCTCCGGGACAGGAAATACGACAAAAGAGTGAGGAGGGTGCTTTAAATTTTCTCTCTAATGGAAACAATCTTTGTGAAAAAGCTTGTGAGGTTATCACTGCTGAGAATGAAAGGAAAACATGGCACAACAGAGTTGTGACTCAGCCTGGATACAGCGCTGAAAAGAAATGTCTTTTCCTGTTTTCTTTGTTTAATGTTGAATAATAAGTAGTTCAAGCTTTATGAGGACTTGTGCATAGAAATAAAGACAACATGCAGTTTTAAGCACCTACATGTATGCTAAAGTCTATCCATCCATTGTCTACACCAGCTTTTTCCTATTCAGGGAAACAGGCAAACATCACTGGCATATATGATCCTTCTATTGCAATCAGGTTTCTATAGGATGGAAGTGATCAATATTATGATCACTTCTGTCCACAGTAATCCATTCTGTCCAGTAATCCTTAACACTTCGTGGTCTCAGCAATTGCGGTCTCAGTATATCGAAACAGTACAAAAAGACATTAGACAGCATATTTTTTTGTCATTATAATGGTGTTAGAGTTCAACTTTAGAACCTAGAAACAAAAGACGTGTTTAATTAGCACCCCTGCTTCTTTCATGCATTGAAAGCCTCCTTTACTTTATGTATGTAGAGGATTAAAGATTTAATTTACTAAATGTAGGTTTAAAAAAAGGTACAGGCAAAGCAACTGACCATGAGAAAGTGAACTGCTTTCATGTCAGTTAATTAGTTTGCAATAAAAAATACATCGAAAAATGTGTTGCTGTCTTAAGTTTCCTTTAATTACATCCTGACTGACTTAGAAAGTAGTGATCTCTTCTAACTTGTGTGAATTGAGGCATTGCATCAGACTCAATGAAAAGATGAACAGATGAGACTATCAGTGTAGTCTCACCACCTTGGTATTGCTATAATTTCTCTTTCTCATGAAAGTTCTTACCAGGACACAGAGGAAAACAAAGCAACAGCCAGCTAAACATAAAAAGACACTGGTCTCCATTCTCATGTGCCTTCTTCCCGATGCTGCTGTCACTTGGGATTTCTATGTCTGGTTAGATGGGATTTCCCTTTTCTGAGATCCCTTCATGATGAGCTTGATATAACCTGAGTTAACCATGGTGGGTGGGCTGGTTGATTTGTGCTGCTTATTGTTCATAGCGTGTGGATAGTTTCTTCAGCCATAGGTGTGTTACCTGTCACCTACTGGACCAGCTCTTCATACTTGAGACCCTCACTTGGATTACAGTGATCCCTTATTTTTCGTGATTAATGGGGACCAGCACGCCCCCACAACAATTAAAATCCGCAAACAGGAGCCGGAACCCGCGAGCCTAAATAATGTCTTTAAAATATGTTTAAAAAAACCCAAAAATTGCGAGGCACTGCAGCAAAACAAGACAAAGGCTCAACTGTGGTCTTTCTGTTACCTTCACAGCTTCTTGATAAAACAAACAATGATAAGATTGTTGGTATAAATGTGCTACCTGCTGTATTTCATGCTGGTTTAAAATGACAGCCCCAAAGCAATATTAAAATAAAATTATAGCAAAAAGCATTTAGGCAACTAAAAACAGATCTAAATAAATAAATAAACAGACAAAGAAATTATCCAATGAGTTATCAGATTATCAGAGGCCATTGAGTCAGCAGACCTCATTTTGTCAAGCAACTTGTTTCACAACCTTGTTTCGGTCCATGAGAGTGAACTCTGTCACTGCTAGTTTTCAGCCAAGTCATCTGCCCAACGATTTCTGGCTATTATGTTGCTAATAGATCAAGAGATGTAATCATGCTTTTACAAAGTGTTGCTCTTCAAGTTAAATTATAAGAAAGTTCTAAGAATTCTTCTAAGACTTTCGACTTCAGTTAAAAAAAAAAAGAGCCTCTGATCCCTGAAGTGAAAAAGGAGAGGAGGACTTTCACATGGTTTTCAGCTTTTTCTTTTCTGCTCTGTCCAGGATTTTAGGTGCTCAACAGTCCTGGATTTTTGTTGCTTCATTTTGTGTTTTATCATGTGCTAAATGTATTGTGTTGGTGAAAGGTTGGTGCAGGCAGATGAAAGTAATTTTGTGTTCTTTTATCTGTTATCACTTGAAGAGACTGAAAATAAAGACCAATTAAAGAGTTTAATATACAAAGATCAATACAAGGTTTTAATATGCCATGCAGAATATCTTAATCGGCCCGATGGCACTCTGTCCACAACACCACAGAGGTGCTGCTGTGGACAATGCACCCAGAATGTTGGAGTGTCTCCGTTTTTATAACTCCAGAAAGGCGGGTCCTCGCATTCTTCTGCGTAATTGTCCTTTGTCTCAAAATCCAGGTGACTAACAGCTTTGAATCACAAGTCCAGACACATGCTGTTGTGTTGTTTGTCCGGAGCTGAGATGTCACTAAATTGTGTTTATCTATGCTAGTCACTGGTTTAATACAAAACCTCTGGTGCAACCTAGTCACATCATCAGTGATGTAACCTGGGGTCATCGGGTGTTTCGGGTCTCTCAACATCGGACACCCTCGTCCAGGCGACCCAGTCGGGGGTGATCAGTTCCCGACCTGTGTCTCGGTAGCTTGTGTAACCCACGGATCATCCCTTGTTGTTTAAATTTTATTATTAAGGTATAGTTTATCAACTATTATTGAGTTCAGGTGAGGCAATTATAAAACACTTAACAAACACTTGACTGGACAAGAGAATGCAAGATGTATACAAGGTGAAGAGGTCATTACCAACATCACAGGAAAGCAGGATGATCAGAATGACAAATTGCCAGTAGGAAACAGTTCGTCTTAAGCATCACATGGAAAACATGGAGTCCTTGAGATAAGTTGTCTAGACGCCTACGTGTCAAAACTTAGCGACTTGATGGAGCCAGAATGATTAAACAAAAGCAATGGCCCTCAACAGACCAGAATCTAGGGGAACTGTCATTGACATATGAATCAGCATTACACAATAAGGCCCCAAAATGCAGTTTTAACATTACACCCATCTTGATCCACAGCCATCTTGATGCCTTCTCAGCAGCATCAGTGATGTTCTTGATGGCTTTTTTTGCTGTGCAGTCCCCTTATCCCCAACAACTTGAGAGCCCTGCAGAGCAACTGGCCTACGAACCCTTGGCTTCCGACCTCGATGGGGTTGCACTGGGTCTTCCACCCGTTCCGCCTGCATTTTGCCTGCCAGCTCCTCGTATTTGGCCCTCTTCCTCTCAAAAGCCTCCTCCATCCGTTCCTCCCAGAGCACCGTCAACTCCAGCAGTATTACCTGCCTTGTTGCTTCTGATATGAGAACCATGTACAGCCTGAGTGTGGTCACTGTGATGGTATCTGAGAATTTAAGATGTCTGCATAGGTCCACCTTCAGCTGCCAGTCCCTAGCTGTGGCCAGGAGCCCCCCTGCCTGGCTTGGGTGCTGTTGTGGTTTCTCTCCAGCTTTAACAAAAGGCAATGGAATACCTAGCTAGCTGTTGCTGCTTGCTGAGTGAGATCCCTGAGCTGATGGAGTCTGCTATCACCTTCAGCACCTGGTCGTGGCGCCACCGGTAACGCCCCTCACCCAGGGCTTTCGAGCAACAGCTCAGAATGTTTTCCAGGGATCCTCTCCTCTGGGAAAGAGAGCAGGCAGGTGTTACTGCCAGACCCCAACAGAAGAGGTTGGATGGGCTGGGGAGGACATCATAGACTGACTGGATCAAGAACTTCGCCTTCCAAACCTCAGCCCAAGAGATCTTCCGGTCCAGTGCTTGCTCCCATCTAGTCCACACCCCCTGTTGACTCATCCCGACCATCCTGCTGGAGCCCTGACTTGTCCACTGCCACGAGCCAGGTTTCCACTTCTCCACTGGTTGCTTTAACCCAGAGGTGGCCAAAGTCGGTCCTCGAGGGCCGGGGTCCTGCAGGTTTTAGATGTTTCCGTCCTTCTACACGACCCTCATACAAGTGACTGTGTCATTGACAGACAAGTCATCACCTTGATGAACAAGATGATGACGGCCCTTAATTAGGATCAGGTGTTAAATTAGGTGTTAAAGAAGGGAAACATGTAAAACCTTCAGGACACCAGGCCCTCGAGGACTGACTTTGGCCCCCCCTGCTTTAAGCGCTGCTGTGTCCCTCAGCGTGTCATCAAAGACCTTTCTCCAGGCTCTTCACTGGCTTTTCTGAGACAGATGGAATCAGGACACGTCCCAACGAGAAGCAGAACTTGTCAGTCACCTTCCCCTTCTTCAACCACCAGGGAGCGGGACTTAGTGGGCTTGAAACCCATACGTGCACCAAATGATGAGTTGCTCAAGGCCTAGGAGAACCCATCTGCAACCTGGTACCGATGTTGTGGTAACTGTCAGGTCATCCATAAACGCTCTGATGGGAGGCTTCCATACACCTGACTTGGTAAGGGGTCCTCTGCACTCCACCTCTGCCAACTTAACGAGCATGTTCATGGCCAACGCAAACAAGATCACTGAGATGATGCACCCAGGGATTATACCCTTCTCCAGCCGATGTGGTGCTGATGTTACTGTTCCAGAGGTGACTCTCAAACTGAAGCAGCTGTAATAGTCCAGTATGAGGTCCCTGATCTTGCCTGGGACATGGTGCCAGTCAGTAAGGTCTCCACCAGTTTGTGTGGGATTGACCCGTAAGATATCACAAACTTCCTTGGAAATCAGCAGGTCAGGAAGTCAGGATGTCCCAGTCGTTAGGTCATTAAAAAACAGCCAGCATTCCTACAAGCAATAAAGTTTAGCTTTAACACTTGAAGGATCTTCTGAGTTAATTATGAAATGCTAACACAGACCAGTTCAGCATCTGGAGTCTTTTCCTGTGAAGCCATGCTGCTGTGATGGATACAGTCTGTGGTTTAACATTGTCTTGCTGCAAGGCCATCCCTGAAGGAGACTAAAACCTCTATGTACTTATTCTGTCCTGGCAGATATGTTGTTAGTATTGTTAGACAGATAGTGAACAACTAAACAACTCAGTTTGCTTGACTCCAGGTTGAGAGTGATTTACTGAGGCCTACAACAAGTTGTAAAACCACAATACAAAATGAAAATATACATATTTTACCTTTAAATGAAATATGCAACATCAAGACTCCTCACATTTTTTTCCTCTCTTTACAGGTTACAAATCAGGTAGGTTACCCAGCTATAGGTAACTATTTATAGTGGTAAACACAAAACATTTACAGCACAGTCTCTTCACAGGTAAGTAAATACAGCAAAGGTATATAAACTAGTTTGCCTGATACAGTTTTGACTTGTATTTGTGGATTTGAATGACTCGTTTGATGATATTATGTACTCTAGATGGTGGGATCTTTGAGGTCTTTGCAATTTTACATTAAGGAACATTTTTCTGAAATTGTTCCACAGTTTTTACATGCAGTTTGTGGCAGATTGGTTTACATCCATCTCTCTGCCTCTCGAAAATGCTCTTTTTATATCCAGTCATGTTACTGACCTGTTGTCAATTAACCTCATTAATTGTCAAATCCTCCTCTATTTGTTTTTGATTTGCGCCACCAACTTTTCTAGCCTTTTTTTTTGTCCCTGTTCCAAATGTTTTGAGATGCGTTGCTGCCATCAAATTCAAAATAAAAACGTTTTACGTAAAATGGTAAATTATCTCAGTTTCAACATCAGATATGTTCTTCATGTTCTGCTGGAAATATAACATGGGTCTATGAGATTTGCAAATCCCTACATTCTTTTTTTTTTTTAACCCAGAGTCCCAATTTTTTTGAGATTGGGATTGTCATACAAGTTAATAAGTTAAGCAATAACATTGCTTCAGTTCATTAAGGTGTTTGGGCATTCTCTTATGAAATGCACTGTTAAGGTCCCGCCCAAGTGGCTGCATCCACCCTGCTAGTCTGATGTAAATCAGGAAGTGAATTTGACTGCAGTTCCTCGAAAGTTACTCTACTAATTATGGACCAGCCTCGAGCCAAAGGAAAGGTTTCCACCGTATGATCTCATATCGGAAAATAAGGTATTTGTTTTAATTTCCTTGTTATTTCATCCTGTTCCTCTCAAAGTTTCCACTTGATCTATCTGAGTACAAATTCATTTCAAAGTGACTCTTAGTTTCCTATTCATATTATTCTCTGCAGGTTAAATGTTGAATTTGCTCCACAGAGTTTTCAAATTTAAACAAGTGCACCTCCTCAATGCTGAGACATTATAGGTCCAGGCATGAAAATCAAGTCCCAAATACACCCAGGATGAACTCAGGTACACAGCCATTCTACAACTTATTCACAGTTGCTTTATTGATAATTAACTCCTATTAATTTATTCTTTACTTATTTTTAACCATCACGCTTCCAGGAAGCAGATGCTGGATTAATCTCTGTTAAATTTCATCCTGAAGGACTGCCAGACCCTCAGCATTGTGGAGAGTGAAGAGTTCAGGGAACTTGTCCAGGTCCCAGGATCCTTTGAGATACTGGGACAACCAAAAGCCAATGTATCCACAACTCTTCCAGCTTGCTTTGCAGTGTCTTTGCACACCAGCATCATCTGTGCCTTGTGTCTTTTCCAAGGCTGGAGAACCTTTTGTCTAAAAAGTGAAATAGACTGAGGTTCAATACATTAGAAAAACTTATTTTTTTTAAATAAAAATTTGTGGAACAAAAATCACAGTCCACAAGCATCTTCATTCACAACACGGTCACTTAGATGTTAAAGTTATAATACATGTTCTCATTATTTATTGACTGTATCTGAAGATAACAAAGATATTTTAAATTCAAATGAAGATATGCAATGATGCCATATACAACACAATGACTTACATTTTATTACAGTATTGCATACTAAGTCATCAAATTGGTGTCAGTTGAGTCTGGCAACTTGGTTGCCTGTAGGGATTTTTAAGGTCCAGCAGGTGTCAGTATTCAGTGACACAGTATCAACACAGTTTGAAACATTCCATGGCGCATCATCAACCCATTACTACAAAAGGGTTTATTGTCCCAAAAACACAAAAATCCAAAATCCAAAAAACTAAAAATACCAACTTAACTCAAAGTCCAGGACAAACAGAAAACCAAACGGGGGAAACGAGCAGAAAAACCGGCAGAGTAACTCGCAGGACGCAAGATGAGACAAGATAATGGACCAGCACAGACAGAGCCAATGACAAGACTTAAATAGACAGAGGAACAAACGAGAGGCAGGTGCAGGGAATCAAGGTAAACGAGGAGAAGGAAGCAAAGCAGAAAACAACGGGGACAAGACAGACCTTCAAAGTGAAACAGGAAACAGCAGACAAGAGACAGGGAGTGATGCCAACTTGACGGACACACAAACAAGGGCTGCCATGGCCGACCCAGGCCATGACAAATCTCCATTAACCCCCATGTTAAAATGTTCCGCTTTGCAGCAGAGATAAACATAACAGAGCCTAGTCATAGCTGGGTCCTGGCTCCTGTTTTTGTATCCTTTTGGACTGATTAACCCTGACCTCCGCCAAGAGTCAGCTGTGAAGAAGCCGCAGGGACTGCAAAGCTGTGTCTGTTTTGTTGTCAACACTGAAATGACATTTAAAATGGGAGGTCCATAGAGGAACCTATGAGATGTTTCTACTGCAATGTTGTGTTTTGTTTTAACCAAAGATGGCAGTAAAAAGCCAAACAGCTGGACTTTGGAGTTGTCAATCTTAGGTTTGTACTGACATCTGTTAATACAGTCATGGAAAAAATTATTAGACCACCCTTGTTTTCTTCAGTTTCTTGTTCATTTTAATGCCTGGTACAACTAAAGGTACATTTGTTTGGACAAACATAACGATAACCACAAAGATTGCTCATAAGAGTTTTATTTAAGAGCTGATATCTTACCATTTTCCATGGTTTTCTTGATTATAATCTAAATCACTTAACTTTTTACATCAATAGCTATGGCGTTGTACTGCCAAAAACACTGCTTTTATGCATTCAGTGTTTTCTTTTCTGTCTGTTTTAGTCACATGATGACGTTTAGTGGTACCAGGTATTAAAATGAACAAGAAAGTGAAGAAAAAATGGTGGTCTAATAATTTTTTCTATGACTGTATATTGTTCCAGAAGTCTTGTGGCTCATTCAGATGCAGTTTTGCAAACTTTAGTAATGATTCCATGCTCTATTTAAATAAAATAGGCTTTTGTCTGGCAACACTTTCAAACAAAACATGTTTGTTCAGTTTTTTCTACTTGCTTGCTTCTCATTTAGGCTTGTAGAGTTTGTGATGTAACTTTATTTCTTTATGTATTGTTTAGTTTGACCATGGCCTACATTTGCTTGAATATCCAGTCCTTCACATGTGAATAACGTTTCTCACAGCAGAATGTTAAACCCCACATTCCAGCGCAATGCAACAGTGTAGAGGGGAAAAAATGTCATTAAGAGGGATGAAAAATCTCTGTCAGAACTGAACTCTGGAAGGTTGGCCATGTGTCTCAAGAGACTGAGGTCTGAGATGACAGGAAAGAGAGACCAGCATACACAGAGAGATTAGTTCAGGGATATATGCTTGTCAGACACAAAAAAGAGTAATGTTAATTGCTATAATACACCCGATAATAATGACATATACATATAATAACCGTAAAGATAACAGAGTCTAGGAAGAGTCTAATAGGAGGTCCAGTAGTTGGATAAAGTGATGAAGTGATGGTTCAGGACAGCTGGACCAGTCCTACGTGGAACTTTCCTTCAAAGAGGAAGGTTTTAAGTGTATTCTTAAAGAGGGTGTATGTATCTGAAACCCTAACTGGGAGCTGATTCTGCCTGATAGCGTAGAGCTCTGCCTCCCATTCCACATTTGAAAACTCAAGGAACTCCTCGTAAGCCTCCAGTTTGAGGGTAAATGCTCTGTTGGAATAATATCGAACTATAAGATGTTTTAGGTAAAAAGGAGCAGCTAGGATCTTAAGAGCTTTTTATGTGAGAAGAATAATTTTAAATTGTATCTGGTCCAACAGGTCTTTTTGCACATGACTATATTTGTCATGTGCAAAAAAAAAAAAAACAACATAAAAATATTTTGGTCTATACCTGCTTTGTTTCATTTTTGCTTCACTAGAGCTATTTTTTTTTTCAAAGATGGAACTCCTGGGACAAAGAGTCTTTATCAACATAGAGGAAGCTCTGCTCAGCTGCATTTGCCAATCCCCTGTGAGCAAGAGATGGATAGAAACTGCTGGCACTGGCTGTGTGTCGTGTTCACACTGTTAGAATAGGAAACGATTTCTTCGCACCACCTCCCTCCACACACCTCTCTCTTCTCTCTCTCTCTCCCTCCCTCTCTCTTTCTCTTACACAGACACAAACCCACACACAGACGCACACACACTCAGAGAGAAAGAGTGCTCAGCATCTCCACGCACACATTTCATAAATATATTGCTCTGATGCTCTACAGAGGCTTCATTCAGTAAGTCGAGCCACCTGAAGAAGGGATTTGAGTGACAGCTCCTGCAAAAGGTGAGTCGTTCTTTCTCTTTGAAAACCCCATTTAAGAGAGATTTTCACATTTATTTCCATCCCTTCATAAGACATCTTTATAGTCTTTAATTCAGCTGATCAAAAAAACAGCAAAAATAAAAAGCTGAGACAGACTGAATACAGTGCGGCTGCGTTTATCAAGATGACTTGGCTTTATTGTGTTTAGAATGCATTTCAAGCATTGTAGAAGTTGTCCTGTCAATGAATTCAATTAATAACAAATCACAGCTGCTGTCATTTTACACTGAATATGGACATTCTTTAATAGCCAGCTTTAAAACTTTGGCCCTGCACGAAAAATGTCGACACGAGTTGTGAGGAGTTCATTAGTCATAAGTTCATATTTTTAATAGATTTAAGAACACACGAATGCCAGGAATTGAACTGTGAAAGTAGCTGAAGTTCCTGCTGAGCTCCTGCTTCAGCAGTTACTTTTCACTCAGTGACTGTGTGGAAATGAAAAATCAAAGTTACCTGCATTTCTTCACAAAAGCATCATTTTAGCTGTTCAGTGTTATTCATCAGCAATATGTTGCACAAACCTGAGCTCTGGAACCTAGAACCTCTTGCTTTTTCAGTTTAATTGTGGCTGCAATACCTGTTAAAAAGTATTAATATCTTTTCTAAACGTTAGTCTTCCCAGGGCCAAAACAGCAGTAGCAGAACGCCAACATCACTCACTGTGAGCGGAACGGAAGCATTTTTTTTCACTGACTTGAATGTGGCTTTTGATGAGCATAAGAGGAACAAAAACATACCTCCTCTACATACATTGATTTTAGTTCTATTGTTTGGTCAACATCATGACGGCTCCATCTTTTTTTCATGGTTGTGAGTGACATTTGTAAAGAAGGTAATCCATTCTTTTAGAACTGCAACAATGAATCAGCATTGTCTTTTAATAGAGCACAGATGGAGAAACAGCTGCCTGATATGGTGTGTGTCAAGAACAGACACAACAAAACATGTTGTAGGGTAAATCATACCACTACTGTGCGCCACTAGTCCATAGTTGGCAGTTTCTCACATTATTCATGACTGAGATTTAAAATGTTATGCTTTTTTTATATGTATTGTTTAATCTTGCAAACTTTAAATAGCAAAAAACTGAACTGAAGCTTTTGATGTTTGCATATGCCAGGAAGTACTGGTATTATTTGTTCAATGAACAGTATTTGAATTCGAAAGAATATATACAATGTGTACTTTGTATTGTCAAAATGAAGATACAGATGTTTTCGGATTACTTTTTAATATTCTTTATCCTATATGCTGCATTGGAAATGGCAGCATCTACGCAACTCGATGTGGGTGTATGTGGATATATATATATATATATATATATATATATATATAGGGCTGGGCAACGATTAAAATTTTTAGTCGCGATTAATCAGGGAAATGCGATTAATCGCAATTAAAAATTTTAATCGTTGCCCAGCTCTAATATATATATATATATATATATATATATATATATATATATATATATATATATATACACACAATTGCATTGTATACGCGAACTCAAATAATGAATTCAAAAGTAGTGTAAAATGCACTTTTATTGAAATGTTCTGCTGCCATATAAACTAAAGTGCCATAACATTTGTTGTTCAAACATTTTAACATTTTTAACATCAGGACTTGTCAATAACACATATTTAATGTAAATCTAATTTTAAAAAAATGTAAAATAAAATAAACAATAAACATCACTATTGTAGCAAGTAAGTACAGAATTATTTGACAAAAGATTACTGTCAGTTATCTTGTAATTATAATTACAAGATAATAATACACATACCATAATTTCATGTAATTGAAATTATCTCCCATGTGAATCTGTTGACATCATTGAGTGCTTGAAAATAAGTATTAAGCTTTAAAGATCTACAAGCCAAGCTTTGTGACTTGAATTGTGTTACTTTTGGGTTGAAATTCTATGAAAGAATAAATGGTAGCCTTTGAAAAGCACCTCTGACCATGATGTTTTGCTGTCATCTGTGTCAATCCCATTGGACTCAGTCATATCATGAGATGAGCCACAGATTGAGATGTCAGTGTGATTCGCATCTGTGGAGGATCAGGCAGATCAGAGCGTGAAGAGGTCTGACAACAGCAGCTTCCCTCTACACTGTCAGCTGTTAAAACCTGACATTTACCAAACTGTACAAAAGGTCATCAGAAAAGTACAAAATCTAAATAAAATGCAGGCATATGAATGACACAATCAATGATTTGAATACAACTTTAAACTTTATTTGTTAATTGTTATGAGTGCCCTGCAGTTGACTGGTGATCTGTCCAGGCTATACCCTTGCCTTAACTGGGTTAGACACCAGCACACCCCATGACCCTGGATTGGATTGAGGCACATATCGATAATGGATTGATGGGCAGATGGTTGGATGGATGGATAAACTGGAGGTAACATTAAGGCTTCATGGTTCTGATTTAGGAAAATTACTAAAGAGTTTATCTTATTTCTAGTTGGTTAATACAACACCCACTGCTTTGTACTTTTAATTTTTAGTATGTAAGAAATTACAGAGAAATTTTAATTTTGTCAAGTGATGAGTAAATACATTATCTAAGACAAAGACCATGAAATCTGAAGATGAACTTCTGGTGCATTCCTTTTTTTCATATGCAGCCATGAAAAAATGTACCCCTTGTTTTAAAAGTATATTTGTTGAGTAAAATCCCAATTTAAAAAAAATCTAAGTAAATAGTAGGTGTCAATATTAGCAGGGAGGTTCAGTTGGACCTTTCTGTGTGGAGTTTGCATGTTCTCCCTGTGTCTGCATGGGTACTCCTCCCATCCTGGACTAGAAAGGTCCTTATATAAGCATGATGTTGTTATTAAAGGTGTGTATTAACATAAAGCCAAGAGGGAAAGACATAAGCAACCATCATAGAAAAGCAACTGTTACTCTGTTTGTCTTACTCTCAACCAGTCGGGACACATTATCCTGTCATCAGTTGCAAAGTGGATAATCATAGTGTGAAATACAGTTCTTCTACTGCTATTACTTTCTGATATAAATTCAACTCCCAACAATTCCCCAAATCTGAATTACGAGTTGTATAGACAGATGATGTAGTGTGCTGTCATATGACTGGAGCATGCTTAGATCATTTGACTGCGGTGGTCATAGCTGGTGCAGGAGTAGAGGAACGCAAAAGAAAACCTTGAGACATTTAGGTTTTTCTATTTTATCCATATCTGCTTCTTTCTATTCAGGGAAGCTTGTGCCTATCCCAGCTGTCTTGGGGTAAAAGTCAGGGTACACCCTGGACAGGTTGCAAGTCCACTGCAGGTGGTAAAACCAAACACAGAATTTGAGTAAACACATCATAAGCACTGTTAAGCACAGCAGTGGGTCTGGGCAGACTCTTAAAGTCATTTGGCAAACAACTAATTCAAGTTATCAAGTTATAAAGAAAGTTTTAGATACTGCACCATATGTGTCTACCAACCCATACACAACACTTATAGCTCTATGTCACACAACAATGATGAATTTAGCTCACAAAGCTTCAATGCATGCCATCACAGAGGATATAAAGAGACTCAAGAAAGGAATTCCAGAGTCGGGAGATTTATTTATTTATTTTTAATTATCATATAATTGCCCTAATAAGCCAAACTGAGCACTTCAGGAATAGGCCCTTCAAATGACATTTGGACGGTCAGTAAATCCTGTCCAGAACCAATCAGACAAGTTTGTTCTATTATTCCAGTCATACCAATGTTCTTCATTCATGTGTACTTGGAGTACTCGGAGGTTACATTGCTAAGCGAGAGGAGAAGCAGGACCTAGTAAACATTTACCAGTGGTGAGAAGCGCTGTATATTTCATCCTCATCCTCAGGTAAAACGTCAACACTGGAGTCTCTTGAGAGTTCACGCACCCGTTGGCACAACAATGGCACAACAATGGCAGGTCTGGGTCGCTGGACCTCAGAAAAACTGATTCGCGGCCATAAATATGGGACATCGGACCGTTCGTAATGCATTTTTACCGATACAGTTCTCCATTGACCGATGCACTCGGATCTCATACGTCACAGACCGATAACCGATTCAAATCAGTTTATCTTTGCACTCCTAGTATTTATTGGATGAATAATGGCATTGTAGAAAAACATGTATATGTTGCTTGTGTTCTTGTATTTGCACAATAGTAAGATCCATTCCGATAAAATTATTTTCATTATGGTTTTACTAGGACTGTCAGTCGATTAAATTTTTTAATTGTGATTAATCGCAAGATTTTCATAGTTAACACATGATTAATCACACATTAATCACATGTTTTTAATGTTATTTTTATCCATCCATCCATCCATCTTCTATACCCATTTTGTCCTATACAGGGTCACAGGGATCTGCTTTATCTTATCTTTTAAAGCCTTTAGTTTGAAAACCGGAAGTCCACCAATGCTGCCATACTTTTTGGGGGTGTAATTCATCATGCTTCTTTGGGTATTTTGTCGGGCTGCTGCTTGACCGCAGTAATTTGCTGACGGTCCCTAAGCTCAACGGCAGCAGCGAGCTACTCAGAAGGACATTCAGTGCTGTTCCTTAGAGTTTTTGCCACACTTACTGAGCTTGGAGGTTTGATGACACTTGTGAAATGTCTGGCATACTTATATCTACAAAATGATGCCAACCTGGATGAAATCGGTGCCGTTTTCATGACGCTATTAAAGTTTAAAGAGAAAAAAAAACAAGCGAATGTCGGATGTGAAACTAACCTTACCGCGCCCTGCGGTGGTAACTCAATTCACAGAGATAGTAAATACAAATAAACTTCTTCTTGTCAACAGACCCATCTGGCAGCACCTTAAGGCTAAACTTGCTGTTCATAAGACCCTTTTCTGTCACCATGTCTGTCCCACATGGTGACTGTGAATACACTTATTGGCCGAGGGTCATATTTACAGAAACGTGTGTGCACTCTACAAATGCATTAAGAAAACCAGAACAGAAAAATTAAACTAATTGAAATAATAAAAGCAGCATAAGAATGTAGATTAAATACCAGAAAGAAAAAACGAGCATTAAAAACATTAGAAAGGTACAATAAGAAGAGGGCACTGATATGTTTAGTAAAAAATATTTAAAAGTGAATAAATAAAGGTGTTTAATTTCATTTTAAAGACTGCTACAAGTGGAGCAAACATAAATTCCATGGGGAGCTGATCCCAGCAGGGAAGAGCAGAAAAATTCATGAAAGCCTTTTCACCTTTTTGATTTGAACCCTGGCTACCACCAGCTGTCCAGTTCCCCCCAGTCCCACCAGTCCCTCCCTCTAAGTCCCATTTTAGGCTCATTTGCAGAAAACATGAATTCAGCCAATGTTAGAATCCAAGTATTGGAGTGTTTGTCGTGTTTGTTTGTGTTCTTGCTGCAACATAAGGAATAGATGTTTAATGCTCTTATGCATTGCAGTAATCTAATTTACATGAAACTGAAAATAAAAGCATGGATAAGCTTTACCAGATCCTTCTTTGAAACAATGTTTTTCATTTTGGTTATATTTATAGATCCCAGAAAGATAACTTAGTTACACTTTTCATGTGAGCACTGAAGTTCAGATCCTCATCTTGGTTTACACCAAAATTCTTTCTGTTTGTTTTTATGGCCTTGGTGTTTGGGTAATCACTGATTCCTAACCTTCTGTCTTAATTACCAAAAATAATAATTTTGGTCTTCTCTTTATTCAGTTAGAGGAAGACAAGTTTCATTGAGTTGTTTACTTACTTGAGGAGCTGATGTAGCTCGTTGCATGCTTTCCCTCAAGACTTCACATTCAAATTTCCTGATTTCTAGTTTGAGCCCTTTTTTTTCTTGGATTCAGACTTCTCGTACATTCATCTGTATCTATTCCTTGTAGCATTTGGATTTCTTTGAAACAGGTCTGTCAAAAATCCCAGTTATTTGAGTTTCAAATACAGCGCTGATGTCTGCTTCTCTCTGGGTGCACTTGATTTACATCACAGCATCCTATGCAAATGATTACTGGTTAACTGGGTTATCAAAATAGGAGAGTCCCTTTTTGTCAGCAAACATCTCTTGACGTGGTTGTACTTGTTGTCTTGGGGTTGGAGTTGAAGACCCAATTATACACCTTCTTCAATGAACCTGCAGAAATCTGGTCAGCACTGTGAGGATCATGGTCTTTGATTTTAACATGGATGAACCTACTTTGCAATTTAAGAAACATCAGAAAACACAGATGGATGCCTCTACAATAACCTGGATTATTAACTACCTGACAAACAGATCACAGTTTGCGACACTGAATGGTTGAGTGTCTGACACCACAGAGTCAATACTCAGATGACTCTGTAGTTGTATCAGTGATGGGCATGAGACTAAGTACAGAGAACCGGTGGACCACTTTGTGGTATGGTGTGGGAACAATCATCTCATCTTGAACATGAACAAGACAGAGAAGATGATTGTGGATTTTAGGATAAATCAGTTGAACACAATTTCCATCATGGGACAAGAAATGAAGGTAGTGGAGGAGTATAAATACCTTGGTGTTCTACCTGGTCAACAAAATGCACTAGTGACACAACACTGATGCTGTTTAAAAGAAGGGACAGAACAGATTTTACTTCTTGAGGAAGCTTAAGTCCGTAGTGTTTAGAACAAGATGTTGTAGGTCTCGTATGAGTCTGTTGCGATCCATTCTGTGTAATCCATTCTGCATGCATCAACAATTAATTTCCTTTTGGGGATCAATAGAGAATTTTGGACTGACTTTAACTGAAAACCTTGAATGATACAGCTCCAACATATCTTAAAGACCTCGTAGCTCCTAGTAGAACACTCAGCTCCCTGAATAAAGGTTTACTTGCTGTTCCAAGAGTCTGCAGGTCTAAAAAGGCTGGCTATCAGGCTCCTCTAGTGTGGAATCAACAAGAAGGGACAGAGCAGACTTTACCTCTTTAGGAAGCTTAGGTTCTTCAGTGTTTGCAGCAACATGTTGGACATCTTCTATCAGTCTGT
Organism: Hirundichthys speculiger; assembly: GCA_018398805.1. Taxonomy (NCBI): domain Eukaryota; kingdom Metazoa; phylum Chordata; class Actinopteri; order Beloniformes; family Exocoetidae; genus Hirundichthys; species Hirundichthys speculiger. Next base: position 393,070 of record JAGFBZ010000217.1, on the reverse strand, counting down.
TGTGGAGAGTTCAATCTCATCTGTAGTCATCTGTTGGGGGAGCAGCATCAAAACCAGTGACTTAAAAAACACTGAACAACTCATATTTGCAGATGATCTTAAGTTTAATAAGCGGATCTCTTTACATGTTGTTAAAAACATTTCAAATGACTTTGAGGCAGAGATTTTAGGTTGGCAAATACCTTGCTGGATCTTAACTTTATGCTGTTGTTGTTTTTGCTTAATATTGTATTTCCTAAGTATATTTATGTGTATGCATGTGTGTGTAGGTGTGTACCATCTTTTGCTGCCTATCTTTTTTTTTGTCTGCATTTACATTTATGGTTAGTGCCATTGTCTAGCAAAACCATCTAGTATGTATATGTAATTTAATCCTATAGCAGACTTTTTTTTTGTGGGAATGTGAAGGGTGAATGTGTCCTTCACCAGTCCTCTCTGGCAGTAAATTCTAAAGTCTTTATTAACATCTTAAATCCTGATTTCGTCAGAGAGGACTAAAAAACACCAGCAGTGAAACATTTAAAGACAAGACAATTAAAGGGACACGACAGTGAGGGTGTGGTGTGTACTGGGTTGTGAAGTGTGAGGGGTGTTGTGTAGTGGATTGTGTTGAGACAGCGAACAAACTTAAAAGATAACATGTAAGAAGCAGAAACTACTAACAAGAAAAGCGGATGAACACCTTCTACCAAGCTATAGACCTGTATATGGAGAATTGATTTAAACATTATCAATTGATTGTGTTGACAGTAGAGGTGGTGGTGGTGGGGGTGGTGTAAAACAAAATGTGTCCGTGTCCATATACACTCACATGTAAGTTACCAAAGTACCAAGGAAGCTGTCACCACCATTACCATCACCACTTTCCTTCTCTTAGTCCATCTCAAGTCCTCCTGCGGGTGAGAAAAAATGCCAGCTAACTCCCATCACTGCAGGGCCAGACTGGCCCGAGAGGGCCCTTTGTCCCCCGACCCGAGAGGTCAGGGGGAAAACATCCCCGAGGCATACGTCCACTGACAGGAGGGCCAGGCAGGGCCCCAGAAGGCCAGAACTGCGACAAGACGGAAAAAAAAACAGAATTCTTCCACTCCTCAGCTTTTATGCCTCCTGGCTGGCCACGCCTTACCCACGTCCACCCCCAAAGTGCTCGCAAAGTTCACACATCTTGATTGGTTACGATTCATGAGGGCCGTACAATACCATATTTACATAGCATTTCTGATTGGTCTTACAGTAGCTTGCGTAAATATTAGGGCTGTCAATTTCTCAAAATAATTAATCAGATTAATCGCATGACTGTCAATAGTTAATCATGATTAATCTCAAATTAATCACATATTTTTATCTGTTCTAAATCTACCATATACAGATCTTTTTCAAGTTGTATTACTCTTATTAATATGAGTCCTGACTAGAACCAGGAAATACGACCATATTAGTCCAGTCCTGAGGTCTCTGGCTTCCTGTCACTCAGAGAATAGACTTTAAAACAGCTCTACTTGTGTTCAAGTCCCTTCATGGCCCCAAAGTCCATCTCTGACATGTTAGATCCATATGAACCAACCTGGACTCTGAGAACCTCAGGTAGTGGTCTCCTGCTGGTGTCCAGAGTCAGGACTAAACAAGGTGAAGCTGCATTTCAGTTTTATGCTCTTAAAATCTGGACCAGTCTTCCAGCAGATGTGAGACAGACCTGAACTCTGACAATGTTCAGATCCAGACTGAAAACAGTTCTGTTTAGATGTGAAGATGATGACTGGAAGGATTTTATCTGCACTCTTCATTTTTAATTTAATTGATCAATTTTTTTTATTAATTAATTTTATTCATTATTGATTATTTTTATGCTTGTATGGAATGATTCTATTTGCCTTCTTGTGATTTTATGCATCTGTAAAGCACTTTGAATTGCCTTGTGTACGAATTGTGCTCTACAAATAAAGTTGCCTTGCCCAATATGAGAGAACACAAATGCTTTGACTTATGCAAAACAAATGCATGTTTATTTATTGCTACAATGCCAAATCCATTAAATATTATATATATATATATATATATATATATATATATATATATATATATATTATATATACTCAATATATATATTACTCAATATTTTCTCTTATGTTCTTCATACAAAATATTTTCGTGGTTTGCTTCAAACGAGGGGGGGGGGGGGCTTTCTGCATCCGCGCTCTGATTAGCCGATTAGCCTTGAATAGTCAGACTCCGGTGGTAACTAAATTCACATCAACAGTAAACACAAACGACATTAGTCTTTTGGAGTTAGCCAACTGCGGCGGATGCTGCGGCACCTTGGGCGGGTACTGCGGCGGATGCTGGGGCACCTTGGGCGGACAAGGTTTTGAAGCTGAACTTACCATTCAAAATAGTATCTTTTGTATCCATTTTATCCCAGCTACTGCTCACGGAGGTTTGTTTACGTCTGTCTGTCTGCGGCATGGCCGTCGACGTCAGTGGATGGCTTCCTGTTTTGACAAACTACGGCAGAGCCCGAGGCTCATGAAGCCTGGAGGCAACACCTACTCTCCCTTCTACTGTTGTACATCAATGGCCGGCTCGCGTTAATCGCGCGTTAAAAAATTAGTTGCATTAAAATTATTTTGCGTTAATCAAGCGTTAATGCATTTGCTTTGACAGCCCTAGTAAATATATTTACATAGTGTGGTGTCATTGGTCCACGTTCACAGAGGTGTACATAGTCAAAAGACCCCACAAGGTTAGCCTGTTTGACCGATCAACCTTATTTTAACACACCGATCTTTATTTCATGATTTTTTTCTCAAAAAGTGATCCTGATTAAGACAAATTAATAAAGTAATCATATTACACAAACAAAAATATTTTTTAAACTATATACATTTAATAATTTGCACTGAAATGAAGTTTCTCAGCAGCCCTTGTATCCACCTTAAAAGTTTTAAGACTGGCGGCGTCAGGCTAAACTTTAGCAAAAATGTCAGCAGTGTGGCAGCACGCTATAAAATTACAAAAACCGACGCTTCAACTGCGATTTGCAATGTGTGTAAGGCTGAGATATCACGAGGGGTAAGTAAGAAGAGAGTTTACAACACCATCAATTTAATCAGACACTTAAAAAAAAATCACCATCCTACCGAGCACACTGCCCTCTATCAGGCGTCGGCAGCAGCTTTGAAGTCGGATGTACTACAGCAGCAAACGCTCTGTGAAACTTTTAAAAGAAAGGACAAACTCCCGAAAGACTCGGAGAAATACAGAAAAATCACAGAGCTAATCGCAGAATGTATTACCGAGGACAACCAGCCCATTCAGTTTGTGGAATACAAGGCATTTAACTGGCTCACTGATTACCTCGAGCCTCGTTACAGATGCCCTCCCATCATTACATGAACGACAAAGGACACAAAGGTGCGCGAACATGTGCAGCGGGTCTTGAAAGAAGTTAAGTTAATATTTTTTGTTATTTTTATTCTGATGTGATTTCATTGATTGCAAAGACTTCTGCTAGTGTTTTCATTGCGTTAAACTGCTAGCCAAGTTCACCTGCTGCTATTTAAATGGAAGTGCTATGTTCTTTAGTACTGAGACTGTTGAACAGTCACTGTTCTGTAACTAAATGTATTTTATAATAATTCTCCCAAACAAAAAAGAAAGAAAGAAGAGTGTTTAAATAAGTTATTGTTTATTTTATGAGATGATAAAAGCTATTAATCTCAGCTTGGATGCAGGCCTATTTATTAATGTACACAGGAAATAAAATGCATGGGAAATTAAACTCTGTTTGCCCACTCAAAAAAAGTGAAATCGGATCGGGAAAAATCGGGAATCAGCCGATCATCAAAATTAAAGATCGGAATCGGATCGGGACCCAAAAAACGTGATCGGGACATCCCTAATTTAATCCCATTTCTCTAAATAATTCACCCTTTGTGAATATTCCACAAACCTAATAGCCGAGATGATCCCAAAAATCCATGCCTCACTTGACATCCCCCCGCACCCGGGCCCACGTATTGGCGCAGGGAGGCCCCCACCGCCGGAGGGCTCCCCAAAAACAGGGACACGCCCCAGTGGCCAGGACCCACGACCATACCCCAAATCCCCCTCAGGGCAGGGAGGGACGAAGCAAAAAAGAGGCAATACGGCCGGCCCAGCTCCCCATCCTCCCCCCCGACATGTGTGTTGTGCTAAGTGCATTAAAAACAAGAGGTGGGGCACAGAGGGTGGATATTTCCCCCCATGCCCCAGCCTCTATTTCTCTAGCTTATATATTGTGGGAATTATAATTGTGCTGTGTGGAATTATGATTGTGCTTGCACATAATAGACTCAATTCTACTCCCAATCAAGTGTTAGGAGAGGCCTGCATTTTCTTGACCTCATGTCAGGCATGGGCCAAGAAGACAGGAACTTAGAAGAAGGAGGACATGTGAAGCTGTGTCAGGGTGATATGTCCTTATCAGGGAAAGGCTGTGTTGTCCAGAATGAGGGAGTTTGCATTGAAACTAATGGAAAAGTGATTGTATCTAAGAAACGCCCCGCATGTGTCAATAAAACCAGCCTGTGAGCTGCAGAGCACTAGAAATCAACTGGACGAACAGAAGGGCAGACCGCGGGGCCTGTGAGCTGATTTCTCCCTTTGCAAAGGCGAAACTTGAGAGAGTGTCATGACTATTAATGAATTCAAATTAATCTCACTTTGACTCCACAGGTCAGCAGTCCTGGGGAGGTAACTGACCTCCCCAGGACTGCTGGGGAGATCAGTTCTATCTATCTATCTATCTATCTATCTATCTATCTATCTATCTATCTATCTATCTATCTATCTATCTATCTATATATATATATATATATATATATATATATATATACATACACAGTGGTACCTCTACTTACGAATGTTTCTACATACGAAATTTCCAGGTTACGAAATGCGAAAAACAATACAGTACGTGCTGCTACTCGCAGCTCCCAGAGTTAAGGAACATAAACATGCTTGTTGGCTCTGTATCTCTTCTATATATCTTTCATTTTGGGTGTGATCAGGAAGAAATCCTGGATTCTGGATCACTTTCGAATTTTCGATAATTGTTGCGCTTGGTAGAGGTCTGCGCTCTCCGAGTGCTTTTCTAGTTCTAACATGTATTTCTTACAGGTTTTTATGTCTTTTTATGTATTATTTATAATTTATTTTAAAAAATTATGTTCGAATTTTGGGGAGCTTGGAACAGATTACGGCATTTACATGGAAAACGCGTCTCCACTTACGAAGTTTTCAGGTTACAAAACTACTTCCAGAACCAATTAATTTCGTAAGTAGAGGTACCACTGTACATCTGTTTGTTTGTTTGTTTGTTTGTTTGCTTGTTTTTTCTTCTGTATGTTTTTTTTTAAATTATTTTGTGTGTAAGCTAAGTGCATTAAAATCGACTTGGGGAGCAGAGGGTGGATGGTTCCCCTGCACCCAAGCTTCTTCTTTCCTATGTGTGCTAAGTGCATTAAAATCGAGTTGGGGTGCAGAGTGTGGATGGTTCCCCCTGCACCCAAGCTTCTAATTCACTATTTTGTATGTTATGTATTTGTAAAAATATCCTCCGGCACAGAGACACGCGGTGCAGCAGTGGTAGAAATGCTGAACGTAGCGACAGCAGAACAGAGCCAGTGTTTTTTTCATTTACTCAATGCCGAGAGGTTGGTTTACCGTCCACTAAGTACTTTGTCAGGTACTGGCTAACTCTGATTCCGAGGAGGAAGACATGTAGTTGTCCAGTGAAGCAGAAACTGACATTAGTATTGACGGCAAGTCCGCGCGCCATAGTCCACAATCAGCACATTGTATATCAGATACTTCACCTCAACGTGGCCAGGGTGGAAGCCTTCTGCGATCGCCAAGCAGGTCGAGGTGTCAGGGGGCTCATAACACCGCAAATATGGAAAAATGTTGCAGGGATGAAAACAACCGGGGTTGTCCTTGCAAGCTGTGGCTGAGAAGCCGTGGGAAGAAACACCACTGATGGCACACTGGAAATCATGGTGATGATGTTGGTGGCAAAATTGAACCATTTCCAATATGGCCACCACCTTGTGACATCATAATATGCAAATTATATGAATGATTTCACTCCCATCACAGACTTTGAGTCATACTGAACAATTTTCTCATTGACAGTATACCTTTATCTCAAACTGCTTTCAAGTTATAGCCTTTTAAAATCTTGATAGCAAAATTGTAGATTTTCTTTAAAAAACACAGGCGCCTAAAGGATTAACCAGGAAGTTCTTATAAAAGAAAGTGTTATTTCAAAGGTGCTTTTTTTTTATTAAATTAAATGATAAACTGAAAACAAGCTCATAAACAAGGCTGGCTTTGTTCTGGAGCCCCTAGAGCTATTGTGCCAAGGGAAATACTTCATAATATGAAAAAAATATTGAACAATGCGGAAAATCCCCTTCACAAAGCTGTGATTAAAGAACAAAGTGTCTTCAGTCAGAGGATATTCTGTGTACGCTGTAAACACAGACTGCTACAGGAGATTCGGTTCAGTTCAATTCAGTTCAAATTAGTTATATTTGTATAGTGTCTATTACAATACAGTGAGCATGGAGGACAAAGAGAGAGAGAGAGGCAAAAATCTATTGGCAATATTATATAGGACAAAATATATTAATAGTAATTACCCATTAGCTAGAGAACTAAGAATGTCATGTCTTATATTATGATTGGTCCATTGTTAGTACAGTCATGGCCAAAGTTTTGAGAATGACACAGTTTATCAGAGTTTGTGGGTTTTTGATTGTCCACCCGCCTCTTGAGGATTGACCACAAGTTCTCGATGGGATTAAGATCCAGGCAGTTTCCTAGCCAAGGGCCCAAAATTTTAATGTTTTGTTCCCCGAGCCATTTCGTTATGACTTTTGCTTTATGGCAAGGTGCTCTATCATGCTGGAAAAGGAATTCTTCATCACCAAACTGCCCTTGGATGGTTGGGAGAAGGTGCTCTTGGAGGACGTTCTAGTACCATTCTTTATTAATGGCTGTGCTTTTAGGCAAGATTGTGAGAGATCCCACTCCCTTGACCGAAAAGCAACCCCACACATGAATGGTCTCTAGATGCTTCACTGTTGGCATGAGACAGGACTGATGGTAGCGCTCACCTCGTCTTCTCCGAACAAGCCTTCTTCCAAATGCCCCAAACAATCAGAAAGGGGATTCATCAGAGAAAATGACTTTACCCCAGTCCTCAGCAGTCCAGTCCCTGTACCTTCTGCAGAATACCAGTCTGTCCTTAATGTTTTTACTGGAGAGTAGTGGCTTCTTTGCTGCCCTCCTTGACACCAGGCCTTCCTCCAAAGGTTTTCGCCTCACTGTGTGTGCAGGTGCCCTCACACCTGCCTGCTGCCATTCCGGAGCAAGTTCTGCACTGGTGGAAATGAATGAAATGAACAGCCCGAGCAACCTTCGGGTCATTGTACACAAGTTGCCCTTTAGGCTTTGCGAAAGATGGAGAGTCGTAGCTTTTGACATTTAAGAGAAAGAAGGAAGAAGAGCAGACTTCGCTGATCTTGTGGGGTACATCAACAGACAAGCTAAGATAGCTTCAGACCCACTATTCGGTGATGTCAAAGACTCTTCTGATGCCAAGGAAAGGAGTAAGTCCAGCGCCAGGGCCAGAGTGGGCCCTTTTCTCAGTCCGGGAATTTAATTCAAATTCAGGCCACTCTGATACGGAGGACAAATTTGAGTACATAGAAAAAGATAAAACAAAAAACAATTCTCTCACAATGCCTTTTATTTTATTAAGATTATGGCATACAATTATTCACGCCCCTTTAACAATGTGTAATTGAAATTCAAATAAAATAAAGATAATGATAAAGAAGTCTTTTCACAAATCAAAGTTCCTTTACATAACTTCTGTTCTTCTGTATGCCATATTTTACATCATAAACGTCTATCTTGACTAACTCTCTTCCTCTACCTGGCCCTTCAGTAGTCCTGCCCTCGTCTGGATCATCAGTAGTGGAAATGGTCTGCTGCTTCGACGCTAGAAAACATTCCATAACAATAAAAAAGATATTTAATATTGAGTTGATAACAGTGTGTGCACCTCCCTCTTAGCATCTGACTTCATAGGCCTATAATAACAATTAAAAAGTAATGTAGGTTACATAGACAATTATTGATTAAACAGTGGTTACCTATTTCATTTGGTCTTATTTTGATGCATTTTCAACGATTAGTTCATTTAAATCCTGCTACCTGTTTCCTCTGTGGTCCTGGCCTCTCCATGACTGCATTCGCCTTCAGGCACCTGATCTTCTGAGGCTACACAAACATTTCATTTAGGGGCTTCTTTATGTTGCTGAAAAAAACACTTTATGTATTTATCTAGCCTATCCTTTCATTCACTTATTAATTTGTTTGCATATTTAATTATGATTTTGTTAAATTATCTGCACTATTTAATCTACACATATCATGGTTTTCTTCTGTAGACTATGCCATATTTTCCATCATAAATGTCTATCTTGACTAACTGTCTTCCTCTACCTGGCCCTTCAGCAGTCCTGCCCTCATCTGGATCATCAGTGGTTCTGCCATCCTGCGCTGATGCTACAAAACATTCCAGAACCATGAAAAAGACAGTTAACATTGAGTTGTTCATGTTTGCGCACCTGTGAAAATGCACGATATAACGGCGAGACGAAACAGGCTACAGTTGCAGAGAAGCTAAGGCACGTAGAATGTGCAGACTCTCGAGTAGCCTATTTTATTATTAGGCCTATTATTATTAAGAATATTTTTTTTAATAACAGCTGCCCCCACGCCCACGAACCAAGCGCAATATTGGTATACACCACTTCTAAATATTGCAGCCTCAATAGCACGTTTGCCATGCATTTAATACCCTAACAAATAGCCTATTACACAACCTGTTTAATATGTCTAATTGCGTGAACCTGTGCGCATTGGTGGTAATACAGCCAGGCTACAAATAAAGCGTGATGAAGCGTTTGGCAACTCTGTTCATCAAAATGGTTAACTGGCATTTAAAGCAACAAGTTTTCGGTTCTTCTATGGAAATATGAATGCACTTTAAGCATAGATAATCCTATACCTACATTGTGACATTTTTAAGTTGACAGTTGTGACAGTTGCAAACGCTCGCCACGTTATATGATGAAATTCACAACCAGGCCAATTATCCATCTCTCTTTCAGTAACCTACCAGCTTGTCTTGAGAAGATGTCAGTTAATTTGGCACATTTGGCCGCCGCCTCCTTTCTTTTTTTATTTTAGCCCTCTCCGTTCCGCCCAGCATCTTTCTGTTTCGCGCCAGTGTGATTTAGAGTAAAGACGAGCCTTGGGCCAAACCACCTGAAACACGTGGGAGGGGTCGGGGGGAATTATGCTGCTTACATGGTAGTAGAACCACAGATTTTCTAGGAAGGGGCTGTGGACCTATTTAATCCACTATGATGCAACGGGCGGTTGCAACTTAATTGATATTAATGCAAGAATAAGACAAAAGAAGTGACAAAAAAAATAGTTAAAATTAGTTGTCCCCGTGGTCCACATCGATGGTTTGGGCCGGGAAAGCTCCCGATCACTTTAATGTGCAGCCCGGCTTTGTCCAGCGCTAAACCCACAATGGGTCGACTGAAAAGAACCACAGGCCTAGCTACAAGCGCAACGCCAGCTGATTGTTTATCAGAATCGAGAAAGACTAAGCAGACTAGCAATGCATTACAGGAGCCGTGTCTTTATTGCAACAAGAGGCACGCTTTGAGTGCATGCATCAAAAGCCAAAGAAAGAGAGAATCGAGTTCCTTAAAGAAACAGGCCACGTGTGAAATTTGCAGCAAGAAACACCCAACTCTGCTTCACACGAAAAGAGAGGAAGATGGCAACCAAGCATCTGCCAAGCTTGAGAAGTCAAGTAAAGTCTTCACCAGTGAACGCTCAAGTCCACAAGAGCAAGTGTCATCTAAGAGTGAACTCTCAGCAGTCACCGGGGCCGGAGGCAGTGACTGTATCCTCTCCATTGTGCCAGTGCGCGTCAAATCCAAGAAGAGCAACAACACCATAGAAATGTATGCGTTCATGGACTCAGGAAGTTCAACAACGTTTTGCTCCGAAAGATTGATGAGACAATTGGTGTTGGTGTCCATTGGTGTACCATTGGTGTCAATGGTAAGAGGACTCAAGTGCTGCTCCGTACCATGGGCCAGGAAAAGCCTGTGTCCTGCTTCATCCTTTCCAATCTAGAGGTGTGCGGTCTGACAGAGAATAAGAACATCAGCCTGCCAGATGTTTACACCCACATGGACATCCCTGTAACAAAAGAGAATGTTCCTGTAGAGAAAGACCTGGAAAGATGCCCGTATCTGCGTAAAGAAGTGCGGCTACCACATATTGACGCCGATGTGGAAATAAATGCTCATTCTGCAATGGAGCCGTGGAAGATAATCCACAGTCAAGACGACAGGCCTTATGCCATAAAGATAACCCTTGGTTGGGTAGTAAATGGCCCTCTGAAGAAAGACAATGACCACAAGCCAGGTCACTTCTGCCATGGTGCTGTGGTCAACAGAGTGTCAGTCAGCAGTGTGGATAGCATGTTGTTATGGCAGTACAATCACGACTTTCCAGAGCAAGCTTGCCAAGAGAAGTCTGAAATGTCACGAGAAGACATCCAATTCATGCAGAGTGTGACTGAAACAACCGAGAAAATCCATGGACACTACTGCATTGGTATGCCTCTAAGAAACAAAGACATTGAGATGCTGAACAACAAGTGTGTTGCTGAACAACGAGCATTAAGCCTGAAAAGGAAATTCACTAAGAATTCCAGCTTTCACAGCGACTACACAGCCTTCATGTCAGACCAGCTGAGGAAAGGCTATGCAATGGAAGTCCCTGCCAATGAGCGCAACTGCAACAATGGCCGAGTATGGTACATTCCCCATCATGGCATGATGCATCCGCAGAAGGGGAAGTTGCTAGTTGTTTTTCTTTGTTCCGAGGGAAGTCGCTGAACGAGGAGTTGTTACAGGGGCTGGACCTCACAAATAGTCTGGTTGGAGTCCTGATAAGGTTTCGCCACAACCACATTGCGCTCATCTCCGACATTGAGGTGATGTACCATCAGGTGAGAGTCCCTGATGAAGATTCTGATCTTTTGCGATTCCTCTGGTGGCCAGAGGGAGATCTGAACCAACCTCTGTGTGAGTACAAGATGGTTGTCCACTTGTTCGGGGACAAGTCCAGCCCGAGCTGTGCCAACTATGCTCTGCGGCAGACTGCAGAGGATGGGAAAGAGAGGTCATCACCTGAGGCATTGACTACAGTTCTCGAGCACTTCTATGTAGACGATGACTCAGCGTCTGACAAAAGGAAAGCCACTTCCTTAACCAAAGACCTTATTGCACTCTGTGCGAGTGGAGGATTCCACCTGACTAAATGGTCTAGCAACAGCCGTGAAGTATTGTCATCACTTCCCAAACATGACCGTGCAAAGGAGATCAAGAATCTAGATCTGGACAGAGATGAGCTATCCATGGAGAGGGCACTTGGAGTGGACTGGTGCATAGAATCAGACTCCTTCAAGTTCCACATTCTTGTGAAGAACATGCCTGTCACCAGAAGGGGCATCCTATCAGTTGTAAGCTCAATTTACGATCCCCTTGGTTTGCTGTCACCGTTCATTCTTCTCGCCAAGACCATTGTACAGAATCTCTGTCGAATGAAACTTACCTTGTTTCTGTCAAATCCTCCACCTGGGAGAACTTTAAGATGAAAATGTCCATGTTGTCTCAGTAACAAACAGGAAGTGGTCATGCAAGAAGTTGTGTTGATCAGGAAGTAACTGCATGCAGTAGCACAAGGAAGAGTTTCAGTTGATGTACCACAAATCCAGCAGCATCTGCAAACATCTTATGCCTATCGATAGCATCGTAGGTATGTATTGATTGTTTAAAGCAGTATCAACAAATGCAGATGTTTCTTGGAGGTTAATTTGATTTTGTGAAAGTTTTGTTTAAAAATATGAGACAACTCAGCTAAAGTACTACTTAAAACATTCAGTACTGTTTTCAGATCATTCTTAATTCATCCATGCGTGTTTAAAATGAATAAATAGACAATTCATTATGTGTAAATATTAGTCTAAAAATTGAAGTAAAAACTAATGTGCAAAGCTTGCTGTAGAGCTTGCTGTAACATTAAAAAAAAGGGTTGTTTGTTTCATAGTACATGTTTATTTGCACATTTAAGTGAGTACAGAGTGAAGACTTTATTTTTGTATATTTCAGTTTCACCCTTCTTGGGAGGTCAATAAACCTGTGGACAAGACGCAGAGTGTCTTCAGAGTCTTGATGTCGAGTAGGTGTTTAGCTGACTGTCAAGATATATTCAGGACATATATTGAGGACAGCACAGTCAGAGATATCAAGGATCTTGAAAGATATAAGTGAAAAATGATGAATTAGTGGAGAAATGTCTTTTTTATTTGGTTGTTTATTTGTGTGATGTGATACATGTGGGAAATAATACTTGGGCATGATAATGTGTGAACACACAAAGTTAAAATCTTTTGATTTTCAAGATCACAGGTTTTATGAGTTCGAAAATGGCATTGATCCGGACATTCATTTCTATCAGATGTTAATATGACCTGTGAATATTATTCTGAGGAAGAGTTAAATACTAATAAAATGAAGGGTTTTTCATTGATCCACTTTAACAGCAGGAGTCTACAGTAATTTTACTAAAATCAAAGACTATCTTAAACAGTTCCAAGAAAAGTTTACTGTTGTAGCAATTTCAGAAACATGGTTGAGTAATAAAGATAAAGAGCTGGAGGATGGACTAGAGGGATATGAAATGTTTTGGCAAAGCAGAGTGAACAGAAGGGGAGGAGTTGTTGCTATATTTGTAGTTTTGGGTTTCAAATGTAAAGTTATCAGCAACATGACCGCTGTAATTGATGATCTGATGGAATGTTTGACCATTGAAATTAAGGTGGAAAGAGCCAAAAAAAAACATTGGATTTTGGATATACTTGAAAATCACAAAGAGAAGGTGACTTTTGTTTGTGGTAACTTTAACATTGATTTACTAAAGTCAAATGATCATAAGGAAACTGCTGAATTTATTGACACTATGTTTAGTTTTGGTTTCTATCTATTGATCTTAAAGCCCAGCAGGATAACTAAGGACAGTGCTACTTTGATTGATAATATTTTTGTAAATATAACTAATGGGAATATAAATAGTGGACTGTTGGTGACAGATGTCAGTGATTATTTGCCTGTTTTTGCAGTTCTTGAAAGGAACAATGGTTTAATGCATTTAACATTGTCAAATAAACATATAAATAAATACATTTGTAATTCATTTGGATAAATGTGTTTGGTGAATTTATAACTTTGAAGTATAAATGTGCCAGACAAATTTGGTAATTTCAGTAAATTGAAAGAGATAAATATAATCTATTTAAATGATGATGAACTTTCTTTCTCTTGTACTAAACAGATTAGAGGTTAAAATAATTTTAATGTGTTTGACTATTAATCTAACTTGAATCTTTATCATTTTCTGTGAGTCTTTGAGATTCCTAGTATGTCTAATACAGTTAGGCATGTAAAAAATATTAGAGATTACTGTGCTATTTACTTACTAAATGTAATATGTATGAATCTATCACTATTCATATAAAGAGTAGTTAAACTAGGACACATTACGGACATCATATCACTGATCTATTTATGGAAATTCTAAGTTTAGCTGTCTTTGATAGTGCTGTAGCATCCTTTTAATAGTGGAGTTGTACTGCATTTGGGCCTTTATCAGTCTTATTTATATGACACAGCACATTTTACTGACCTGTATCTGTCAGTTCTGTACAGAGGTGGCCATTTGGATACAAGACACACATCCATCTGTTTAGATTTAATTGCTGTTGTGCCAGTCAGCGTAATTGTTCTGATCCCTGAATGAATAATGTGGAACATTTCCAAAGACGCCTAAACTGCCACTTGAGAGCAGATTGTTTTGTTTTTGGTCTCCTGGAACAATTTTTTGACCTGCTCCTTCTTACAATAATATCAAAATCTGCACGCTTGAGCGAAGGCAGTGTTTCTTTTGTTGTTGTTTTTTTTTTTCCTTTGACGAGAGAGAGAGAGAGATCTTTATCAAGTATCTGACAAAGGTACACTTATTATATTGTCTACATTGTTCAGAAAGATAAAAACACACCTGTTCAGGCAGCAAATTAACCAAAGCAAAACAATGCGGCCAGCATGCATCAAAGATCAGCAGCAAGCAAGCAAACTTCAAGATTTGTCTCCTGATGCTTTGATCAAGCCTGTGTGGGTTTTGTTTCTTATGGTTTGTGTCTTGTGTTTTCTTAAGTCAATAACTTAGCTCTCAAGAGCAATGTATTAGGCCGGCTGACTGGTGGAGTACTAGCATTTAAATACCTCATAATTACAACAACTACAGCTTCATTTCAAATGAGCACCACAATTTGGAACAAAATAACATTATTCAGTTCAATTTAGTTCAGTTCAAAAATACTTTATTGATCCCCAATGGGAACTTAAATTGTTGCCGTAACTGTCACGATTTAAGTCTCTTCAAAGAATTATTCTAGATGGTTATTGCTGGAGGCAGGAAGGATCTCCTGTAGCGTCTGTGCTGCAGCAGATCTGAAGAAGCCTCTGACTGAAAACATTGTTACTGAATCAATGTGTTACGCGTCTGACTCGAAAGCATAATTTATTGCTCTTTTAGGTTTACAGTGGCTTACTTATTACTATAACAGCAGTTGCATTGCACAGTATGTGATACAGAAGTCCTTTCTGACTAAAATTGTATTTTCAAACTGCAAACAAACAAGAGAAATTGCAAAGGAAGGAAGAAGAAAAATCAATCCCATAAATACTCCACTGTGGGGAACACAGATGGCTGCAACCTGAATATAAATCAAATTCAAAAAGGATTTTTATGACACATCTTTGTTTTTGTGTTAAATAAAAGGTTATACAGGGTATTCTTTCTTTTTAATGAGTCTCACCGGGCCATGCTGCCTTCTCCTCTGCTAAGAGGGAAAAAAAAACCTCTGATAAATTTTCAAAGAGGTTGTAGTCAACATTAAAAGATTAGAGCCCTACATGAAGGCAAGTGTAACGCGGATTTGTTATAAAACATTCTCCCATTAAAACTGTCAAATATTATGTGTTTAAGTTTGGAATTGACAAGAATTGCTTTTCAGTCTCTCCCTGTGTCCTATTGGGTCATGAAAATGGCATGCCTGTCCAAAATATTGCTTGCAGGCATTGATGAAGTTTTACTATCCAAAGGAAAAAAAAAAAAGAAAAAGAAATGCATTTAAGAGAAAAACCTATAATAACTCATATACTGAACAAAAAAATAAATGAAATAATATTATGTTTGTCCCCATTTTATGTCCCCATTTTCCACGATTCCATTTTCTTTTCTTTTTTTTGTCTGCATTTACATTCATGGTTAGGGCCATCATCTAGCCAAACCATCTAGTATGTATATGCAATTTAATCTTATAGCAGACTTTTTTTGTGTGAGTGTGAAAGGTGAATTTGTCCTTCAGTCCTCTCTGGCAGTAAATTCTAACATCCTTTATTAACATCCTAAATCCTGATTTCGTCAGAGGACTAGAAAAACACCAGCAGTGAAACATTTAAAGACAATGACAATTTAAAGACTGTGCAATCATCTTGCTGTCTAATCAGGATCTTGATATGCCACACCTGTGAGGTAGATGGATTATCTCGGCAAAGGAGAAGTGCTTACTAACACAGATTTAGACAGATTTATGAACAATATTTGAGCGAAATAGGCCTTTGGTTTCACAGAAAATCTCTTAGATCTTCGACTTCACCTCATGAAAAAAGGGGACAACAACAAAAGTGTTGTGCTCATCTTTTTGTTCAGTGTAGATAAGGCTTTGCGCTATTAGATAAAGTTTGTGCTCTTATACTTTCCATTTTCCATCAACGAGACATGGAAGTGTAACAAGTTCAGATTTGTTCCTTGTTAATATGGATTGTGGGAGGAAGCTGTAGTACCTACAGAGACCTCATCCAGACATGGAAAGAAAATAAGGACACACAAAGAACCAGGAACCTTTTCTTCTGTGAGGTGGTACAAAGGAAAACAAACGATGTGTGCACAAAAATTTAGCTCCAGCAAAAGAAACTAATAATTGTCGGTCATGCAGCATTTTCATTGTGGACATTTGTACTAATATTCTGCGTCACGTTGAAGAAGAACAGTGTGACATTTTTGTGTGATTCTGTCCCAACTTCAGAGGTCGTAACAGAGGTGAAACAAAAGAGAGATGAGCTTTGAGTGGTAGATATATTCGGAAATGTGTTGAGCAGAAAAGCATCTCAACCTGGACTCTAAAAGTGGATGGGCTGTACTAGAAACATGACAGGTTCTACTCCTGTCATGGAGTCAATCTGCCTCCATCCTAAAGCTCAAACTGATGTGGGGAATATTCAATTCAGTTCAATTCAGTTTTATTTGTATAGCATCCATTACAATGCAAGTTGTCTCCAGGCACTAAAATTATAATATTAAATCCTGATCAAAGAAAATGGCAAGTAAAAAAAAAAAAAAAAAATCCCATACTAAAAGAAAAAAATTTTTCAGCCAAACAGTGGCAAGGCAAAACTCCACTTTAAGAAGAAGAAACCTTGAGCAGAACCTGGCTCATAAGAGGGGACCTTCCTGTCGAAGGCCAGCCGGGTAAAGAAAGAAAAGAGGAGGGAGACAGGACAGAGAGAGGATGTAGGACAGAGAGACAAGAGGACATACATCCTGACAATACTATATTAGACAAAATGTATGAATATTAATTATCCATTAACTGGAGAACTAAGAGTTTCATGCACTTATATTGTGACTGATATATTGTTAGTACATGAACCACAGACATGACTATATAAACAGATGTAGGCAGCAAGCACTGAGGTGAGATGGTCAGAGGACCAGGTTGCTGGTCATCACGCCAGCCGGTACCCCGACACATCTACAGGTGGAGGTAAACGCTGGGATGGCCAGAGGATGGAACCCTGGAAAACTCTGACCTGTAGTATGTAAACATCCACACACACACGCGATATTGTTCATTAATGTAGATTTTTTTTCAGAAAATGTTGTTAAGTATGTATAATCTCTATGCATTGAATAAGCAACTCAAACAGTTACTTTATTATTGACATCACTGCAAGATATGTCATTGTTAAGTCATGGGTTTTAAAACATTCTGGCTCCAGGAAACAGCTTCATTTTCTCAACCCTGCTCATCAGCTGAGACCCAGATTCAAATACTGAGGGCTTTTTATGCCTACAGAAATATGTATTGTTAGGGTTCCTTTCTATTTTTTTTTTTCTATGACCAGGTGAAAAACCTCTAAACAGTGTCATTTTATACTGCTAGATGATCTAAACTGATGGTTTTCTGACATTTAAGAAGACATGAATGGAATGGACACTTTTAACTATCCCTGTTTTGCATCATGTAATGAAATATTTTTTCTTTTTCCACAGTTATAACAGAAAGAATGGAACTATTGATTTCAAACACTAATCAAATGCAATCTATAGAGCATTAGACCAAAGAGTGTATAGCTGCATAGTTTTAGGCTGACTTGCAGCTTGTCATAATATGAAACTCAATTGGTTTAAGAGAAAATAGGATAATGAATTCATTGAAAATAAATGTCCACTAATTGTGAAGCTTAGGCCTGATTGTCTTAGACTAGCCTAAACTCTCCCTAAAGGTAAGAAAAAAATGTGTATATACAACCATGCACAACTATATACAACCATTTATATGTCTAATGTGTAGCCTTGCTACACATTAGACATATATATATATATATATATATATATATATATATATATATATATATATATATATATATATATATATATAGTATACACAGTCATGAAAAAAAATATTAGACCACCATTTTTTCTTCACTTTCTTGTTCATTTTAATACCTGGTACCACTAAACTTCATCATGTGACTAAAACAGACAGAAAAGAAAACACTGAATGCATAAAAGCAGTGTTTTTGGCAGTACAACGCCATAGCTATTGATGTAAAAACTTAAGTGATTTAGGTTATAATCAAGAAAACCATGGAAAATGGTAAGATATCAGCTCTTAAATAAAACTCTTATGAGCAATCTTTGTGGTTATCGTTATGTTTGTCCAAACAAATGTACCTTTAGTTGTACCAGGCATTAAAATGAACAAGAAACTGAAGAAAACAAGGGTGGTCTAATAATTTTTTCCATGACTGTATAATGGTAGCCTTGTTACACATTAGATTAGGGCAGGGGTCGGCAATCTTTAGTATCAAAAGAGACATTTTTTGCCCCTCTCCCCTTAATAAAATTCATCTGGAGCCGCAAAAACTTAATTGACCCGTAAAATGAACATAACACAGTGTATGAAGTTTTACATATAGTTACTCTGTATTCAGAGGGATTTGAATCTACCCAAAAGCTCACTCCTAGTATGTTTGGCAGTTTTTAATGAAAAAGGTCATACAAGATATTAATTAAAGTTTCATTTCCAATGTTTTTTGTCATCCACTGTGAAAGAACTAAGAAGAACAAACAGAAAACTGTTAACATGTTATTGCTGTTTTTACCTGTTATAACAAAGGTAAACCTCAAACTTTTATAAAGACTGAATATTGGCTGCTGCTGTACTGTATGTTTGGGAGCTGAACCAAGACAATTTCCTATCAACTTGTTGACATCGAAGTAAATATATGTAATCTTGAATCTTTTGAAAAAAAGGAAAAAAAAACACTGGCATGTGTAGAACTGCTTTGAAATAAAACAAAGAACCATGCAGGTTCATTTGAGTCATTCCCTTACTTGTAAAACATTGATCAAATAAAAAGTAGCCCACTTTAAAATAAACAAAACATATAGCTGTAGCTTAATAACTAAAAAAAATGTAAATAAAAAAAAAGGCCAGTTTGTATTTAATTATGACTTACGTCCATTTCAGTCTGTTGTCATCCTCTTGTTTTCTCCTCAGCCACATACAGTAATCAACCATTGAGCATGAACATAAAACATAACATAAAATTTGTTGTAGTTCATGCTGGAGAAAACCTGCTCACATCAGTATGTGGATCCAAAGATTAACAGGACTCCAAATGCAAACGTCTTCATGTTTATTTAAGTGTCGGGAATGACATTCATGTTTCAAAGACAAGTTTGTCGGGTTTGGGAAGGTTTCCAATATCGCTCCTTTTGTGTGTTACACCACGACAGCACACCGACGTGGTGTCGGAAATTTTTCTTTTATTTTTTACTGCGGTACATGAGGAACACAAAGATGTCCGGCGCTAGTCACCGAACGCGCGCCGGCCTTTATTTTCTTTCCCAGGATGCAACACACAGATACGACTTCCTCATTGCAGTAACCTGGCAGTATTTTGCGCTAAACACGCTCATTCTGCCCCCTGCTGGCGAGCAACCTACAGGACACTACATGTGCTCCAGAGCGAGAATCGTTAGAAAACAAATGTCTCCAGAAAGGAAGGCATAACAGTTTTTATGCCGGTCCTATCATTTTATTTTGTTGTATTTATCTGCGACACTTTTTACAGACCGGTCTGTGAAAATATTGCTTGACATTAAACCGGTCAGTCGCACAAAAACGCTTGGGGACCACTGCATTAGACCATTTTCAATTCTTAGCCAATTTTTCTAAACCAATTTTTTAAATTGTCATCCTGCAAATGCACAGACTCCAGGCAGTGAGACCACACACCCTACGCTTGTAGAAGCAATTTCGCAGTGGGCACTCCACAGACACAAGACTTCACAGATACTAGCTGGATCGTCTCTGATTTCAGAAGAAAACAGATATGGCCCTGTTGTGGTTTGCCTTTTTGATATTTTTTTTAATGGCACTCATGTTTTTGCCATAATTCTGCAAACTGATCATTTGTTTCTGTATTCCATGTGCTTCACGTTGTGTCACGTTGTGTCACGTTGTCCTTTGCTACCGTAGAAAAAAATCAGAAACCTTTAGACTGCTGGGGATTGAATTCCAGCGATTTCACCACTCATGGATTCATTATCTTAAAAGGAATCCATGAAACAAGTCTCATAGTCATTAGCAAGCCTTTCCTTCTTTTTTTTTTTTTTTTGAAACATGTTAAATAATAATTATATATTATTATAATTAAATTCCAAAATCCTCAAAATGTATCACATATTTTATTAAATACAGTGCTTTTTCAGGTTCGCTGTGATAGACTTTGGTACAAGTATTTTGGATTTTGTTATTTTGGTCACTTACAAAGACCTTAAAGGTGGGGTAGGTGTTCTTTTTTTGCAGCACTTTTTACAATATTGCCTGAAAACCTTTTCACATTCCCATTGCACCGACTGAAATAAAATGTTTGCAAAAAAAACTAAACGTTTTGGTCCGGTCTAGAGGGTATAATCAGAGAAAAACTCTGACCAATCAAAATAGTGATCATCATTACTTTCATTGGCTGCCTAATACGTCCATCAAATATCAATGCACTCCCACCTACCCCTCCCTCCCTCCCTGTGGTTCATGTAGTCGTGAATCGTGTGAAGGCGTGGTTTCAAGGGGTGGGCTGAAGAGGAGGAGGCGGAGCCTTTGGGAGGAGGGAGGGAGTGTATATTTTGAAAAATCTCCCTTAAGTTGGATTGCTGGAACCATTTTTTCAAAGAACACCTACCCCACCTTTAATTGGTTACTTCAGTGATTCCCAAAGTGTGGGCCGCGGCCCCCTGGTGGGCCGTCGTGGTACTGCAGGTGGGCCGTGAGAGGTCATTAAAATTAAACAAATGTGTTTTAAATCCTCGAGCTTTTTTAAAATATGTTTTTAATTACTGTAAAATATTCATGACATGATTAAAAAAAAACATTAAGAAGTAATAAAACAAACCAGTTAAGTGTTATTCGACTGTCATCTTAACTTAATATGACAAGTGTCACCTTATTTGTTGACACCTTTCATTGATATCGGATCATGATTCCTTGTCCTGTATGTTGATCACAGTTGTGATTAAAGGTTTTGGTGGGCTGCAGAGATTTTTCACATTTCAAATTGGGCTTTGGTATTCTGAAGTTTGGGAATGGCTGGGTTACTTTATGATACTGGTGGCAACACTGACCAAGAGACAGGATCCACAGTTGGAAGTGGCAGAGCTGATGATGATTAAGAAGATTAAGATTTTCTTTGGGAATGAACAAGCGTTATCAGAGAAATAGCCAGGGTTGAATGTCTTGGAAATAAACTAACAGAGATTGAGATGGTTTAGACACATAAATAGGAGAGATAGTGGATATATTGAAAGAAGGATACTGGAGATGTTGCTGCCAGGCAGCAGAGACAAAAAGGGCGAAGACCAAAGAGGAGATTTCTGGATGTGATGAAAGAAGGTGTGCAGTTGGGGCATCATAGTGGTGCTGTGGTTGGCACTGTTACTTCACAGCTGACATTTTAACTGGCAGTAGCCCGTTCAAATGTTTGCCTAACTGGGAAGAGTTTGCTTGTACCCTGATGATAGTCCCCCATTAACCTGAACAGGGTGACCCAAGTATAGTGAATGCATGAACTGAAAACTGTGAACAACAGAGGCATTACTTTACGTGCACTGTGCATTCTTGATCAGTGATTATGTCAATAGGCCCATACAGGATGGTTAGTTTCTTTCAATCATTTTGCAACTTTTACCTGCTGGCTGGGAAGTAAATTGGTTCAATCTTGCCAGATGGTGCTGCTTTTGGTGTGGTTTCCATTAACACACGCACCCGAACATACAAAGGTAGTAAACAAGTCTTCACAGCTTTTACAGATAAAAAAAAACCTTTCTGCTGTGGTGGAGTGAAAAACACTACCCCTTTAACTCTACTCATCTAATTTACTTTCTTTTGTCCTTGACACAAACCCAGAGTGGATTTCTTACTGTAGATGCAACTGAAACATGACTGAATGTTTGATTTACATTAGCCACGAAAAGATAACGAAAAAAAAAAAGATTTCCAAATCAGTGAAAATTTTCTCTCACCTAATTTCTGTTTTACCCGTCTGGCCTAAAGATTAGCTACCACATCTGAAATTTGATAACTTGTCAAATCCTGTGACTGAAGATTGTTTGAGATTTTTGGGGAACCTGTTAACATTATTGTGACATTGTTAAGAATGTATGAAACATCACACATTTCATTTTGTCATTTGTTTTTCATGCCAGTAGGATTTGAAAATGGCAGGCAGATAGAGCCACCATCCGGACAAAAACCAGAGCAGGGATGGACGTGACTGCTGAGCCTACCTTCCAAGAGGTGGAGCTACTTCGTAACTCCACATGGGTCTACTCCTACGATCACCAAAACTATACCCTCACTCCTCCACTTCTACAAAAGAAGCCCAGCAACCCTGCAGCATGTGAGCAGGTCCACATTGCTGTGGAGGTTTGTATAAATGTCTCTGTGAGCGTGAAAGAACCTTGTAATAATATTATAGTATTGCAGATTTGCCTTGTAACCTCACAATAATCCTAGTCCTCACTTTGCTTTAGATATAATTACACTACATACATTTTATGCCATTCATCCAAACTTTTCTTATTCTTACATTGTATTTTTCTGTCCACTCCATAGATTTTTCTTATCCTGGGTATCATCTCTTTGCTGGAGAACATTTTGGTCATTGCAGCCATAATCAAGAACAAGAACCTCCACTCCCCCATGTACTTCTTTGTCTGCAGGTAAATAAGTGGTGTTTTGATGCATTACAATAGAGTGGTCAGATGGATACCAAAATGTGTTCTGCAAACAGAACATCATCCTGGTATTTTCTGTATAGCACAAACTCTGTAATTATTCACACACTGCATACTGTGTATTACATTTTGGATAAATGTAGAAGATATAAATCCACTACATACCAGTAGAGTTACAAAATAGGGGAGGAAGTTAGCAATTTTATCTTTTGTTGTTGAGAAACAATGTAAAGAACAATCTGTAGTTGATTTCAGGAAAGGATAATGTGTTAATTTTCAAAACTAATAGTTAATATATTGAACAAGTGAAACAGGAACAGGATGTCACTGGGAGAATATTGCCATTATTATTTAATTGTCAAGATCAAAACGTTGCAGTCATGAATGAACTTCTTCAGTGAATCTATCAAAGTTATCAATATGTCACCCTTAAATCATATTCAGGACCGGCATTTCAATATGAGTGTCAACATAATGGGTTCAACATCATCTCAAGAAAATGTCACAAAATGCATAGTCAATCATTAAATCGTTTAACTGGTGTCCCTGCTGTGATGTGAATATGCCATTATTGCAGCAGGAAGATCAGGCAGATCTGCTGGCTTCTCGCTTAGAGAGGAAGCAAATGTGCAGCTTTGTATATCTGTGATAAACGCTTCCATTAACCTGTGTGGTTGTTGCAGTCTGGCAGTGGCAGACATGCTGGTGAGTGTGTCCAATGCCTGGGAGACCATCATCATTTACCTCCTCAACAACAAACAGCTGGTGGTGGAGGAGCACTTCATCAGACAGATGGACAATGTGTTCGACTCTATGATCTGCATCTCTGTTGTTGCATCCATGTGTAGCCTGCTGGCCATTGCTGTGGACAGGTAATGTCAGGAAAGAGTATTTACACCAATACAAATCATTCCTGTTATTTTTTTTTATTCTTTTAATTTTTAAAATAATCTGATCACAGTGAGTCTAAGTTTTAGGCAAAGCAAGCCAGGACAGATAACAATATATACTTTTGGGCATTAAGGCCAAACTTTCACTTTCATTTCATATGTTAATAGGACACTGTAACGTAGGTCTTGTGTTTTCTTCAGATGCAGCTTTGGGAACCTCAGTCATACTTTCATGTTCTTTTTAGAAAGAAAAAGGGTTTCTCCTGGCAAATCCCCCAAGCAAACTATACTTGTTCATTCTCATTATAATTGTGCCATCGTGGACTTTAATGCCGAGCAACAGAAGCTTCTCTGAAATCATTACTTATGTCTTTCCTACTTGGCACTATGCCAACACATCCTCCAAATGCTCCAGACAAGCAAACAGCCAAAATGTCAGCTTTTATAGAGGTCTGCATGTCTGCTGATTTAACAGTACTGTATATAAAGGCCTGATGATTACCAGCGCCCAGTTGAATTTTATCTTCCAGAATTCTCTGGAAGCAGTAAATGAGTGTTTAGTATTTGTCAAGATCGCAGAGTACGAACCCAAAATGAGCTAAAAACTGAGGCTGTTTTTTTTTTTTTTTTTTTTTACACTAATAGCACTGCCAGTGCAAAATACCAAAAACTATCAAAAATGAATTAAATTCAGTTTTATTTGTACAGGTCAGGGGTCGGCAACCCACGGCTCTGGAGCTGCATACGGCTCTTTAGCCTCTCTGCAGCGGCTCCCTGTAGCTTTGGGGAAAAACTTGTCAGAAGGCGATTCTCGCTCTGGAGCACATGTAGTGCCATGTAGGTTGCTCGCCAGCAGGGGGCAGAATGAGTATGTTTAACGCAAAATACTGCCAGGTTACTGCAACGAGGAAGTCGTATCTGTGTGTTGCATTCTGGG
Source organism: Hirundichthys speculiger (assembly GCA_018398805.1). Taxonomy (NCBI): domain Eukaryota; kingdom Metazoa; phylum Chordata; class Actinopteri; order Beloniformes; family Exocoetidae; genus Hirundichthys; species Hirundichthys speculiger. Next base: position 368,392 of record JAGFBZ010000217.1, on the reverse strand, counting down.
AAAGAAAATAAAGGCGAGCACGCATTTGGTGACTAGCGCCGGACATCTTTGTGTTCCTCATGTACCGCAGTAAAAAATAAAAGTAAAATTTCCCGCACCACATCGGTGTGCTGTCGTGGTGTAACACACAAAAGGAGCGATATTGGAAACCTTCCCAAACCCGACAAACTTGTCTTTGAAACATGAATGTCATTCCCGACACTTAAATGAACATGAAGACGTTTGCATTTGGAGTCCTGTCAATCTTTGGATCCACATACTGATGTGAGCAGGTTTTCTCCAGCAGGAACTACAACAAATGTTTTATGTTCAGGCTCGATGGTTAATTGCTGTATGTGGCTGAGGAGAAAACAAGAGGATGACAACAGACTGAAATGGACTTAAGTCATAATTAAATACAAACTGGCCTTTTTTTTACATTTACATTTTTTTTAAGTTATTAAGCTGCAGCTATACATTTTATTTATTTTAAAGTTGGCTACTTATTATTTGGTCAATGTTTTATAAGTAAGGGAATGACTCAAATTAACCTGCATGGTTCTTTGTTTTATTTCAAAGTAGGTTTACACATGCCAGTGTTTTTTCTCGTCATTCAAAAGATTCAAGATTAAATATATTTACTTCCATGTCAACAAGTTGATAGGAAATTATCTTGTTTCAGCTCCCAAACATACAGTACAGCAGCAGCCAATATTCAGTCTTTATAAGAGTTTGAGGTTTACCTTTGTTATAACAGGTAAAAACAGCAATAAAATGTCAACAGTTTTCTGTTTGTTCTTCTATAATTTCATAAATGCAACAAACTATAGTTCTTTTTCAGTGGATGACAACAAAATGGAAATGAAACTTTAATTAGTATCTTGTATGACCTTTTGCATTAAAAACTTTAAAAACTGCCAAACATACTTATAATAAGCTTTTGAATAGATTCAAATCCCTCTGTCACGGTCTACCCTGCGAGCTCATGCTGTGGTGGGTGAGTTCTCTCACCTCTCTGCCAAGCCTCCTCATCAGCTCTTGTTTTCCACACCTGCCTTGCTTCAGCTGCAGCTCATCTCTGCTCATCAGCCAGCCAGCATTTAAGCTGCACTGTTTCCCTCAGTCAGTGCCAGATTGTCTTTGCAGCATGCACTACTCTCCAGCATTCATTCTCGGACTGACATTTTGGTTTCGACTCCGGCTTGCCTTTGACCACGTCTTCTTGTCTTTGTCCCGACCTTCTGCCCGTCCACGACAAGCCTTTTGTCTGCTCGCTTTTGACTTTGTTTGCCTTGTGGATTATTTTTGCCTTTTTAAGGAAACTGAAAATAAAGTCTTTTCAAGATACTTCCTGTCATTGTACTGCACTTGGGTCCTAAAATCTGCCCGACAGTACAATCTGGCCAAAAATAGACTCAGCAGACAATCACTCACCTCTGGAGCGACTGACCACGATAGATAGGCATCATGCAGCAGCAGGAACCTCAGATGTCTGCTGTCGTCTTGGAAGTTAGGCAGACAGCCCAAGCTAACGACCGCTCTCTCTCTGCACTAGCTTCACAAGTGCAGCAAATAATGACTTTCATCACTTCCTCTGCTACTACCCAGCCTTTGTCGGAAGCTTCCGCTTCAGCTCCAGACCCTTCTCAGGCTCCATCTCCAGCTTCTTCTCAGCTCAGCAACAGTCCCGAGCCCCCGGTGGGAGTCCCAGAACATTATGATGGCAACCCAGACACCTGTGGCCCCTTCCTGACAAACTGTTCGCTACTATTCTCCCTTCAGCCCCGTACTTTTGCCTCGGAGCAGGCAAAAGAAGCCTTTACCATTAACCACCTCACGGGTAGGGCTCGTCTGTGGGGGACCGTAGAATGGGACAAACAAACCAACGCCTGCTCCTCTTTCCAGAATTTTTCTGAGGAGTTACGCAAGGTTTCTCCAGCTCAGAGACTGTTCAAGCCCTCATGGGGCTCCAGCAGAGGGAGCAAACTGTGGTAGACTACGCTGTAGACTTCCGTATCAGAGCCAGCCGCAGCAGATGGAACCCTGCCGCCCTGGTGGATGCATTCCTCCATGGCCTAGCAGATTAACTTAAGGATGAACTGGTTTCCCATGATGTTGCTGAGACACTGGATAAAGTAATTGAGCTAGCAATCCGGATTGATCATCGTTTTCATATCCGCCAACGAGAGAAACGTCTGAGGTCCTCTCATCACCACCTAACCTCCCAACCCAGAGGGCATGCTAGCACCTCTGCAACCTCTTCAGGTTATGTTTTGGAAGGATCGGAACCCATGCACTTGGACCGTGCTTCCCTTACCCAAGAGGAGCGAGAACGATGCTTGAGGTCTAACCTCTGCATGTACTGTGGCCAGGCTGGTCACTTCAAGTTCACCTGTCCAGTAAAAGCCAAGGCTCACCGGTAGTTAAGGGGATACTGGTGAGCGCTCTCCTCAATCACAGAGGCCTCAGCTTCAAGCCCAGTTACTCCTGCCTGGTGGATCCCAGTCCCTGCCTACACTCATAGACTCTGGTGCTGATGCCTGTATCATGGACGAGGGGTTAGGTCAGCAGTTGGGGCTTGATCGGGTTCCCTTGCCTCGTCCAACTCCTGCCCGAGCCCTTGATGGCCATGTTCTGGGAACTGTGAGTGACAGTCCGGGTCCCCATGCTTCTGTCAGGTAATCATCATGAGGAGATCCAGTTCCACATCCTGAAAACTCCCCGTCAGCCTCTCATTCTGGGTTATCCATGGCTTCGTCAACACAATCCCAACATTAACTGGGAGACTGGGGCGGTCCGTGAGTGGGGCCCTTCCTGCCATTTCTGCTGCTTGAAGCAAGCTGCCCCTCCACTCCACTCACATTCGTCCACTTCCCCACCTGACCTCTCCAGGGTACCCCCTGAATACCATGACCTCAGTTCCGTCTTCATTAAAGCCAAAGCCACATCTCTGCCTCCTCATCGGCCTTATGATTGTGCTATTGACCTCCTGTCAGGCACTTTTCCACCCAAGGGTCGCCTGTTCTCCCTATCGGCCCCTGAAAGAAAAGCCATGGATGTTTACATCAAGGACTCTCTGACAACAGGTATCATCCCTCTTCCTCTCCTGCTGGAGCAGGCTTCTTCTTTGTCGAGAAGAAGGATAAGACTTTGAGACCTTGTATCGACTACCTAGGCCTGAATGACATAACCATTAAGAATCGCTACCCTTTGCCTCAACTATCTTCTGCCTTTGAACTGCTTCAGGGGGCCACGGTCTTCACTAAGCTGGACCTTCTCAAAGCCTAGCTATCTGGTCCGGATCCAAGAGGGAGATGAATGGAAAACAGCCTTTAACATACCAGGCACTATGAGTACCTGGTAATGCCCTTCGGCCTCACCAATGCCCCCGCTGTTTTCCCAAGCCCTGTTCAACTACGTGCTCAGAGACATGCTTAACCAATTCGTCTTTTTTTACCTGGATGACATTCTGATCTTCTCTAAGACCCTGCATGACCATGTCCATCATGTCAGGGCTGTTCTCCAGCATCGTCTAGAGAACTCTTTGTTCGTAAAGACTGAGAAATGTGAATTCCATGCCTCGTTTTCTCGGATTTGCCAATTTTTACCGCCACTTCATCTGTAATTACAGTTCTGTGGCTGCTCCCCTCACTGCCCTTACCAGTTCCAAGGTACTTTACCAATAGACTCCTGCTGCTGATGAGGCTCTCAAGTCAAGGTTCACCTCAGCACCAATCCTCTGAGTGCCAGACACCACGCTACAATTTGTTGTTGTTGAAGTGGATGCCTCAGATGTGGGAGTTGAAGCTATCCTCTCCCAGAGATCAGTGGACGACCATAAGTTCCATCCCTGTGCCTTTTTCCCTCGACGGCTATCATCAGCAGAGAAGAATTATGACATTGGGAACAGAGAACTGTGGCCGTGAAGGAGGCCCTAGAGGAATGGCGGCACTGGCTGGACGGCACAAAAGAACCGTTTTTGATTTGGACTGATCACAAAAACCTTGAGTACCTTCGCTCTGCCAAGAGACTTAATTCCCGTCAGGCCCATTAATCCCTTTTTTTTCACAAGTTTCAAAATTATCCTCTCATGCCCTGGTTCTTGCAACATCAAAGCAGGTGCTTTGTCCCAGTAGTTTCACGGTGGGCAGGGCTCTACCGAAAGCCCTGAATCCATCATTCCTCCTTCCTGCGTCATTGCCGTGCTGACCTGGGACATCGAGGAGAGGGTGAGAACCGTCACTAAGGGGCAGCCAGGGCCCAGTGTTTGTCCTTCCGATTGCCTCTATGTTCCTGAGGAGTTGAGGTCCGATGTTCTGCAGTGGGCCCACTCTTCCAAGCTTACCTGTCACCCAGGTTCCCAACGTACATGAGAAGTTCTACTCCAGCGCTTCTGGTGGCCCACCTTGGAGGCAGATACCCGCAGTTTTGTCAAGGCTTGTCGTACCTGCAATCATCAGAAGACCTCGCATCAGGCTCCCAAAGGATTTCTTCAACCACTCCCGATACCACATCGACCCTGGTCCCACATCTCCCTGGACTTTGTGACCGGTCTTCCTCCCTCTGATGGCAATATGGTCATACTCACTGTGGTTGACCGTTTCAGCAAGATGGCTCACTTCGTGCCCATCCCCAAACTGCCCTCTGCTAAGGAGACTGCCAAGCTGGTCTTACAGAACATCTTCCGTCTTCACGGTCTCCCCGTAGATGTGGTATCTGACCGGGGCCCCCAATTTTCTTCTGTCTTTTGGAAGGAATTCTGCAGTCTGATGGTAGCCACTGCCAGTCTCTCCTCTGGGTTCCACCCACAGTCAAATGGGAAAAAAGAGCGCATGAATCAGGAGATGGAGGCTCTGCATTGTTTGGTGTCCCAGAATCCATCCTCATGTTCAACAACTCCTGTGGGTGGAGTATGCCCATAACTCCCTCGTCTGCTCTTCCACAGGGCTTTCTCCCTTCCACTGTGTCTATGGTTGCCAGCCTCCTCTTTTCCCGGCTCAAGAGAGGAGGATCGGTCCTGGGTTCCTTCTCGCCATGTCCTCGATGTGGACCTCATTGCTGACTTTCATCGCCTACACCCTTCCCAGCCTTCCCTCACTTCGACACCGATGACTGCTCCAGGTCCGATGGCCGACGTTTTCGTTCCACCTCCCACTCATGAAGGGGTTCTGTCGTATGTTGGGGGCTCGGCCATCCCCGGTCCTGCAGTGCTGCCTATGGAGGGCATTAATTTGTTCTGACTCAGAGGAGTTTTAGGCCCGCCTGCTGCCTTGTTCCCCCTCCACCCACCCAGGCTGGGTAGGCCTCCTTTTTTTTTGGACGTCGGGTGCCGTCCCTTGAGGGGGGGGGGTACTGTCACGGTCTACCCTGTGAGCTCATGCTGTGGTGGGTGAGTTCTCTCATCTCTCCGCCACACCTCCTCATCAGCTCCAGTTTTCCACACCTGCCTTGCCTCAGCTGCAACTCATCTCTGCTCATCAGCCAGCCAGCATTTAAGCTGCGCTGTTTCCCTCAGGCAATGCCAGATTGTCTTTGCAGCATGCGCTTCTCTCCAGCATTTATTCTCGGACTGACATCTTGGTTTCGACTCCGGCTTGCCTTTGACCACGTCTTCTTGTCTTTGTCCCGACCTTCTGATAGTAAAGGTTGCCAACCCCTGGTATAGTGTCTATTACCACACAAATTGTCTGTAGGTGCTTTTCAGTCGTTGGTGGTTGGGCTTTCTTCTTTAATTCTGATTATTTTACTGCTAAAGAAGCTCATAAAGTCCTCACTACTGAGAGCTGTAGGAATACATTACTGAACAGAGTTGTGACTCTTTGTCAGCCTGAACAAAAAATATGGGTTATTTTTGTTTTCTTTTTTTAATGATGAATAGTAAGCTGTTCTAGCATGGCAAAGGCCTTTTTATCTTTCTAGGGGTAATAGGAGTCTATAGATTTACAACCACGTCCTTTCCATTTTATGCATTTTTTGTTTTAGTGTGTGAACATGTAAGTTATACCAGGGAGCTCAGCTTCTATGTTTAGTGGGCCACCAGTATCATAAAAATGAATACAATAAATTTGCAGTTTTCTTGACAAGGCAATCAATATCCGCAGGGGTAAATTTTAGGTCATCGCCCTCAATTGTTTCACCATATTTTACTGTAGGGAGATGAGAAATGATGGCCTCCTTAAATTTATTCACAGCATTTTTTGATAAGCATCTGCTGTGATTCCTTTTATTGTCAGTTGTAATGTTGAAAATGTTAAATTTGTACATTATTAAACAGTGATTGGGGAGAATAGGGTTTAGTGGGGACACTAATAAATTATTAGGTTCTACAGGTAAAAGCCAGTAAATTAGAATTTTGGATTTTCATTTATTGCCACTTCTAATCATCAAAATTAAATGTAATAAACATTTGAATGCATGAGTCTGTGTGCAGTGAATACATATCATGTACAAGTTACACATTTTGACTGCAATTACTGAAATAAATCAAGTTTTTCAAAATATTCTAATTTACTGGCTTTTACCTGTATACCGTAGGTGAGGACAAGATCAAGGGTGTGATTAAAGCAGTGCATCAGTTCATTTACTTTTTGGGAGATGGCCATCAATTCTAGAAGAAAAATAAAGGCTAATTTAAAGCCGTCACTGTCTACATCCATATGAATGTTAAAGTCACCCACGATGACAACTTTGTCTGAACTGGACACTAAACCAGGTCGGAATTTTGAGAACTCAGACAGAAACTTTAGGTCAGTACCAGCAGGGGGCCAGTACACTGCCACTAACAAAACTGGCTATTCTGATTTCTGGGTTGGGATGGTTTAACCAAACGTGAGGCTTTCAAACGTATTATACTCACATTTAGATTTAGTTATTACTTAAAGGCTGGAGTTATAGAGGGCCATTACTCCAACTCGCCCCATGCTTCGGGAAATATGATAACTAATATAACTAGACGGTTTCGACTCATTTAAACTAACGTACTCTTCCTCCTGTGGCCACATCTCTGATAAACAGAAGTCATCACTCTAAGTCTTGATAATTAGTTCACTGACTAACAGAGACTTAAAGCCAAAAGATCTTATATTTAGCATTCCACATCTGATTTTTTTTTATCTTTTGACTCTAAATCAGGGGTTGGGAATCTTTACAATCAAAAGAGCCATTTTTTTTGTCCCAGTGTTGACCAACTTTGAAATAAACAAAGAATAGGTCTATTTGAGTCATTCACTGATTTGTAAAACATTGATCAAATAAGAAGTAGCCCACTTTGAAATAAATAAAATGTAAAGCTGCACCTTAATAACTTTAATGAGTAAACATTAAAATAGGGCAGTTTGTATTTAATTATGACTTGTGTTGTCGTCCTCTTGTTTTCTCCTTAGCCACATACAGCAATCAACCATTGAGCCTGAACATAAAACACAACTACTCGCTGATGCCCCCTTAGCCCCCCCACCCCCACCCCACCCTGCCATTGCCATCTTACACTTTACACTTTACTTCTTTCCCACTCTGCCATTTTACATTTCACTTACTCCACTTTACACCTCCCTCGCACTCTGTAGAACTGTTCCATTGCACTAGTTTATTCATACCTGTATATATTGTTCAATAATTCATCTGTAAATTGTACATACTGTCTATATTCATCCCTACACTTACCAGCTGTATATTATTATAGTCTATATCCTGCTAATTTATCCTATACTTATTCCTTACTACTGCCCTTATCTGTTCTTACTATTCATTCTGTATATCATAGTGTATATTCTGTATATACTGCACTTTAGATTAGATACAAAACTGCATTTCGTTACCCCGTATTTATACATGTAATGACAATAAAGTTGAATCTAATCTAATCTAATCAGCTCAGCCTCAGGTTCTAAAATAAATATTTTTGAAAATATCTGTTAAATCAGCCATTCCCAAACTTCAGAATACCAAGGCCTAATTTGAAATGTGAAAAATCTCTGCAGCCCATGCAAACTTTTAAACACAACTGTGATCAACATACAAGACTAAAAGCTACATTCCAATATTAATGTAAGGGGTCAACAAATAAGGTGACACTTGTCATATTAAGTTAAGATGACAGTAGAATGAAACTCAATTGGCTTGTTTATTATTTCCAAATATTTTTAAGTCATGTTACAAATATTTTACAATTATTAAAAAACATTTTTTAAAAAGAAAATCAAGGATTTCAAACATATTTGTTTATTTTTAATGACCTCTCACGGTCCACCTGCAGTACCACGACAGTCCACCAGGGGGCCGCGGCCCACACTTTGGGAATCACTGTGAGTGTTCTCACCTGTTTAATGTGATTTGTTTCTGAACATCACTGAAGAGCTTCTCTATATCAGGGCTGTAAGACGTGACTTTCATCCAGGACTGCAGGTTGGCGTCACTGAGACGAGTAATATTTGGATCTGTTGTAGTTCATGCTGGAGAAAACATGCTCGCATAGGTATGTCGATCCAAAGATTGACAGGACTCCAAATGTGAACGTCCTCACGTTCATTTACGCATTAGGAATGGCATTCTGTTTCAAAGACAAGTTTTTCGGCTTTGGAGAGATTTTCAGTATCGCTTCATTTGTGTGTTACACCACTACAACACACTGACGTGGTGTGGGAAATGTTTCTTCTTCTTTTTTTTTTTTCCCAGCGGTACGTGAGCAACATATAAAGATGTCCGGCGCTAGTCACCAAATGCTTGCCCACCTTTTTTTTCCCTTTCCCAGAATGCAACACACAGATACGACTTCCTCATTGCAGTAACCTGGCAGTATTTTGCGCTAAACACACTCATTCTGCCCCCTGCTGGCGAGCAACCTATAGGGCACTACATGTGCTCCAGAGCGAGAATCGCCTTCTGACAAATTTTTTCCCCCAAAGCAACAGGGAGCCACTGCAGAGAGGCTAAAGAGCCACATGTGGCTCCAGAGCCGCAGGTTGCTGACCCCTGCTCTAAATGCTTTACAGTTTTTATTTTTATGAGTTTTTTTTGGTTAACACCTCCATCACGTTGCGATCAGTAGATTTTTGGAGAACCAGCACCAATGTAAATATTTTTGCTCCACACCATGTGAGAATTACCAGAGAATTACCGGGTGTCATTAGCGCACGTGTATTATAACCTTACAGTACTTACAATTACTCTCTTCCAGCAGCTTTAAATTTGCCTTGCTGGAGTCGGCTTCACATGTCTTAAAATAGAGTCACCAATCACCAGGGTTGGTTTCTCATTGGGTGTTTTACTGAGTGGGGGGGGGGGGGGGGGGGGGATGATTAAAGACTTGAGGTGAATGATGCAGGTCCACTGGCCTTAAAACAGCTTCACGTTTCCAGTAATACTCAACAACAGCTAACATAAGAAAAATAATAATATACATTCTCAACTTCAAAAGTCAATGGCTGGCAGTGCAGGGGCAGCTGTGCAGAAAAAACAGCAGGGGGGTGCGCAGAGGGGTTTATTTTTCCTTAATTGTCAGACACTTACACAGAAGCTATGAGAGGAAATCAAAAGGAAATTTTTTGCAGTCTCAATATTTTTCGCAATAATGAAAAAATATTTAAGTAACAGCTAATGGTGTAGGTCTAATGGAAGCTGCTTATCACTGGGGACATATTATATACTGAACACTGGAATTTACTCTAGTTTCAAACTAGCAGAGCCCTCACACTGTCGATAGAAAGGTCACATGTTTAAGGTTTCGCCACTGTGTTTGTTGCATCCAGGCTACCAGTCGATGGTAAAGTGTGGTTGTTCGCAGCAATAAAACTCGTCTTTATGTCAAAGGTCTATGCCTTTTGTAGTTTCAGTAAATCCTAAGTGGGTGCAAATGTTGCTATAAAATTGTAGGTTAATTAAGTAATTTTTAGAAATCAATAAAAAGTCCATTATTGTTCTCAGGTATGTCACCATCTTTTATGCACTGAGGTACCACAACATCATGACAGTGAGGAGAGCTGGCTGCATTATCGGAGGAATCTGGACCTTCTGCACCGGATGCGGGATTGTGTTCATCATCTATTCTGAGACCACCCCCGTCATCATCTGCCTGGTCTCAATGTTCTTTGCGATGCTGCTCATCATGGCCTCACTGTACAGTCACATGTTCATGTTGGCTCGCTCACACGTCAAGCGCATTGCTGCCCTACCCGGCTACAACTCCATCCACCAGAGGGCTAGCATGAAGGGGGCCATCACGCTCACCATCCTCCTGGGGATCTTCATTGTCTGCTGGGCCCCCTTCTTCCTCCACCTGATCCTGATGATTTCCTGTCCACGCAACCTGTATTGCGTATGCTTCATGTCCCACTTCAACATGTACCTCATCCTCATTATGTGCAATGCAGTAATCGACCCACTGATCTATGCCTTCAGGAGTCAGGAGATGAGGAAGACTTTCAAGGAGATCATCTGTTGTTATAGCCTTAGAAATGCCTGCACCAACATCTGCGCTCTGACAGGTAAGTACTGAGAAATACTAAATAAGGAGACCACCAGCAGGATGAACTGGACCCAATCTGACACTAGAAAAAAAAAAATATCAGAGGTTCGAAAAACAGTCCCTGAATAGAGGTTTATTTTATTATTCAATCAGCACAACATACAATCATGTGTTCTGTGTACCAAGCATTGAAAAGGATGAGCTTGGAAAGCGACTGCACCGGCAGACAGTCTCCTCATGTACTAATGTACTGTTTCACCACATACACAAAGAGAGTTTATTCATTGCATTAGCTAAATACCCAGCTGGAACTCTCTGAAATCACGAGTCATTTTAAGATGTGTTACACAAAATTATGATCTGCTTTTCTTTCAGACCAACATTTCTCCTGTACTGGTTTGACTACTTTTTCTGTTCAATGAGGTTATTTTCTTTCCCAGCCAGAATATGAGTAATGAGGTAACCAGATGGATGGTTGGGTTCTATTTAATATTTTCCTTTATTGTAATAAAAGCTGAAAGAGTGCTTATATAACTGCTTTTACCTACCACACACACACACACACACACACACACACACACACACACACATATATATATATATATATATATACATATACAGTTGTGTTCAAAATAATAGCAGTCTGTTCAAAAAAATTTAGTAAAGCCCAAAATCCTTATAATGGTTTTATTTCCATGCATTGGGAACACTGCACATTATATTCTAAATCAAAACATGAAGAAAAAAGCAGAAATTCTTTACTCACTTTAGAGAAAATGAAGAAAAATGAACATTGGGCTGTTCAAAAAAAATAGCAGTGTCTGCATTTTACTTTACAAACTCAAATATTTACTGTATAAACTGAAAAATATCCAGGATTCAGCATTCCTATGAATCACTGAACTAATATTTAGTTGTATAGCCACTGTTTGTGAGAACCGCTTCACATCTGTGTTGCATGGAGTCGACCAACTTCTGGCATCTGTGAACAGGTATTCCAGCCCAGGATGATTTGACAACGTTTCATAATTCCTCTGCATTTCTTGGTTTTGCCTCAGAAACAGCCTTTTTAATGTCACCTAACAAGTTTTCTATCGGATTAAGGTCCGGGGATTGGGCTGGCCACTCCATGACTTTAATTTTGTTGGTCTGGAACCAAGAAGCTGCTCGCTAACTGGTGTGTTTGGGGTCATTGTCTTGTTGAAACACCCATTTCAAGGGCATTTCCTCTTCAGCATGAGGCAACATGACCTCTTCAAGTATTTTGATGTATCCAAACTGATCCATGATCCCTGGTATGCGATAAATAGGCCCGACACCATAATAAGAGAAACATCCCCATATCGTGATGCTTGCACCACCATGCTTCACTGTCTTCAGAGTGTACTGTGGCTTGAATTCAGTGTTTGGGGGTCGTCTGACAAACTGTCTGTGGCCCTTAGACCCAAAGAGAACAATCTTACTCTCATCAGTCCACAAAATGTTTCTCCGTTTCTCTTTTGGCCAGCCAATGTGTTCTTTGACAAATTGTATCCTCTTCAGCACGTCTTTTTTTTAACAGTGGGACTTTGCGGGGGCTTCTTGCTGATAGATTAGCTTCACACAGGTGTCTTCTAATTGTCACAGTACTCACAGGTAACTTCAGACTGTCTTTGATCATCCTGGGCTGGAATACCTGTTCACAGATGCCAGAAGTTGGTCGACTCCATGCAACACAGATGTGAAGCGGTTCTCACAAACAGTGGCTATACAACTAAATATTAGTTTAGTGATTCATAGGAATGCTGAATCCTGGATATTTTTCAGTTTATACAGTAAATATTTGAGTTTGTAAAGTAAAATGCAGACACTGCTATTTTTTTTGAACAGCCCAATGTTCATTTTTCTTCATTTTCTGTAAAGTGAGTAAAGAATTTCTGCTTTTTTCTTCATGTTTTGATTTAGAATATAATGTGCAGTGTTCCCAATGCATGGAAATAAAAACCATTATAAGGATTTTGGGCTTTACTCAATTTTTTGGACAGACTGCTATTATTTTGAACACAACTATATATATATATGTATGCTAACTATACTCCTTAAAAAAGTTCTTTCCATCTCTTTTTAATAAGACTAACAGAATAAAAACTAAAAGCAGTGGAATGATAGGAGGACATAAGACAAGGAAAGCAGATAAAAATATGGCAGTATAACAAAGCACATACACGAACTAAGCACTAGTGAGTGAACAAGCTACAATTGTAACCAATAAGATAAAAAGAAGAAAAATTGAAGGACATGAGGTAACAGTAATTATGAAATCAGACATAAAAGCCAGCCCAAGATATTATATACAAACAATTACAAATAAAACAAGCAAACCTTAGATCGTGGCAATTCTCTTGAGTTGCTCTGAAAGGACACATTTTGAGTCAAATATTATTTCAGTGTTGCACAGACAGACAGACAAACATGCCACAAATATGGCACTTAGGTTGTCATGAGATCACATTCATGTCTTAAGAGAAAAAAAATCACATAAAAGGCAGTCTCAATGTAGTGTGCTATTATAACAAGTTTGAAAAAATTAAAAATCAAAGTGACTTGCTTTTTCTTAACAATTACAATAGGACGTCAAAGAGATACAGCGCTGCATAAGCATGTGAGCAATAGCTGACATTTTCAGTCTTAAACCAGCCAGAGTTAAGCCTATGTCATGTGCAGTTTTAATGAATGTTGCAATTTTTGACATGCACCGCTTTTAGTTAAATGTGTCAGCAGCTTGCCACTTGTTTATTGCAACTGCTTACAATTGATGTGTTCCTTTTGCTTCTGAGGTCAGAATGACATCACATAAATGAACCTTTCCAAACACTGTACTAGCTGCTATTGCTACTGTAAGCAGTACTATATGTATGTCTCACATAATGTGAATAAAATCAGACAGAACTGTTACAAACAATAAAAAAGGTGTTTATTTTGTTAAGGAGAGTAGCAGTCATGCTAGGATTCAGACTACATCTGCACATTTGCCAGTTAGCCTTAATCATCATTACTTATTTTAAAATGTAGCCACACAATAGGGGTCTTTGGCATCTTGCCTTCCTTTAAACAGCCAAAGTGACTTTACTGCAAGTGACACTGCCAGCTATGACTGAGTGAGACAACTGTCTGCTTGTGCCCTGGCTGGATTATAATTTTAACATTTTAGTGGTGCAATACACAAAAGAAAAAAAAAATCTGGCAACCAAAACTGAAACCTTAATTTTCACCTGCCGAAAAAATATTTGTGAAAATTTGAGTCCAGCCTTTGGTATTACGCAATCCAAGTTTCACTGGTTTAGCTGAATATCTTTTTTCTGATTTCATGAACAATTGTACTGTTCTTTTTGCTGCTTATGAGAGTTATGTGACCTCAGACGTTGTTAAAAATTGGAGCTGGCTGTGAGCTAAACTTTTGAGAAAAGCAGTCAACTGCAAAATTCCCGCTTGCTGCTTTATCTACTGTTCCTGTATTACTATAACGGTTAAAAGCAAGACTTTTAAAAAAAAAATAGTCCTATGTACTAAAGCAAGGCACTTTCTCCTAAAATATGAAGTTACTTTCCTGCTGTGTTATGTCACTGTACTCATGATGTCTTTATACAAGCCTGTGTTAAACCGTGATTATGATGCATAAGGTTATTTTGAAAAGTATAGATGAATATGAATAGACAATTTTAAAGTGCTCTATTGTGTTAGTGCCTACCTTGCAGTTTTGTTTTGTTTTTTATCACAAATTGCAGTTATCAGCTGAAAAAGAATGTTATTAGAATGTTACTTATTATTGGTTTATGGTCAACAAAAAATAAGAGTTGTGCTACATTACATATTGTTATTTGTTGCAAAGAAAAGAGCAAGTGTATTTTTCATCCATATAGATGACAACATCAGAGGTGTTTCTCAAAAATTGGAGGATAAAAGAAATGCATTTTTCTCTGTGTTGTGTAGTAATATTTTTATTGTTGCTTCCTCTATAATTTATTGTAAGTTCTTTGTAGAAGTCGAGTTAATAAAAACAGGCATGAAAATGTGCAAAATCTGCACCCCTATGAAAAAAAAGTGTATATACCAACTCTTTATGGGTTAATTTGAAGAAGAAATAAAAAATCAGCTTTAGTGCAATTTGTGTTTTCATAATGCTTCAATTTATTCATTGTGAAACACTGTGTTTTTCTAATAGAAAATGATTACCATTTTAACTGAAAAAGAAAACAGCAAAAATGACTGTATGTAATGTGACACTGGACGGGAGTTAAACCAAGGTCTTCATCACACTCACTTAAGCCTTTGTATACATATTGTGAAATAGTTGACAGCTGGTTCAGAAAGAGTTCATGGAGTGACCTGGTGGCAAGGACAAACTTAAATGTGTGCTTCGTTTGAAGTAACTGATGTTTCCAGTGGTTGATCATTTTTTTTTTTGCATGTTTGAATTAAAGAAAAAAAAAACTTGGCCACTGTCTTATTCTTCATTTTGTCCACATACAACAGTTTAGAAAATCTAGGTAAAGTCACTTTTTATTTATACAAACTTAAGTAATTTCCCTGACATCACAGATATTTTTCCAGTTTGTAATTTATTGATACCAGTCTCGCCTTCATTTTGTATGTATATCTAGTATAATATAAAGCCACATGTGTAAGACAAGTAATTTCTCCAAGCTAGAATGATCTTCTTAGGATATATATCTCAGAAAAAAACTAAGATCTTATATCCTAAGGTATAATGTCTTCTTTCCAGGGGGAATTGCCATTTAAAAATAACTTAGTTTTAACGTCTTCACTGATGGGTCTGTAAAATATTGATTCCCAGGTGAGAACATATGCAATCCAGGTCATATAAAGGAATCTTCAGATTGAAGGGCAATTCAGCATTCTCTCCATTGATAAATAAAACTTAGAATTAAAGGTGTAAAGGTGCGTTGTTTTCTATAAGCACCCATTCCAGCTCGAACAAAGCAGCATCTTCCTAAAGGTATGGCGGAGCTCAGCGCTGCGGAAGGCATAGATCGCTGGATCTATGAGGGCATGGCTCATCATCAGCACCACATGCAGCTGGAAGAGGGATCTGTAACATTCGCAGTATGGGTTCATGGGACACACCGTGATGATGATGAGGTGGAGGAAAAATGGTGCCCAGCACACCACGAAAGCTCCGAACAGGATGGTGAGAGTCAGAGCCCCTCTTGTGTTGCTGGCCCACCTGCGCTGACGCCGATGCTTGCCCCTGTCACCAGCAGGGAGAGCCGCGATGCTCTTGGCATGGATGCGTGCCAGCATGAAAATGTAGACGTAGAGGAAACAGATTGTTGCCAAAGAGACGATGAAGAAGACAACAAAGCAGATCATGATGAACTTGAAGTCAAAGAATCTCACCATGAGCACTGCCAGCACTCCACATGTTGTCCAGATGGCTGCCAAGATGGCTCCAGTTCGCTGCATTGTCATGATGTTGTGGTATCGCAACGCATGGAAGATGGTGATGTATCTGAGAGAAGACAGAAAACAAATCATTATACGATCTGACCAAATGATCTTGCTTAATGTCATTGAACCAATAGATTTAAACAACATTTTATCAATAATTATGTACAACTCTAAAGTGTGGCCAGAGATAACAACAATGATGTACAACATAAAGCAGTTTAACAATTTAACCAATCATTTTTCTGAAATTGAAAAAAGAAAGTCCCTAACAAAGCAGAGCTCAGTGTTACACTGCCTTAAACATAAACGATACCTGATCCAGGGACGATTCCAGGGTCAGAGCTCAATGAGCCCCACCACAACCCACAACCCCATCTTTTTTCACACAAAACCAAAAAACGTTTATTGAAAAATAATTTTGGATAATCATTATGACATTTATGAGAGAAGAGCATAATCTTTTGGGAGAAAAACTGACTGGAAAAACATGCAAATCTTTGAAAATTTCAATGAAATTTGAAATGCTAACTGAGCTAACGCGCTAACAGTAAACGGTCAACAAGAGGAGAAGTAACGTTAGTGAGAAGAGGACGATACCATTAGGTGGGGTCATTTTCATTTTCATTCTTAAAATATAAACTTAAACCACAAACTATGGATTAAGTTTTGGACATTATCTAAGCCTGTCAAATGCAAACTAAAATTTTAGAATACAAACATTTCTTACTCCAGGTTTTTGGGGTGCTGAATTTCAATTTAGCACCAATTTAGCTGAAGCACCCCTAAAAAAGGGCTCGCCTCGCCCATGACCTGATCCATGGCTAAACATGTTGAAACGACTGAAATGGCCTTTAGTGTCACGTTTCTGAATTATAGGCCAGTGAAAACATTTCCAAATTGTCCTCATTAGTGAGACATGATGCTCTTCTGTGCCTGCTCTGCTAGCAGAGGATAATTTCTGTTTTTTTTTTCAACGACCAAAGATCCAAAAGAAACAAATCATGGTTTTCAGCCCAACAACAAAGAAATTTAGTTTTTTTTTTCTCACCCCATATAGTTTGAAGAATATTGCATTTCATGAGCAAATCCAAGCTTTTCTTACATACCGGTCCACAGCGATGGCCAGGAAACTGAAAATGGAGCCCACAAACGACATGCAAAGTAGGGAGTCCATTATATCATCCAGTTTGGTCTCCGAATGACCTCTTTTCTCCAGGTGTCCTGCATCAGCCAAAACTATCATCAAGTTCTCCCAGGTTTTTGTCACACTGGCAATGGTGTTGAAGGCAGCCAGACTGCATATGAAGCAATACATGGGCGAGTGGAGGTTTCTGTTCCATATGACGGCCAGCACAACCAGGAGGTTTTCAGCCAGGCTCACGACTCCGATGGTGAAGAAGATGGGGAAGGGGACCTGCACCTCAGGGCAGTCCGACTGGTTCATAGAACCAGTGCTCATAGCCAAGCTGGTGTTCAGTCTAGATTAAAAGTTGAATCTACAACTACCTGTAATTAAATAAGAGAAGTTTGTGAGAAAAATACAATAAAAATGTGTCAAGAAAAAAAAAGCACAGAAATGATCATGCCAACAATGACCCAGTTCTGTGAAGTTTTCAAGATGTAAACTATGAAGTAAGGAGTTTAAAAGTTGTTTTTAAAAGATAATGTAGCTATGTCTTCACCATATTTGATGGTTACATCAGCTGTTGTTCAAGGATGCTGTAAGATTCATCCTTATGGACGGTGAGCATGTCACTTTCAATACAATATTAATTGTTTTTCCAATTAAAGGTGGGGTAGGTGATTCTTTTTTTGCAGCACTTTTTACAATATTGCCTGAAAACCTTTTCACATTCCCATTGCACCCACTGAAATAAAAACTTTGCAAAAAAAAAACGAAACATTTTGGTCCGGTCTAGAGGGTATAATCAGAGAAAAACTAACCAATCAATGTACTGATCATCTTTACATTTCATTGGCTGCCTAATACGTCCATCAAATATCAATGCACTCCCACCCACCACCCCTCCCTCCCTCCCTCCCTCCCTCCCTGTGGTTCATGTAGTCGTGAATCATGTGAAGGCGTGGTTTCGAGGGGTGAGCTGAAGAGGAGGAGGCGGAGCCTTTGGGAGGAGGGAGGGAGTGTATATTTTCAAAATCTCACTTGAGTTGGATTGCTGGAACCGTTTTTTCAAAGAACACCTACCCACCTTTAACTGTTGAAAACCTTACAAACTGGAGAAATAGGGCTACATATTGCAGACAGCATTTTAACATTTTGAAAATTACGCTAGCATTACATGCCTCCACAAATAGATGTAAAAGTGTCAGTATGATAAGGTATCTTAAAATCCTATATTTACACTATGAACAATACAAAAAAATCAGGATTATTGTCAAAGACCATCTACAACTTTTACTTTCGTGTTGAAGCAATAATATGTCAGCGTCTCCTAACAAGCTAAAACTAGACGGTATGTCAATGAAAAAATGAATCGTAAGATGTCACGATTTGATGAAGGTCACTGCCTGGAGGTCAGTCGATGTGTGTACACAGGTAAACAATTTACAAGATTAAAGCTTTCCGTCTGCAGCCTGCTGGGTCATAGACTTTACAAACGTATTGATCATTTTCTACGTATGGGGTCATGTTTGTTGTAGACCAAATTCAATGGACGAACCAGAAATAACCTTTGTCCTTCTTTGTAGTCCTTCATAGAAATATGCTGATGGGTACAATAAAATACACTGGCAATGTATTTTTGCAGCAGCAGCTCACATAAACAGCAAAACCACACCGTTATTTATTTTACGTTCACAACAAAGGTTAGGTTTGTGGAGTGTGGCTTACATCTGCCAGCAACTCACACCACGTGCTGAGGTTTCCAGTTTCTGCATGTTAATGCAGCCATGTCAGGAGGAACAACAAAACAGTTCGGTTCAGGTTGACAAATCTGTAAATATTAACTGGATTTACTTTCTGTTGCCTTAAAATACAAAGATAATATGAGTAACAAAATTGCAGAAAAGAGCTGAAAGTGATTATTAAATAACATTTATCCAAAAATGTTTTGCTAAAATTAAGATAAAACTTTCGTTACAACAATTACAGTTAAGCTGTAACTGTGAAAAAAAAAAAAAACATTATGAAAGACATTGAGAAAGGGTACAGTAATGAATCGTTCCCAGCGTGTTGCAGGAGGCTGTTGTCTGTTCGAATGGCCAGGTGGTTGTTGTTAGCTAACAACAACAACCACCAACAACAACTAAATATGACTAATACCTGGAGTAACAGCTTGAGTGAAGGTCACATGTAGTGAAACATGCAGGGATATTCAGCAACAAGCAGTTCTCTGCCGCTGGTTTGTCACAAAATGTCTGTTTCAGATAAGAACACACTGTTTTTAGCAGAGAGGTGGTGCTTTTGGCACAGCCCCTTTATCTCCAGCCACATGACTGGGTTCTTTTTCTCCTGTTTATGCAACAGGGATGCAGTCAGTTTTCTTTTCTGCAGGTAGGTTTTGTCACAGATACTTTTTCAGATCCTATAATTAGTGTGTTGTTACCAAAGTTGCCTTGATTGTTGTGTTTATCTAATCCTTGTTTTCTCTCTCAGCTTAATGCAAGTTTTGAATTTTGCTTCATGCTTTGCCTGTAAAAAGAGGATAATAAAGTGTGTTATTTAATTTCAACACGTGATTTTCTTTGCTGCTCCTGTTGAAAGTGTCAGACAACAAATTGTTTCACACATCATTATAAATCATATTGATTGACCTTGAAAATACATATCCTTTTTTAATCTGTCAGAGTTCTTTAAAATGATGGATTTACTCTGATTTGAGCAGTAAGTCTGAATTCCTGACAGCCTTCAAACTAAAAAAGACTGTAGTAACTAAGTAAACTTTTATCTAAGACACTCCAATCTCTCTTGGCATTAGTAGTCTCAAAGCAGTCTCAGTGTTTGCAAATGAGCCACATCAAAGCCAGAAACGAAGAAACTTGAAAATGCCTTACAACTTTATGAATCTGATGAATGCTAATGGTAAATCATCAGATGATGAAGATGATTAAATAAATAATATTCTACCTCTTAATTAGTTCTAAAACAACAAATTCTTAGTTTGGTGGTCATAAATTGCTTTTGCTATGACTTAAAAATTACATTCCCCAAACTATGTACTGTTATATGGATAAAAAAATGACATTGTAAAAATGATTAAGATTACACATTTGGATACTGTTATGAGCAGTACCAGAATATTCTTATCAGGCAGCATGTCAGTTGTGACTATAACATACTGAGCTAATTTCAGCCACATCAATGTATTGCTTCTTTTGTAACTCTGTAGATTCAGTGGTAAATTTGATTTAGTTTGGTTCAATTAGTCAAATAATGATGCTGTTATCTTTAACAAATCACTTAAAAAAAATTTAAAAAAGAAGAATGTTGAAGCATGAACCATGTTTTGAATAATTTTCAACATAGCAAAACACACACACACACATACCTTGTGGAACATTCAAAATATCATAGACAATGATGTTGATTAGCAACAGACCATGGAATAAAGGTTGAGGTATAAAGAAAGCTGATGGACTGGTGTCCTGACCAGGCCGTAGCCTTTGCCTGAAGACAGTTGGGATTGGCTCCAGTTGGTACCTGTGACCCTAAACAGGAATAAGCTTGTAAACATAATGGATGGATAGACTCAAAGCCATCTACCATAAGTTATTCAAAGAAATTCCTCCCATAACTGGTTCACTAATCTTGGATCTTGCCAGTATATCCCGCATAACTGAATATGAACTAGGGCTTTTATGACTGTAGCTCTGGGATAGGGTCCAGCAAATCCCCATGACCCTGGATAAGATTAAACAGGTATGGATAATGGATGGATGACGTAGCCAGCTAGAATCAAAATCAACTTTATCAGAATCAGAATCAACTTTATTGCAGAGTACGATTTTACACATACAGTCATGGAAAAAATTATTAGACCACCCTTGTTTTCTTCAGTTTCTTGTTCATTGTAATGCCTGGTACAACTAAAGGTACATTTGTTTGGACAAACATAAAGATAACCACAAAGATTGCTCATAAGAGTTTTATTTAAGAGCTGATATCTTACCATTTTCCATGGTTTTCTTGATTATAACCTAAATCACTTAAGTTTTTACATCAATAGCTATGGCGTTGTACTGCCAAAAACACTGCTTTTATGCATTCAGTGTTTTCTTTTCTGTCTGTTTTAGTCACATGATGAAGTTTAGTGGTACCAGGTATTAAAATGAACAAGAAAGTGAAGAAAAAATGGTGGTCTAATAATTTTTTCCATGACTGTATGAGGAATTTGTTGTGGCGATGATGGTGCATGCAATTAAGGGAAAAATATAACAAACATTGTAAACTTAAAACATTGCAATATAAATATATATACACAAGCTTTTTTTTGCATTAAGGGCAGAGTGACCAAGAGTGATGTGCCATGAAAATGTGCAAATGTTCTTTTATTAGATTCTTTTTTATGTTGCTGCAAGCAATTATTTGGTCAAAATGATTGCCACTGCCCATATACTACACCACCACAAACAACAAATATTTTATCCATTTTATCTGTCGAAAAACTATGTGTCCAATTCAGAATCCTTAACCAACCAGGGTTCACATTAGCATTGAAATGACAGCCCATGTAAAACTGTAATTCCATTTCAGCTTCTCTCTACAGTATACTAAAAATATGAGGAAAAACTTCCCGCCAAATGGTCTTTATTATAAAACTATGCCGGCTTGTTCACAACCACAAGATGAGAGTGCTTAGACTGATGTTTACTGTGGTTTGTATTCTTCATTCTTTGCTTTTTCACCACAAGTACAAAATAGAACTGATAAAACACAGAAAATGATGTACAAACATTACTTACTTGCCTCAGTTTATACAAATTTACAATTTGCGAAACATAGAATAACATACCACTTTGGCCTGCAAGTGGACAAACCGGTGAACTTAAATGCTTATTATCCTTCTTAATTGGCTTAATATCAGGGCTGTTGTATTAAATGTTTACCGAACCTTTTGGGACCGGAAGTGACGTCACTGTCATCTTTAACTAAGTTTAACAAGCTTGCTATTTTACCTTTGCTTAAAGACCAAAAATTATTACTTCTTTCCTCATATAGATGTTATTAAAATATAAAATAAAATAGAAATTAAAGCACTTAAACATGTCATTTTAACATTCTCTATGGCATGAACAGCACCACACCTACATCCAGTGGCGAAACATGACAAAAACAGGTCCCTCTGGTGCAAATGTTTTTTGTTTTTTTTCCCATTTCAATATTTTGAATCCCTGACTCCAAAGATTACAGTGTTATCTTTGGAGTCAGGCTGCTCCTCCTGGCTCTACCCGACTGCAGCTTTCATCTTCCTCCATGTTTGTTTTAAACATTTGATGACACAGTTGTTAGTGTGACAGAAGCGACAGCCCCTGTTGCCATGTTTAATTGCTTTCCAAAGATACATATCAGACTTGTTTGTGGTGTATTTTAAATGGGGTTCGCTGGAAACCTGGCACAGTTTTGACTGTGCGTGAACTTTGAAAGAGCGTCGTTCACAGGTGTCCAAATGAACTCGTTCACACCCCACGCTCATCAAGGGGAAAGAGAGCGCGTTCAGTTCACGTTTGCACAAAATATGAACTAGTTCATGAACTTTCATTCAATGAACGCGTTCAGGTACAACACTGCCTAGGCATGCAGACTGTTTCTCCAAACGTTAGTGAAAGAATGGGTCGCTCTCAGGAGTTCAGTGAATTCTAGTGTGGAACTGTGCAACAAATCCAGTCGTGAAATGTCCTCACTCCTAAATATTCCACAGTCAACTGTCAACTGTATTATGAGGAAATGGAAATGTTTGGGGACGACAGCAACTTAACCACAAAGTGGTAGGCCATGTAAACTTCAGCGGATGCTGAAGCGCATAGTGCGAAGAGGTCACCAACTTTCTGCAAAGTCAGCCACTACAGACCTCCAAACTTCATGTGGCCTTCAGATTAGCTCAACAACAGAGCAGAGAGCTTCATGAATGGGTTTCCATGGACGAGCTGCTGCATCCAAGCCAGACATCACCAAGAACAATACAAAGTGTCAGATATGCAGTGGGGTAAAGCAGCCACCACTGGACTCTAGAGCAGTGGAGGAACGTTCTCTGGAGTGAAGAATCACACTTCTCCGTCTGGCAATCTGATGGAAGAGTCTGGGTTTGGTGGTTGCCAGGAGAACAGTACTTGTCTGACTGCATTGTGCCAAGTGTAAAGTTTGGTGGAGGGGGATTATGGTTTGGGGTTGTTTTTCAGGAGCTGGGCTTGGCCCCTTAGTTCCAGTGAAAGGAACTCTGAATGCTTCAGCAGACCAAGACATTTTGGACAATTCCATGCTGCCACCTTTGTGGGAACAGTTTAGAGCTGGACCCTTCCTCTTCCAACATGACTGTGCACCAGTGCACAAACCAAGGTCCACAAAGACATGGATGGCAGAGTCTGGTGTGGATGAACTTGACTGACCTGCACAGAGTCTTGACATCAACCCGATAGAACATCTTTGGGATGAATTAGAGTCGAGACTGAGAGCCAAGCCTTCTCTGTGTTTGACCTCACTAATGTGCTTCTTGAAGAATGGTCAAAAATCCCCATAAAAACACTCCTAACCCTTGTGGACAGCCTTCTCATATAAGTTGAAGGTGTTCTAGCTGCAAAGTGTTAACCCACATCATATTGATTAAGAATGGGATGTCACTAAAGCTCATTTGTGACTCAAGGCAGGTGAGCGAATACTTTTGGCAATATAGTTTATGTGTATGCTTGCATATATATAGATGTGGCATCCATGCATAGAATTATGAAATACATATGTACATTTTTGTTAACTTTAGTGTTTAGGTATATAAATATTGGTGGTTAGCACTCTTGCCTCACAGTGAGAAGGTTCCTGGTTCAAATCTCGGCAGGGGCCGAGTTTCTGTGTAGAGTTTTCATGTTCTCCCCGGGCTTAAGTGGGTTTCTTCCGGGTACTCTGGCTTCCTCCCATATGCATGTTAGCAGGGGCGGACTGGTAATTTGTGCATTCTGGAAAAGTCCAGAACGGCCAGCCGGTCTACGTCAGCCCTGTTCAATAACCAAAATTTTCAGTTTATCAACTAACAGCAGGGGGCGCTAAGACGATCATTTAAAGGATATAAGCCCCGATCGTACACCTTCCTCTAGCTGCTACCCGCTAACCGCTACCCGCAAATTGCGGGTTTAGGAACCTCCGCTAACCGCAATCGCAAATGCAATCTTCTGCTCCCTAAAGCCGCTACCCGTTATGCCGACTCCCTTACTCATATTGTAGGTGTAGCAATAGGCGTGTCTTTTGCCCTTTCTGCAAACTAGGTATCTTGCGATTGCGGGTTGTGGGTGGTCAGACCACCCAGACCAACCCGCGTGTCGGCACGTACAAGAGCGTGTCCAAATGGCATCAATGTGCGTCCACCTGGTCACATGTGGACGTGCACAAACGGCTCCACCTCTTGTATAAAAAGCGTGATTTGGCCTCAGTTGAATCCCTAAGAAAGTAGCAGAGATTGTCTTAAACGGTTTGCTCATCAGTTAACCCATAGACGACAAGAGCGTGTTTACCGGGAGTGCACCGACTATCTGGGACTTTCAGGTAGCCGATAGGAATTGACTGTGTAAAAATATTTTTATGTATATATCAGTGCAGAGGAGGAGGAGGAGGAAGGAAGAGGAGGAAGCTCTACAGCAGAGTCCCAGAGGAGCTGCTCACGAGAGCTGCTCTGATCTGGAAGAAAAGACGCGCCATAGCGGTTAGTGGGTAGCACAACCTGCTCTTAAAGACAATGGCTACTGATGCACTGATTGGTTTAACAGGTGGAACACCTTGACCACTCCTATGCATAATATAGCGGGTAATGCAGGTGGGATAGCGGGTGTAGGAAGGTTGAAGATTGTGTTCTTTGCGGGGGAATGCCCCTCCCGCTACCCGCTATCCCTAAATAGCGACTTTAGGAGATCTGGTGGAAGATTGGGCCCATAGGCCTAAAAACCAACAAAGCAGACTGAAAGTTTAGTGTCTGTCAACAGAAAGATGGCAAGCAGAAAACACCAGGAGAAAGTTGGATGGGAAAAATTAAAACTAAAGAAAGCCAAGTCACTTAATGCTCCAAAATACAGAAAGCTCACAGAGCTTTTGGCAGCAGAGCAACTGCAGCAGCAGCAGTAACGTTGATGTCGACTTAGACGACGGGACCAAAGCACAAAGTGTTATCACCAAGCGAGACTGAGAGCAGGGTGGACATCCAACCTGACCAACCACAGGCTGATAAGGGGCAGGTGGGCAGCTGAGAGAATTTCACCGGAGGAGGAGGTACCGGTAGGTGACAACGACATAAAACCATGGCATTAAACAGCTTACGGTTCTGCATTTGCGATGTGATGATGAGAAATATGTGGCTTATTGCTGTCAAAGCAAACACGTAACTACCAAGCATGCCAGTTATAAATAGATAAGCAAGCACAAATGGCCGCAATTTCATATTCACCTCTGCATAAATCGTGCAAATTAGGCTCTTTACGTTTAGGAAAACCAAAAGTTTGAGGGGGAGAAGTGTTTTCCATTTTGGCACTACAATGGTACCTCTACTTACGAACGTCTCTACATACGAAATTTTCATGTTACGAAACGTCTCAACGGGAAAATATTGCCTCTTGTTATGAAAGTAATTTCAGAATACGAAAGGCAAAAATACAGTACGCGCTGCTACTTGCAGCTCCCAGAGTTTACCGAACATAAACATACCTTGTAGCTGCTCTGCCATTGGCTATTGCCCAGCATCTTCCTGGAATCTCTCTTTGAATTCTCTGAATCTCGGAATTTGTTGAAAAGAAAAAGTGTTCACTAGTCGGGCTATCGCTCATTATGTTGATGTTTGCTTTGCACATTTTCAAAGGATTGTCAAAACCCAACAAAAGCAAACGTCCTTGGGTCGGTTCTTTACAAAACGTCAGTCAAAAACCCACTGCTGAGAGAGAACATGAACTAAAGAAGGCAAGAGGTGACAACGATTAAAAAATAAATGAACATAATTTTTATTTTTACTTTATTCTTTGTTTTTTATTATATAAAACTCTCATTTTATGTTTATTGTGCAGTAATCTAATTGTAACATGTATTTGTTACATGTTTTGATGCATTTTTATGATTTATAAAAAAATGTATGGTCCAAATTTTGGGGGGCTTGGAACGGATTAGGGCATTTACATTAACTTACAAAATTTTCAGGTTACGAAAACTACTTCCAGAAGAAATTAATTTCATAAGTAGAGGTACCACTGTATTTATCTTGTCTGCAATGTTTGTGGAATAGGCTAAAAATGTTGTTTGAAGGATGATTGGTTGAATGGTACCATAACTAATCACAGCAGCATTGCATGGGGCAATTCAATTTTAAAAATCAGTATAATGTCGGGGTCCTACAACAGTGTTTGCTAGGTAGTCTAATAGTTAAGTGGGTGGACTCTCATATAATGGTTTGTTGGTTCAATTTCCAGTGTTGTAAAATGTTGTTGTGTCTCTTTTTTGTCCATTGCTTTCTCTCTATCCAATAAAGGCCACTAGAAAATCTTTTCAAAAGATGCTGATATGACATATAAAACATAAGACGCTAACTACTGCTGACTAAATGGTGAATAATCCACCCTGTTGTGTTCATAAATGTGTAAATCTGATTTTGATGGAGTCAGTGCCTCACCAGCCATGAATTTCACCACATGTCACTAGTTATGAGGGATTATTTATGTTTACATATCAGAAGATTTTCATTTCAAACAGAAAAGGGATGTTTTAAATAAATGTGTGGTTTATAAAGCTAATTTGTCATCTTTGACCATCTTTGAGTATTTTTGCAATATCGACAAGAGGGCAGTAGGGTGTCCTCTTTTTGGGTTTTTGGGTCACCCTAGCATAATATTGAATTATAAAATGTGTCAAGCAGGCTAATTCTGACACAGAATAGACCTAAAAGGCTAAAAATGTAATGGGATTTGGGAAAACCAAATCTGTTTTATTCTTCTTCTCTGTAGCCTAGGTATCAAAATAATATGTTTATCCAAAGCGTTAGAATTGTTAATGCAGGGGTGGGCAAATCCAGTCCTCGAGGGCCGGTGTCCTGTAAATCTTAGAGGGTTCCCTGCTTCAGCACACCTGATTCAAATGAATGGGTCGTTAACAGTCCTGTGCAGACCTTGATGACAAGCTGATGGTGATCCTTTCATTTGAATCAGGTGTGTTGTGGCAGGAAAATATCTGAGACATGCAGGAGAACTGGGTTTGCCCACCCCTGTGCTAATGGCTACTGAGAAAGACACTTCTCATGTCCCTGGATAGTGACAGCATAATTGACAGAGAGGCAGGAAACAGTGACCTTCTGAGGAAACTTCTTCTCCCTCAGCGCTGATTGTAACAACCTTTACAAGCCAACATTCTGAATGACTGCTCAGTGTAATTATTGTTGGCAAAGTCAGTTACAAATGATATAGATATGGATTTTTTTTTCAGTTTGCAAGCATATAAGTAACTGTAAAGTAGCAGTATAAAAGATGATGTTTATGTTCATTTTTTGTTTAGGAGATGCAAGTGATGTTTAGTTGCTCTTTAATATTAGTGGTCTTGAGCTCTTGAATAAACAATCAAAATAGTTCATATGTGAGGGTGTTATGATAATATATCACTATAGCACCCCCCCACACACACACACACACACAGTTATTGGTGGGCCTATTTAGGGGGGTGAAAGTCCAGGGCTGTTTTTGTGTCCCAGTCCGTCCCTGCATGTTGGGTTCATTGGTGGTTTTAAATTGTGAGTGTGCGTGGTACATGTGGCCCTGCAATGGACTGGTGACCTGTCCAGGATGTAGCCCTGCCTTTTGCCTTAAGAGCTGGTATAGGCTCCAGCAGATCCCTGTGACCCTGCATAGTATTAAGCGAGCATGGATGATGGGTGGATGGATGGATGGCTGGATGAATGTGTGTGTGTGGCAGTGAGAAAAAGCTGCTTGAGTTGTAAAAGCGCCTTGAGTTGCCCCTAAACTAGAAAGGCGCTGTATAAACATGTAGCTGTTGTTGATGGATGGATGGAATAAAAAGAGCGTAAATGTGGAAGTGTGAAATGGTAGGGAGAAAACATACAAACACACAGATGTATGATGTAAATCACCACATTTACTGATGAAAATGTCTGTGTATCAGTGAGCAGAGTTTGTTTCTTTACTTAAAAAAAACAAAAACATCTTGACATATTATTGTGCAAAAGAAAATACCTATATAAGCCAAAAAGCAGAAACAAAGAGGCCCTTTGTGGTTCTGAAGGCATTTCAAATGAACTAAAGTGAAATGAATTTGCTTTGACAAATCAAAAGTTTCACATTTTTCGTGAAAGTCACAGATTCTGCATCCTTAAGGCTAAAAAAAGAAAAAGGCTATTCAGATTTGTACCAGAGTAACATGGCGGAGAACATAAAATTAGATTAAAGTAGTTTTCAATCAAGTATGTGAGGCATATAAAATGAAACAAAAAAACTCTTGAAAATCTCAATATGCAATGCGTCATATCTGTTGGTGGATGCGGATAAAAAGAATTTGCTAAATCATTGCCTTCTGCTTTACCTCCCAGCTCTTCCCACAAATTTGCTGGTAAAAGGATGTTGAGTTGGTCAAAAGATAGTTTTCATCTGTGTTTGTCTGAGATAAAATACAGCAAGGTCTTAGGACAACCAGGGAAAAAATGTTTAAACTTTACCACTTGCGCATACGCGCACACATTCACATTTACAGGACTGTGATGTGACCATTTGTATTTTATTGCTTTAAGTTACTTATTCTATTGCTTTTTACTTAAGTTACTTATTTTATTGCTTTTTTACTTAAGTTACTTATTTTATTGCTTTTTTACTATTTGTACACACGAAGGTGTGAAATGTGATGTCACACCCTCTGACTGGTTGGGGACCCGTCATCTCACAGCGGGGATCCAGAACGAAGGCGGATCGCAGTCCTGCCGCTTAAATACCGCAAGCTCTGTCAGCTCCTTCTCTTTCCTGCTCATCGGCTCTTCTGCTTGGACCTGCTCTACACGATTCAAGATATTCTAGTCAGCCACCGGTAAAGGAAGACTGGTTCAACAGTGGTTCTGCTGTTACCGATATCAATCATCCTCTCTGGACTCCAGGATACCTCCGATTGCCCCCTCGGAGCAACAGAAGTAAGAGGCTTTTGTGTCTGGGCAGAGTTACTTAGCTTAGTTAATATTTTTGCTTACTGTGACACTGTTACAGTATTACGATTGAGCCCACCGGCAATCCGCCGGTGCATAGTTACCCACGTGATCGTTGTGTTTCCTCACCACTGGCTGATCGCACCCCGATTTCTAAACAAACGATCAGGACGAGGGTGCGAACGTCTGTTTCACACTCTCCCTTCTGTGTGGAAATCCTCGGAGCGATCACAGCATCGGTGGTTAGGAATCCCCTTCACTTAGCCTTTCCTCTCCTCCTCTTTTCTTACTAACCATCTCCATGAGGACATCACAATGTGACCTTATCGGCCATCTTGATAAGGGATGAGAGCACCGCGTGACCTCGTCCGCCATCTTGTAACACCCTATCGCGTGAGTCGGCGACCATCTTGGTAATCCTCCTGACCGTATTAAAGGTGGGGTAGGTGTTCTTTTTTTGCAGCACTTTTTACAATATTGCCTGAAAACCTTTTCACATTCCCATTGCACCCACTGAAATAAAATGTTTGCAAAAGAAAAAACCAAAGGTTTTGGTCCGGTCTAGAGGGTATAATCAGAGAAAAACTCTGACCAATCAATTTACTGATCAACTTTACATTTATTGGCTGCTTAATACGTCCATCAAATATCAATGCACTCCCACCCACCCCTCCCTCCCTCCCTGTGGTTCATGTAGTCATGAATCATGTGAAGGCGTGGTTTCGAGGGGTGGGCTGAAGAGGAGGAGGTGGAGCCTTTGGGAGGAGGGAGGGAGAGTATATTTTCAAAATCTCACTTGAGTTGGATTGCTGGAACCATTTTTTCAAAGAACACCTACCCCACCTTTAAGCCATCTTAGTTTATCACACACACACACAGTCCTCAGCATTGACGCAGCTTTTCCACTTAATGTTTATTTGCTTATGTTAGTCTAGTCTAGTGTTAGTCTAGTAGATATCAGGATCTTGATTCAAGTGTTTGTTCATCTTAATACTTGTGTTAATCAATTCTGATATGTTCTAATCAGTTTGTGGTTATCTTACACAGTTTTGTAACATTTGCTGGTTGCAGAGGTCTGTTCTCAGACTCCTTCTCTGTTCCTCTATAGCGCCACACCTGGTCACAGGCTGGCACGCATAGAACAACAGCCATTTTGAGACTGATTGTGCCATTTAGTTATTGTTTCCTGATTTATCAGGTGGTGCCCCATTTCAATTTATTAACTTTGTTAATACTAATTTTAGTTTTATTTTTTGAATTTAAAGAAATGAGACATTTTATCCTAATTGTGTTCAATTTGTATGCCGTACAGGGAACAGGAGAGAGAAGCATACATGAGGAACTGAAAAATCTACACTTGTCAGGAGCCAGATGCTGCTGGTATCATCATCATTATCTTCACCATTGAGGGTGTCCCAGTGCTTACTGGTCTTGAAACTCTGGGAGGAGCATCCTCCTTACTCCTCGGATCAACATCTGCCCTAAATCCAGATGTCCTGATGTTCCTGATGTCATTAAAATGGTGCCGCGGACGGCTGCCTCGGTGTGTTGATGCACGTTGTTTTGTTTTGCTTTGTGCTTTAACTCTGTTTTTTGTGATGGTACCCGGAGCTCCTTCACGAGAGAAGAGCTTATGAACATCAGGGCAACAACTCCAGAGGATTTATTTCCTAGTTTTCTGCTCCCAACTCTGGAAATTTTGGACATTCTGGTCAAAGGTGCTCTCACCCTTGCCCACGCAGTGAAACACCGGAGGAGAGGAAAGCAAGCTGGGGCGCTCGTGCGCCTTCGCCAGCGCAGGACATCACTTCCGCGGACAGCACTTCCGGGAATATTTCTCTCTAACTGCCCAACAAAGTGGAAGAACTGCAACTGCTGTTGGGCAAAAACAGGGACAGGGAAAGATTGTGGCTGATCCCTCCCACCGCGGACACCAACTCTTTGAGTCAATCCCCTCTGGCAGGAGGCTGCGGACCATCAAGACCAAAACCTCACACCACAAGAACAGTTTTTTCCCGTCTGCTGTCAGCCTTATCAATAAGACCCAGAACCCCCCCGAGACCCCTCACTCTTCACCTCTGACTCTGACACTGCTGTCACACTGACAGAACTCAGAACACTATACGTTACATTAACGCTTCAGTCTGGACTACCTGTTCATTTGCACATTTTCATGTCACATCACTCCTTGGTCACTCTGCCCTTAATGCAAAAAAACAGTTTGTGTATATATATTTATATTGTAATATATTTAGTTTACATTGTTTGTTATATTTTCCTTAATTGCATGCACCATCATCACCACAACAAATTCCTCATATGTGTAAAATCGTACTTGGCAATAAAGTTGATTCTGATTCTGATTCTGAAAATCTGGAGTATCCACTTAAACTCTCTGAGACATTTGAGGTCTTCCAAAGACGTTTTGTTGGACTAGATTTCTTGCGCCCAAAACCAACAGCCAACTTCATGACACTCAAAAACAAGCTTCTCTCCTAAGCTGGTCCATACGCGCACAGTTTCAGCTCCTGTTGGATTTCCAGATTTTGATGTGTCAAAGATCTGTAAAGCTCAATTGGACAGCACCTACTCAATTGTTCTTTTATTGTCCTTTTAGGCAGGTTTTACTGGAGTTACTGATAAATGTTTTCACTGTGAAGGTTTTATCAGCTGCAGGTCGGAATTTGTGTTCTGCTTGAAATGTTCTAATATGCATCTTTAAATCAAAAACGTTGTTTTGTTATCGTACCCTTGGGTATATTTGCACATGCTAAAAACAAGTTACTTTTTTGTGTTATGTTCATCACTAAGATCAGGTCACAGATTACTATCATGTATTTTGTTTTTAAAAACACAATTGTATTTAAACAGTTTAGAACTGTTAAAGTTGCAGAGAATGTTTTTGATAAATAAAAATGTTGGACACAAATACCTGTCTTTCTTAAATGTAAAAGATTTTATTAGTTATTTCTTGCATTTTTTATGAAGTAATTCAGACTTTTAAAACATGCAAAAATGTTTTACTCTAAAATTAATTAATTGAATTTGTCCAAATCAATTTTTTCATATATACATATAGATTTTACTCTAATTAATTAGGTATAATAACAACTGATTGTTTTTTTAAGGCAGTTAAACTCAATTTTTTGGCTTTTTTCTTTAAGGCAGTGCTAAAAAAAATTAACACAGTAAAATACTAATATTTGAGTTTTCTAAAATCAAAAAAACAAGAAGTTCAATTAAACTACAAAAAAATTGTTGGAAAAAGTCTCATTTTTTTAAAAGTTGAATCTAAGCAACAGTTTTTACAGTGTAGAAGTGATTATCAAATCACCTATAACACAAGTTTTCTGAACATTTTAAGTGTTTATATTTTCCCAAAACTGAATATAGTTCAGAATATGCTTGAAAATAACCACTTTGTAAAGTACTTCCCCTGATTTAAAGTCTGAGGGCAAAAACTTGTCAATAGCTCTTCAATCCTTCTCAAGCAACAAGACTTGATGTGATAATCGTCTGAATTAAAGTCACAGCTTTGGAAGCATTCATAGTCTGGTACTTTGTTTAGGCAACAGTTTAAACAATAGTTAACAGAAGCAGTGCACATGAGCCTGGAAGATGAAGCTTAAGTTTGAAAGTTTGATTATCAGAGGTTAAGCAGTTTAAAGAGCAATAATTTCACCATTATTTGAGTCTTTCAGTGTATGTGTTCTTTTTCAGTCATAAACACGTCAGGCTGCAGGTTCAATTCCTGGCCGGCAGCTCTTTGCTGTGTGGCTTCCTGTCTGTCTTCACTGAAAGTAAAGACCACTTGTACCAAAATATCTAAAAAAAAAAAAATCATGTTTGTTTTTTTTGCCTTTACATCATTCTTTTCTGGTGTGATAACCCAGACAAATTTTATCTGCAATACCACCCTCCTGCCTTATTACCATGTATTTATTTATTTATACATCTGTAGTTTCTCCTGTACATATTTTTTTCCATGCAGCAAAGATCAAACAGTGGGTTTAATTAAAGCTGGTATGGTGTTACACTAGTTGGTTTCAACCATGATCAAATCATTCATCGTCCTTTGATGAATTTCAGGAATAATAGAAATTTATTGCTCCTGCAACAGAACTCAAATTGTTTAAGATTTCTTTTTTCTTTATCTGAAACACACTTTTTCATCTTGTAGATTTTTCAAAAATGGGCTGCATGTCTAACAATTCCTTGATTTTTTTTTTTTTTAAACCAGGATTCCTACAATCAGTGTGTTATGATGTAAAACATGTCACGAGCCAAAGTTGTCATGGAAAGATTATCAACACAGTCCAAATAAGCCAGAGGGACAAATATTGGGAGCAGCAGTAGGAATGGATGGAGCTTTATTCATGTCTAGATGGAAAGTCAGCACTATTCACAAAAGCTTGTATCTTTTCATTTCGAATGGGAACACATATAAGGTGTTTCTTTCTTTGTTTTGTTTGTTTTTTTTTAACTTCAGAATATAGTGATTGTCAGAAATACATTCTCTTAATGTAATTTAACATTAAAATTCTAATCTAAATACAATTTTAGGGATGTTTAAATGTCTCAGATATAAATATATACATAGTTAATATGAAGTTCTCATGAAACTATTGTGACAATGTGATTGTTTTCTTGATTGAAACCTTGTCTGTAAACAAAATAATATATTATTATTATTATTGTTAAATTATCAACTTTATGGGTAACTGTATTTTCTTGGCAAGTTGCAGCTGTATAAGGACTTCCAGTGTCTTAAATCTTTGGCTATTGGAAAGACATTTACACATTTAATTGAACGATTTCTGTTGAAATGTAAGACATTGTGAAGGTAAAAGCTTGAATGTAATGAAGAGGAGTGTAAAAGCCTTACTTCTTCCTCAATCTGCCATCCGCCACTGAAATAATCCTCTTTAGAGGCTCTCTCAAAAAAGGATTCAAAGTATTTTTTTTTTTTTGTTAATAAAAAAAAAAGTCTTTTGTCATTGCTTTTGCAGCACATCTCCATGAAAGACACCAAATGGACTTAAGCTCAAGAGGGTTTTATAAAGGTGGTTGGGACTAAATGGGACAGAGAGGGGAGTACTGTTATTTTAGCCTTGAGTGGCTGCCTCATCAAGATTGCATTTGTGTTATTTTGTCCATTTCTTTGTTTTTGTTCTTTCCATTTGTGGCATCACCACAAGGTAATGACCCTCCATCCTCTCTTTCCCTTTTTTCTTATCCCTCTATCTGTTTGAGCAGATCCATCCTACTATATTTGGATCCATTAATTAAATAGCTATAGAGTGTTTTAAATATTTTTTTTGAAATGCTAACAAAGACAAAAGTCTTCTCTACCATATGACTATATAAGTAGTTCACCTGTAATTATTAATTACAGGTGCAATAAATGGTACAGGTGCATTTTTACTCTTTTGTAGATGCACAGATAGACAAGTACTGGATCCACGGACTCGCTCTTATTACTGTGCATTACAGCAGTCTGCCATCTGCAGAAAGATGAATTCAGCACATGAACACAATGAATAAAGTCACCAGACAGGTCTCTGCAGTACATGGTCTCTACAAAGAGCACTGTACATACCTTCTAATGTTGACATTTATCATGCTGGTCACAATAAAGTACATAAATGTGTGAGATGAGTATGACTTTTTAACCCTGCATTACAGGCATGTGATGCATTAAAATGTAAGGTTTTTTCAGTTTTAAGTGAAATGTTTCTTCTTCTATTCACTGAAACTCTCATTTTATGTCTTTCTCTCAGCAGTGGATTCAGTTATGCAACCAGAAGTTTGCCAGATAGATCCCTAGCCCCGTCACATGTCAGAGCACGACACTGAATCCTGCAAATATCAAAATGGTGAGGAATGTAAACTGAATACTTATTAGAAACACTGTAGTGTGAGAACCTGGATAAGGTTTAAAAAAAAAACAACACAAAAAAACTGTTTAGTTACCAGTACCCAACAAATGATTGGATGGAGAAATCCTTACTGTTTGAAATAACACATTCTTTCCTAATTCTCCCAGATTATACAGCTGTGAAGAATTTCATTGCACGTTTAACAATACTATCTAATATTATCCCTACAATGTTGACAAAACAATATTTATTTACTAAGCCAAAAAAAAAAAAAAAAATCAAACATACGTCAAAAAAAACTAAATCCAATCTCTTCTCTTTTCTCCTTGTCCTGTTTTGATTTCAGATTTTAATTATAACAGTCAGAGTCGGCCCAATGTGGGAGGAGGTATTCAACATCTTGCCCAAGGACACTTTGACTCATGGAAGGGAAAGATTCAATTCAATTCAATTCAATTCAATTTTATTTATATAGCGTCTGTTACAATGACAATTGTCTCTAGGCGCTTTACAGAGACCCAGAGCATGACCCCCGAGCAAATATCATCAACTAAGATTATATAATTAAATCCAATCAATGATAATGGCAGGTAAAAAACTCCCACGTAGGGAGAAAAAAAACCTTTATACCAAACAGTGGCAAGGAAAAACTCCACTTTAAGAGGCAATTTCAATTGCAAAGGAAAGATAGGGACTAAACTAACTACCTTCCTGATGAAGGGCAACCACAGATTGATGGGCAAGTAGTGAGTAATACAGCAAAGAGCTGGAGGCAGACAAAGATAAGAGCAGAATTAAAGTGACTGTTTGTCACTTTAACTGGTTGCCTGAGCTTGGAGGTTGTGAAAAGTAGAGAGGCAGGCAGGAACAGAAAGAGGTGAGAGTGAGCAGTGGTGAGTCACCATGGAGGCACCTTCAATAATGAGATGTACACCTAATGACCACCCACACATGATCCTCAGTTTAGCTCCCTGCCTCTCTTTTTCTTCTAAACAGTCTCAGTGTTGCACTTCCTGTCCAAGCTGGGTGGCTGTAGCTCAGTTGGTAGAGCGGGTTGTCCAGTCATTGTAAGGTTGGCGGTTCGATCCCTGGCTCCAACTGTCCACATGTCAAAGTGTCCTTGGGCAAGACAATGAACCTGAACCACCCACTGGTGTATTAATCTGTATGTGAATGGTGAATGAGAGGCCAATGTAAAGCGCTTTGGGGGCACCATGATGGTGTCTAGAAAGCCCTATATAAGTCCAGTCCATTTAAGCTATTGTCCAGGTGAATACCCAAGTATCTGTAGTCCTCTACCATTTCAACCTCTTCTCCCTGGATGGATAAAGCACTTTACCGATTCTAAGTTTCAACCAAAGTCCCCCATCATTGACGTGGCTGTTGCTGCACTATCAACCAGAACAGAAGATGAAAAATAGATTCAAATAAGTCACAATCTGAGAGCAGCAAGATGTACAGAGATGGCAAATTATAAAGTGAAATTTGTATTAAGAGTTGTCAATACTGTGATGTACTGGTGACCTGTCCAGGGTGTACCCCTGCCTTTCCCCCAAAGAGAGCTGGGATAGGCTCCAGCAGATCCCCGTGACCCTGCACAGGATTTAGCGGGCACAGATAACGGATGGATGGATTGAGTTGTCAATAAGTGGGATGATGCATTTTTTCATTTCAATTTATTGATTCATTCCAGACATGTCAAAACAATCTTTTAAAGCATTGACAATTTTAACACTATCATAAATCTGTGTATCTGAAAATAAATATAATATATTTATAAAATATATACTAATGCATAAATCAATATACACTGACACATGTGCATAACCATAATTTAGAAACATATAGAACCTCTTGTAAATAAATCTAAATATTAAAAGACATTTTCCCCCCAAAAAAGTAAAATAGTAGTCAATTTATTTTTATAGATTTTATATTCATTTTCAGCTGAAATGGGGGGAAAAAACATTTGCACTTTAAGGACCAGTTTTTGTCTCATAATAAAGACCATTTGGCAGCAAGTTTTTCCTCATATTTTTAATATACTGTGTAGAGAGTAACTGAAATGGAAATGACAGTTTTACATAGGGCCGTCCCTTCAATGCTAATGTGAACCCTGGTTGGTTAAGGATTCTGAATTGGACCAATAGTTTTCGACAGTTAAAATGGATAAAATAATTGCCGTTCGTGGTGGTGTAGTATATGGGCAGTGGCAATCATTTTGACAAATAATTGCTCGCAGCAACATTAAAAAAGAATTTTTAAAAAATGAACTAAAAATGAACTGTTTAGTTCAGTCTCTAGAAGAGAGTCAGCCTTCTTTATTACTTTGTTTAGTTTTTTTAAGTCACTGAGGCTGCTTCCCCAACAGATGACTACAGATAGAACTGCACTCTCCACAACAGACTTACAGAAGATATATGTGCTATATGCAGCCACCTCTTGGTGAAACACATGATACTGCATTGCCAAAACTGCAGATTTGTTCTCTGAGGTGCTTTAAGCTCATCAATCTTATTAACAAGCGATCTCACAATTTGAAGGAGGTGAAGAGTTGGTTTAAACTTCCTCTTTCTCTCTCTCTCTCTGCTTCGCTCCTGCTCTGCATCTGCTGCATCTCCTCATCAACTCGTGTTGGTTTTGGGGTCTCAGACTGGCTTTAATTTGACTTCTTGAAATGTCAGTCAGTTGCTCCAGATGGTAAACAACTCTCTCTTTGCTATGGTTACTCATCATAACAGGTAGTTAAAAAAATGAAAAAGTAACCAAGGAAATCCCTCAAGCAGCACAGCATCCAAACAGTGCTGAAAAATAATTCAAAAACCAGTGCTATCAATGAAGAAGACTTGGTTGAAACTCCTCCTTCTCTCTCATGTTTTGAGCCTGCTCTGCATCCGTGGCACCTTCAACTCATTGGGAATTTGGGGTTTCAGTCTGGGTATTATGTGGCTTTCTTATATCTGGATCAGCTGCTCCCGCTCGTTAACAACTTTCTCGTTGCTATGGTTACTCACTCATCATAACAGGTGGTAAAAAATGGCTAAAAAACAAGCCTTAATCATCAACTCTCCACCACACTGTTTGACAGTGTTTGTAGCAATGTACTGTGTTTTGTCAAACATGGTGTACATTATGGCCTAATATGTATGTCCAGGTTTTTGCAACTCTGCAAATCCAAGAAGAGAGTTTCTTCAGAAAACTATCGCAAAATTCATGGGTTCATTTCAGTTTTTTACGCGTTGGAGGGCATGACAATCTGAAAAAGATGTTTGCATGGCAGCATATTGTTCTCCTAAGGCTGCATATCTTAATTATTTATAGTACCTTCACAGATATGGAAATCACCTGCACCATGTGCACTAATGCACCTCCATAATACATGAAAGGTATCTTTTGAACTTTGTGCTAAACACAAGCTACATGGACCCTGTCCTTTGCAGAAATAGTCCTAAACCAATCAGTCAACTAATCAGTTGATTTTGGGGAAGTTTTATTGATTCATGGAATCCTTTAATGAGTTGCTGCCTTTCTGTCCTGCATGCCCTGCCCAAATTAATTAACCAAATGTGTAGATGCTACTTAGAAGCAGAATAATGAAAAGAAAAAGTTATGCAGGGGTAGTCAATTGCGATTTAAGGAGGTCCAGATCGAGAAAGTTTCCTCATGCACAGGTCTACAGCATAATCATGTTTAAGCTGCATTATAATTTAAGCTGCACAGAGACTCACTTTAGCCAATTTTTTCTCTTCTTTTCAGTTCTTTCCATTTCTCTTTCCCTGTCACCGTTGCTTTAACAAGAGTGCCGGCGGTTTTGAAAGCCTCTATTCTGTTTCTAAAACTAAATAAAAAGGATATGTCGGTTCTGCGCCTTAGTCAGCCTGTTAGTGAACTACTATTAGGAAAACGTCAGCGTTGTCCATGTGGCACATGAGCACGCGCTACACTTGATCTGGTCATTTTTTGGCTGCCATAATATTTAAAATTTGTAATTCTACCCAAAGCTACTGTGACATTTGCTGTTTTCGTGGTGAATGCTTTAACACACAGCATGCATGTGCGCGATACACACGCGCGCTAACGTTGCACCTGCACGCATCGCCTCTTTTTTTGTAACTTTGCCTCATGTTAGCATTTGCATCATGACCACTGTATTATAGTTAACAGTATAAATTATCGTGTGAATGACATGATAATCATGGTTTTAGTTGCCTGCCTTGGCTAATGTTAGCTAACAGAGATTTGTGTAATACGTATACCTGTGGAAGTCAGCAGAAAGAGACGAAAGTATTTTGAGTCTCGCTTTATTCTCAAAAGCTTCCAACCAGAACAACGAATACCGAAAAGCATGATACAGAATGGGCGCCAAGAGTACGGTCTCTCTTCCCTCCTCGTTCTTCCTTTTCCTCTCTCTCTTTCACAATAAAAGCGTACATTCAGAGCTTACATTCTGGTGTTAAATATAATAAGATTAGTGTCCGCCACATACCCAGAAAAAAAATGCTGCCGACAAATCAGTTTTAAGTATTAAAATTATAACTGACAGTTGAAAGACTTTGAATAACTTACCAAGAAATCCATAAAATGTTGTTTTCCTCCAAAGTTTTTGTCCATGCGGTGTTAGGATTAAAATTATCTGAGGACTGTTTAATTGTTAAAACTAAAACTTTATTACATGTAAGAATGCAGTCTTTTTTTATGACCGTGAGTTCCTCAGCTTTAGGTTTATGACCTAAATGACTGTAACATCCTCCCCGACCCCCCCATCAGTCTGTGACAGCATAGATAAACACATTTAAGGACATCCCGTTTCTGGACTGTGGACTGAAGAGCTGTTTACCATCTGGACTTGAAGACAAAGAGGGATGGACATCCCTGAGCATCATCTTTACAACACAATGATTGAACATCAAGATCCTTCCTGCCCACAGCTACAACCAGCACAATGACTCTAAAGAAGCTTAATTACTGAAATTATCGACAGGTCCTGCAACATATAACTTCTTTTCAGGGATTGATAAAGTATGACACATTATTATATATTTTACAGCTGGTGTAAAAACTTTTTTTTCCCATATAAATTTTGTAAACTAAGTGGTTCTATTCCTTAGTACCTCTTGACAAACGGTTCCATCAAAATAAGTAAATAAAGAATCGTATGCCAGTGGAACTTGTTGTAATGGAAGTTGATGTCATTGCTGAAACATGATTTGTAATGGTCTCCCTGAGGCCAGACTAAGACGCATGTCAGAAGATGATATTTTCTAACGGGTGCTGCTGACAGTCAGGCCAGTCTTTCTTCTTGTTCTGATGAGGGAAACACACGTAATTAGAAAACAGTGCTTGGCTGTCTGTATTCTTGTTTTTAATTCCTCATTAAGAGATAAGGCAGAATGTTATTTCTGAGGTTGTAATTAGAACAATGTCTAAAGTGTGAATTTAGGTTAAATTAAGGTTAAGGTTAGGCATGAATTG
Source organism: Hirundichthys speculiger (assembly GCA_018398805.1). NCBI lineage: Eukaryota > Metazoa > Chordata > Actinopteri > Beloniformes > Exocoetidae > Hirundichthys > Hirundichthys speculiger. Next base: position 327,824 of record JAGFBZ010000217.1, on the reverse strand, counting down.
GTAATGGGTAAGAATAGGGTTTTTTTTGTTTGTTTGTTTGTTTTTTTACAATAGACGAAAGCCAATGTCCTAATGAGGACAGCTACAAAGGCTTGTGTGTGGGTCTGTTGCTCCTGTGTGAGACTCAGCAAGTCCCTTTGAGTCACAATAAATTAGAACATTTTTTTTTTTTTTTTTTTTTGAGCCCTGGTGTGTAGGCATAGGCTTCAAAGGCCAGGGTAAAAGAAACATAGCACTTTCTGTAAAGCCTCAGACCTTACATTAAATCACAGCTATCAATCTTGTTCAGCGCTGATTTTAGCTTTTTGAACATTTGAGAGAAGATTTGTCTCTCATAGACATGCTGCAGTGCAGACAAGCTAAATATGTAACTGTACTGTACATGTTCTTCACATAAAGCTTTACAGAAGGCTTCTCTAAATGTTTGGGATGTTTCTTTAAAATTAATGGGAAATGTTTTCTTTCCTGCAGATCTTCATTTTCTGTCAGCTGCTCATTAATTCCACAGTTACATAACAGTTTGATGTTGAATGTTGTTGTGTGATGGTTAAGCAAGATAAAAGACCACTAATTCAGGTACATAAATTTAATGGAAAAAAAATGCAAAATTGATCAAATTACAATAAAATAAAATAAATACATAAGAAGCAAAAATATAAAATAAAATAATGTATGCTGTATATCTGTTACCATGGTTACATCAGGATGACGTAAGGTAGGCTGCTGTGCAATATGCTGTATGTACTATAGTTCAAAACTTTACCATGCAGTCAGTCGTCTGTGTAGCACTGCCCTCTAGTGATAATTATTATTTGTGAAACTTGTGAGAAAGTACACTTTCATAAAAATACTGAGAATAAACCTCATGGCTATTTAAGGTGTAATAAGTGTTGTTGCTGAGATACTTAATAGAGTCAGGACATAAATTTTTATTCCAGCTATTAGATCATAGAAAGAGTATAGTAGAGAACTCAATACTGACACTGATTGACTTGATAACAGCTTTGCACTCTCCTGACAATAAGTCAGCCAAGCCTCAGGTGTGCCTCTATCACTATTGGCACCACTACTGCCTTCACACTCCACAGTTTTGGCCTTGGTATTTCTCAAGCTTCTTATGTTCCTTCTTTCTGAGAAAGAAGCCGTCGCTTGGGATGGTCACATCCAGAGGACTACTGCCCTTTTATGTTTATCCACCACCACTATGTCAGGCTGATTAGCCAGTAAGAGATAGTTGAGTTCCCCCGGGATTTCATTATTCTTTCTCTCAGGTCAGCTGCCCTTCTGTTAAGGTTGGATGAGGTTATTGGAGCTTGGTACCCAATCACTGACCTGTCGCCCTGTCTCCCACTTTGCCGTAAAGTTTTTTTTTACCTCCTCTACCTCCATGCTTGATCTTGAGTATGAGTTGTTTCTGCTAAAGCTGTGTTTAGATTTTGCCAAACAGTGTGCTGGGCATTAAGACCAAACAACTTCACTTCGGTCTCATTTGTCCATAGATCATTGTTCCAAAGGTCTTGTGGTATACTTGTGCTCTCTACCCATCTCCACCAGCTCTTAAACACATCTTAATTGCCTGCAAAACCAGACTTATGCAGGGAGACATAACGGGTGGCACAACTACTTCCTAAAACGAGGGATAGTGGCTCTTACCTGCCAGAGTACTGTAACTAACCTCAAGGGCAAAAAAAAAAAAAAGAAGTTTGTCAGAGAAGGACAGAGCACACATGGGCTTCCTTCCACCAAAACAGCCTGTAGGTTACCTTGACGTAGCCCAGGACTATAGAATGCTGGTGGACATCCTCTCCTGGCTCAGAGAGGGAGACCACAGTTGAGACTGAAGTGGACCCAGATATAGAAGACACAAGATCCGTTGTTTGCATACCTGAACCCCTGTAATAATTAATAATTTAATAATCATTAAAATAACATTTCACGTCCTTTATTTTGTGTATATTTAATGCTAGCTTTAAAACAGAGATTTGCATGCTAATACAACATGAGATTTTTTTTAAAAATGTGACACATTATCATTTCCACAACAGTCATTTCCATCACGTTTTTCATTGGGATGGAAATTACAATCCTGAAATTTTTTTTTTTATATATTTGGGATCATTTATGAGTGAAATTTCATGAAATGTTTTGAAAACAGTTCTGTAAATAATTTTGTTAGTAAAACACATTGTTTGTGGTGTGATGGAAATTATGCTTTCCTCTGAATGTTCGACTAAAATAAGAAAAAAAAATATAAAATATATATTATCTATATAATTACATCACAACAGCTACCCTAACCCTAACCCGTAGACGGCTGGGATAGGCTCCAGCAGATCCTCGTGACCAGGGCTGGACTGGGATCAAAAAATGGCCCGGGCATTTTTGATCCCTGGCGGCCCACCATACGCCAGGGATCAAAAATGCCGGTTATTTATACGATATGCGGAAGCACATGCTGCATGTTGTACACCTATCCAACTGGCGATTCGTCTGTCCATCTATCCAACTGGCTGTTCGTCTATCCAACTGGCTATCTGTCTGTCCATCTAACCAACTGGATTTCTGTCTGTCCATCTGTCTGTCCATCTATCCAACTGTCTATTCATCTATCTATCTGTCTGACCAACTGGCTATTCATCTGTACTTCTATCTACCAATGCGTAAACACACACCAGTCAGGATGGCCGAGCGGTCTAAGGCGCTGTGTTAAGGTCGCAGTCTCCCCTGGAGGTGTGGGTTCGAATCCCACTTCTGACAGCTCTATATCGTCAGGTTTGGCGTTTGTAAAACCTGAATCAATCGTGTGAATCACTTTGCTGTGGAGACTGAAATAGAATATCCAACTGGCTATTCTTCCATCTATCTAACCAGCTGCCTGTTCGTCAATCAATCCAATTGCCTAGTGGTCTGTCCATCTATCCAACTGGCTTTTCGTCTGACAATCTATCCAACTGGCTAGTGGTCTGTCCATCTATCCAACTGGCTATCCGTCTGTCCATCTATCCTACTGGCTATTCGTCTATCTGTCTGACCAACTATCCAACTGTCTGACCATCTAACCAACTGGATTTCCGTCTGTCCATCTATCCAACTGTCTATTCATCTATCTATCTATCTATCTATCTATCTATCTAACCAATTGGCTATTCATCTGTACATCTATCTACCAATGTGTACACTCACACACAAACACACACACCAGTCAGGATGGCCGATTGGTCTAAGGCGCTGCGTTAAGGTCCCAGTCTCTCCTTGAGGCGTGGGTTCGAAGCCCACTTCTCACAGCTCTTTATCGTCAGGTTTGGCTTTGAGTCCCAGTTGCTTCAACATCTAATGTAAAACCTGAGCCGAATCAATCATGTGAATCACTTCGCTGTGGAGACTGAAAGAGAATATCCAACTGGCTATCCAGCTATCCGTCTGTCCATCTATCAAAATGCCAATTCCTCTGTCCATCTATCCAACTGGCTATTCGTCTGACCATCTATCTAACTGGCTATCCGTCTGTCCATCTATCCAACGGGCTAGTGGTCTGTCCATCTATCCAACTGGCTATTTGTCTATCTATCTAACCAACTGGCTATCTGTCTGTCCGTCTATCCAACTGTCTATTCATCTATCTATCTATCTATCTAACCAACTGGCTATTCGTCTGTACATCTATCCAAATGGCGATTCGTCTGTCCATCTATCAAACTGGCTATTCGCCTGACCATCTATCCAACTGGCTAGTGGTCTGTCCATCTATCCAACTGGCTATTTGTCTATCTATCTAACCAACTGGCTATGCGTCTGTCCATCTAACCAACTGGATTTCTGTCTGTCCATCTATCCAACTGGCTATCCATCTGTCCATCTATCCAACTGGCTGTTCGTCTGACCATCTGTCCATCTATCCAACTGGCTAGTGGTCTGTCTGGCTATCCATCTGTCCATCTATCCAACTGGCTATTCGTCTGTCCATCTATCCAACTGGCTATCCGTCTGTCCATCTATCCTACTGGCTATTCGTCTATCTATCTAACCAACTGGCTATCTGTCTGACCAACTATCCAACTGTCTGTCCATCTATCCTACTGGCTATTGATCTATCTATCTAACGAACTGCCTGTTCGTCCATCAATCCAATTGCCTATTCGTCTGTCCATCTATCTAATCAATTGGCTATCCGTCTATCCATCTATCCAACTGGCTGTTCGTCTATCCATCTATCCAACTGGTAAGTGGTCTGTCCATCTAACCAACTGGATTTCTGTCTGTCCAACTGTCTATTCATCTATCTATCTGTCTGACCAAGTGGCTATTCGTCTGTACGTCTATCTACCAATGTGTACACTCACAAACACACACCAGTCAGGATGGCCTTGCAGTCTAAGGCGCTGCTTTCAGGTCGCAGTCTCCCCTTGAGGCGCGAGTTCGAAGCCCACTTCTGACAGCTGTTCATCTGACCATCTATCCAACTGGCTATCCGTCTCTCCATCTATCCTACTGGCTATTCGTCTATCTATCTAACCAACTGGCTATCTGTCTGACCAACTATCCAACTTTCTGTCCATCTATCCTACTTGCTGTTCGTCTATCTATCTAACGAACTGCCTGTTCATCCATCAATCCAATTGCGTATTCGTCTGTCCATGTATCTAATCAATTGGCTATTCGACTGTCGATCTATCCAACTGACTGTTCGTCTATCCAACTGGTTAGTGGTCTGTCCATCTAACCAATTGGCTATCTGTCTGACCATCTATCCAACTGGCTATCCGTCTGTCCATCTAACCAACTGGTTTTCTGTCTGTCCATATTTCCAACTGTCTATTCATCTATCTATCTGTCTGACCAACTGGCTATTCGTCTGTACGTCTATCTACCAATGTGTACACTCACACACACACACCAGTCAGGATGGCCTTGCGGTCTAAGGCGCTGCTTTCAGGTCGCAGTCTCTCCTTGAGGCGTGGGTTCGAAGCCCACTTCTCACAGCTCTTTATCGTCAGGTTTGGCCTTGAGTCCCAGTTGCCTCAACATCTAATGTAAAACCTGAGCCGAATCAATCATGTGAATCACTTCGCTGTGGAGACTGAAAGAGAATATCCAACTGGCTATCCAGCTATCCGTCTGTCCATCTATCAAAATGGCAATTCCTCTGTCCATCTATCCAACTGGCTATTCGTCTGACCATCTATCTAACTGGCTATCCGTCTGTCCATCTATCCAACGGGCTAGTGGTCTGTCCATCTATCCAACTGGCTATTTGTCTATCTATCTAACCAACTGGCTATCTGTCTGTCCATCTAACCAACTGGATTTCCGTCTATCCAACTGTCTATTCATCTATCTATCTATCTAACCAACTGGCTATTCGTCTGTACATCTATCCAAATGGCGATTCGTCTGTCCATCTATCAAACTGGCTATTCGCCTGACCATCTATCCAACTGGCTAGTGGTCTGTCCATCTATCCAACTGGCTATTTGTCTATCTATCCAACCAACTGGCTATGCGTCTGTCCATCTAACCAACTGGATTTCTGTCTGTCCATCTATCCAACTGGCTATCCATCTGTCCATCTATCCAACTGGCTGTTCGTCTGACCATCTGTCCATCTATCCAACTGGCTAGTGGTCTGTCTGGCTATCCATCTGTCCATCTATCCAACTGGCTATTCGTCTGTCCATCTATCCAACTGGCTATCCGTCTGTCCATCTATCCTACTGGCTATTCGTCTATCTATCTGTCTGACCAACTGGCTATTCATCTGTACTTCTATCTACCAATGCGTAAACACGCACCAGTCAGGATGGCTGAGCGGTCTAAGGCGCTGTGTTAAGGTCGCAGTCTCCCCTGGAGGTGTGGGTTCGAATCCCACTTCTGACAGCTCTATATCGTCAGGTTTGGCGTTTGTAAAACCTGAATCAATCGTGTGAATCACTTTGCTGTGGAGACTGAAATAGAATATCCAACTGGCTATTCGTCCATCTATCTAACCAGCTGCCTGTTCGTCAATCAATCCAATTGCCTAGTGGTCTGTCCATCTATCCAACTGGCTGTTCGGCTGACCGTCTATCCAACTGGCAATTAGTCTATCCATCTATCCAACTGGCTTTTCGTCTGACCATCTATCCAACTGGCTAGTGGTCTGTCCATCTATCCAACTGGCTATCCGTCTGACCATCTATCCAACTGGCTTTTTGTCTGACCATCTATCCAACTGGCTAGTGGTCTGTCCATCTGTCCATCTATCCAACTGGCTTTTCGTCTGACCATCTATCCAACTGGCTAGTGGTCTGTCCATCTTTCCAACTGGCTATCCGTCTGTCCATCTATCCCACTGGCTATTCGTCTGTCCATCTATCCAACTGGCTATCCGTCTGTCCATCTATCCTACTGGCTATTCGTCTATCTATCTAACCATCTGGCTATCTGTCTGACCAACTATCCAACTGTCTGACCATCTAACCAACTGGATTCCCGTGTGTCCATCTATCCAACTGTCTATTCATCTATCTATCTATCTATCTATCTATCTATCTATCTATCTATCTATCTATCTATCTATCTATCTATCTATCTATCTATCTATCTATCTATCTAACCAACTGGCTATTCATCTGTACATCTATCTACCAATGTGTACACTCACACACAAACACACACACCAGTCAGGATGGCCGATTGGTCTAAGGCGCTGCGTTAAGGTCTCAGTCTCTCCTTGAGGCGTGGGTTCGAAGCCCACTTCTCACAGCTCTTTATCGTCAGGTTTGGCCTTGAGTCCCAGTTGCTTCAACATCTAATGTAAAACCTGAGCCGAATCAATCATGTGAATCACTTCGCTGTGGAGACTGAAAGAGAATATCCAACTGGCTATCCAGCTATCAGTCTGTCCATCTATCAAAATGGCAATTCCTCTATCCATCTATCCAACTGGCTATTCGTCTGACCATCTATCTAACTGGCTATCCGTCTGTCCATCTATCCAACGGGCTAGTGGTCTGTCCGTCTATCCAACTGTCTATTCATCTATCTATCTATCTAACCAACTGGCTATTCGTCTGTACATCTAACCAAATGGCGATTCGTCTGTCCATCTATCAAACTGGCTATTCGCCTGACCATCTATCCACCTGGCTAGTGGTCTGTCCATCTATCCAACTGGCTATTTGTCTATCTATCTAACCAACTGGCTATGCGTCTGTCCATCTAACCAACTGGATTTCTGTCTGTCCATCTATCCAACTGGCTATCCATCTGTCCATCTATCCAACTGGCTGTTCGTCTGACCATCTGTCCATCTATCCAACTGGCTAGTGGTCTGTCTGGCTATCCATCTGTCCATCTATCCAACTGGCTATTCGTCTGTCCATCTATCCAACTGGCTATCCGTCTGTCCATCTATCCTACTGGCTATTCGTCTATCTATCTAACCAACTGGCTATCTGTCTGACCAACTATCCAACTGTCTGTCCATCTATCCTACTGGCTATTGATCTATCTATCTAACGAACTGCCTGTTCGTCCATCAATCCAATTGCCTATTCGTCTGTCCATCTATCTAATCAATTGGCTATCCGTCTATCCATCTATCCAACTGGCTGTTCGTCTATCCATCTATCCAACTGGTAAGTGGTCTGTCCATCTAACCAACTGGATTTCTGTCTGTCCAACTGTCTATTCATCTATCTATCTGTCTGACCAAGTGGCTATTCGTCTGTACGTCTATCTACCAATGTGTACACTCACACACACACACACACACACACACACACACACACACACACAAACACACACCAGTCAGGATGGCCTTGCGGTCTAAGGCGCTGCTTTCAGGTCGCAGTCTCCCCTTGAGGCGAGGGTTCGAAGCCCACTTCTGACAGCTGTTCGTCAGACCATCTGTCCATCTATCCAACTGGCTAGTGGTCTGTCCATCTATCCAACTGGTTATCCGTCTGTCCATCTATCCAACTGGCTATTCGTCTGTCCATCTATCTAACTGGCTATCCGTCTGTCCATCTATCCAACTGGCTATTCGTCTGTCCATCTATCCAACTGGCTATCCGTCTGTCCATCTATCCTACTGGCTATTCGTCTATCTATCTAACCAACTGGCTATCTGTCTAACCAACTATCCAACTGTCTGTCCATCTATCCTACTGGCTATTCGTCTATCTATCTAACCAATTGCCAGTTCGTCTATCTATCTAACGAACTGCCTGTTCATCCATCAATCCAATTGCCTATTCGTCTGTCCATCTATCTACTCAATTGGCTATTCGACTGTCCATCTATCCAACTGGCTGTTCGTCTATCCATCTATCCAACTGCCTATCTGTCTGTCCATCTGACCAACTGGTTTTCTGTCTGTCCGTCTATCCAACTGTCTATTCATCTATCTATCTGTCTGACCAACTGGCTATTCATCTGTACGTCTATCTACCAATGTGTACACTCACACACACACACACACACACACCAGTCAGGATGGCCTTGCGGTCTAAGGCGCTGCTTTCAGATCGCAGTCTCCTCTTGAGGCGTGGGTTCGAAGCCCACTTCTGACAGCTCTTTATCGTCAGGTTTGGCCTTGAGTCCCAGTTGCTTCAACATCTAATGTAAAACCTGAGCCGAATCAATCGTGTGAATCACTTTGCTGTGGAGACTGAAATAGAATATCCAGCTATCTGTCTGTCCATCTATCAAAATGGCACTTCCTCTATCCATCTATCCAACTGGCTATCCATCTGTCCATCTATCCAACGGGCTAGTGGTCTGTCCATCTATCCAACTGGCTTTTTGTCTATCTATCTAACCAACTGGATTTCCGTCTGTCCATCTATCCAACTGTCTATTCATCTATCTATATATCTAACCAACTGGCTATTCGTCTGTCCATCTATCAAACTGGCTGTTCGTCTGACCATCCAACTGGCTATCCGTCTGTCCATCAATCTAACTGGCTATTTGTCTATCTATCTAACCAACTGGCTATCCGTCTGTTCATCTTACCAACTGGATTTCCGTCTGTCCATCTATCCAACAGGCTATCCATCTGTCCATCTATCCAACTGGCTGTTCGTCTGACCATCTGTCCATCTATCCAACTGGCTAGTGGTCTATCCATCTATCCAACTGGCTATCCGTCTGTCCATCTATCCTACTGGCTATTCGTCTATCTATCTAACCAACTGGCTATCTGTCTGACCAACTATCCAACTGTCTGTCCATCTATCCTACTGGCTATTGATCTATCTATCTAACGAACTGCCTGTTCGTCCATCAATCCAATTGCCTATTCGTCTGTCCATCTATCTAATCAATTGGCTATCCGTCTATCCATCTATCCAACTGGCTGTTCGTCTATCCATCTATCCAACTGGTAAGTGGTCTGTCCATCTAACCAACTGGATTTCTGTCTGTCCAACTGTCTATTCATCTATCTATCTGTCTGACCAAGTGGCTATTCGTCTGTACGTCTATCTACCAATGTGTACACTCACACACACACACACACACAAACACACACCAGTCAGGATGGCCTTGCGGTCTAAGGCGCTGCTTTCAGGTCGCAGTCTCCCCTTGAGGCAAGGGTTCAAAGCCCACTTCTGACAGCTGTTTGTCAGACCATCTGTCCATCTATCCAACTGGCTAGTGGTCTGTCCGTCTATCCAACTGGTTATCCGTCTGTCCATCTATCCAACTGGCTATTCGTCTGTCCATCTATCCTACTGGCTATCCGTCTGTCTATCTAACCAACTGGCTATCTGTCTAACCAACTATCCAACTGTCTGTCAATCTATCCTACTGGCTATTCGTCTATCTATCTAACCAATTGCCAGTTCGTCTATCTATCTAACGAACTGCCTGTTCATCCATCAATCCAATTGCCTATTCGTCTGTCCATCTATCTGATCAATTGGCTATCCATCTATCCAACTGGTAAGTGGTCTGTCCATCTAACCAACTGGATTTCTATCTGTCCAACTGTCTATTCATCTGTACGTCTATCTACCAATGTGTACACTCACACACACACCAGTCAGGATGGCCTTGCGGTCTAAGGCGCTGCTTTCAGGTCGCAGTCTCCCCTTGAGGCGTGGGTTCGAAGCCCACTTCTGACAGCTCTTTATCGTCAGGTATGTAATGTAAAACCTGAGTCCAATCAATCGTGTGAATCACTTCACTGTGGAGACTGAAATAGAATATCCAGCTATCCGTCTGTCCATCTATCAAAATGGCAATTCCTCTGTTCATCTATCCAACTGGCTATCCGTCTGTCCATCTATCCTACTGGCTATTCGTCTATCTATCTAACCAACTGGCTATCCGTCTGTCCATCTATCCTACTGGCTATTCGTCTATCTATCTAACCAACTGGCTATCTGTCTGACCAACTATCCAACTGTCTATCTATCTAACAAACTGCCTGTTCGTCCATCAATCCAATTGCCTATTCGTCTGTCCATCTATCTAATCAATTGGCTATCCGTCTATCCATCTATCCAACTGGCTGTTCGTCTATCCATCTATCCAACTGGTAAGTGGTCTGTCCATCTAACCAACTGGATTTCTATCTGTCCAACTGTCTATTCATCTATCTGTATGACCAAGTGGCTATCCGTCTGTCCATCTATCCAACTGGCTATTTGTCTATCTATCTAACCAACTGGCTATCCGTCTGTCCATCTAACCAACTGGCTATTCGTCTGTCCATGTATCCTACTGGCAATTCGTCTATCTATCTAACCAACTGGCTATGTGTCTGACCAACTATCCAACTGTCTGTCCATCTATCCTACTTGCTATTCGTCTATCTATCTAACGAACTGCCTGTTCGTCCATCAATCCAATTGCCTATTCGTCTGTCCATCTATCTAATCAATTGGCTATCCGTCTATCCATCTATCCAACTGGCTGTTCGTCTATCCATCTATCCAACTGGTAAGTGGTCTGTCCATCTAACCAACTGGATTTCTGTCTGTCCAACTGTCTATTCATCTATCTATCTGTCTGACCAAGTGGCTATTCGTCTGTACGTCTATCTACCAATGTGTACACTCACACACACACACACAAACACACACCAGTCAGGATGGCCTTGCGGTCTAAGGCGCTGCTTTCAGGTCGCAGTCTCCCCTTGAGGCGCGGGTTCGAAGCCCACTTCTGACAGCTGTTCGTCTGACCGTCTGTCCATCTATCCAACTGGCTATCCGTTTGTCCATCTATCCTACTGGCTATTCGTCTATCTATCTAACCAACTGGCTATCTGTCTGACCAACTATCCAACTGTCTGTCCATCTATCCTACTGGCTATTCGTCTATCTATCTAACCAATTTCCAGTTCGTCTATCTATCTAACGAACTGCCTGTTCATCCATCAATCCAATTGCCTATTCGTCTGTCCATCTATCTAATCAATTGGCTATCCATCTATCCAACTGGTAAGTGGTCTGTCCATCTAACCAACTGGATTTCTATCTGTCCAACTGTCTATTCATCTGTACGTCTATCTACCAATGTGTACACTCACACACACACCAGTCAGGATGGCCTTGCGGTCTAAGGCGCTGCTTTCAGGTCGCAGTCTCCCCTTGAGGCGTGGGTTCGAAGCCCATTCTGACAGCTCTTTATCGTCAGGTATGTAATGTAAAACCTGAGCCCAATCAATCGTGTGAATCACTTCACTGTGGAGACTGAAATAGAATATCCGGCTATCCAGCTATCCGTCTGTCCATCTATCAAAATGGCAATTCCTCTGTTCATCTATCCAACTGGCTATCCGTCTGTCCATCTATCCTACTGGCTATTCGTCTATCTATCTAACCAACTGGCTATCTGTCTGACCAACTATCCAACTGTCTATCTATCTAACGAACTGCCTGTTCGTCCATCAATCCAATTGCCTATTGGTCTGTCCATCTTTCTAATCAATTGGCTATCCGTCTGTCCATCTATCAAAATGGCAATTCCTCTGTCCATCTATCCAACTGGCTATTCGTCTGACCATCTATCTAACTGGCTATCCGTCTGTCCATCTATCCAACTGGCTAGTGGTCTGTCCATCTAACCAACTGGATTTCCGTCTGTCCATCTATCCAACTGTCTATTCATCTATCTATCTATCTAACCAACTGGCTATTCGTCTGTCCATCTATCCAACTGGCTATTCGCCTGACCATCTATCCAACTGGCTAGTGGTCTGTCCATCTATCCAACTGGCTATTTGTCTATCTATCTAACCAACTGGCTATCCGTCTGTCCATCTAACCAACTGGATTTCCGTCTGTCCATCTATCCAACTGGCTATCCATCTGTCCATCTATCCAACTGGCTGTTCGTCTGACCATCTGTCCATCTATCCAACTGGCTAGTGGTCTGTCCATCTATCCAACTGGCTATTCGTCTGTCCATCTACCCTACTGGCTATTTGTCTATCTATCTAACCAACTGGCTATTTGTCTGACCAACTATCCAACTGTCTGTCCATCTATCCAACTGGCTATTCGTCTGTCCATCTATCCTACTGGCTATTTGTCTATCTATCTAACCAACTGGCTATTTGTCTGACCAACTATCCAACTGTCTGTCCATCTATCCAACTGGCTGTTCGTCTATCCATCTATCCAACTGGTAAGTGGTCTGTCCATCTAACCAACTGGATTTCTGTCTGTCCAACTGTCTATTCATCTATCTATCTGTCTGACCAAGTGGCTATCCGTCTGTCCATCTATCCAACTGGCTATTTGTCTATCTATCTAACCAACTGGCTATCCGTCTGTCCATCTAACCAACTGGATTTACGTCTGTCCATCTATCCAACTGGCTATCCATCTGTCCATATATCCAACTGGCTGTTCGTCTGACCATCTGTCCATCTATCCAACTGGCTATCCGTCTGTCCATCTATCCTACTGGCTATTCGTCTGTCCATCTATCCAACTGGCTATCCGTCTGTCCATCTATCCAACTGGCTATTCGTCTGTCCATCTATCCAACTGGCTATTCGTCTTTCCATCTATCCAACTGGCTATCCGTCTGTCCATCTATCCAACTGGCTATTCGTCTGTCCATCTATCCAACTGGCTATCCGTCTGTCCATCTATCCTACTGGCAATTCGTCTATCTATCTAACCAACTGGCTATTTGTCTGACCAACTATCCAACTGTCTGTCCATCTATCCTACTGGCTCTTTGTCTAACTATCTAACGAACTGCCTGTTTGTCCATCAATCCAATTGCCTATTCGTCTGTCCATCTATCTAATCAATTGGCTATCCGTCTATCCATCTATCCAACTGGCTGTTCGTCTATCCATCAATCCAACTGGTAAGTGGACTGTCCATCTTACCAACTGGATTTCTGTCTGTCCAACTGTCTATTCATCTATTTATCTGTCTGACCAAGTGGCTATTCGTCTGTACGTCTATCTACCAATGTGTACACTCACACACACACACACACACACACACACACAAACACACACCAGTCAGGATGGCCTTGCGGTCTAAGGCGCTGCTTTCAGGTCGCAGTCTCCCCTTGAGGCGAGGGTTCGAAGCCCACTTCTGACAGCTGTTCGTCTGACCATCTGTCCATCTATCCAACTGGTTATTCGTCTGTCCATCTATCTAACTGGCTATCCGTCTGTCCATCTATCCAACTGGCTATCCGTCTGTCCATCTATCCTACTGGCTATTCGTCTATCTATCTAACGAACTGCCTGTTCATCCATCAATCCAATTGCCTATTCGTCTGTCCATCTATCTAATCAATTGGCTATTCGACTGTCCATCTATCCAACTGGCTGTTCGTCTATCCAACTGCCTATCCGTCTGTCCATCTAACCAACTGGTTTTCTGTCTGTCCATCTATCCAACTATCTATTCATCTATCTATCTGTCTGACCAACTGGCTATTCGTCTGTACGTCTATCTACCAATGTGTACACTCACACACACACACCAGTCAGGATGGCCTTGCGGTCTAAGGCGCTGCTTTCAGGTCGCAGTCTCCCCTTGAGGCGTGGGTTCGAAGCCCACTTCTGACAGCTCTTTATCGTCAGGTTTGGCCTTGAGTCCCAGTTGCTTCAACATCTAATGTAAAACCTGAGCCGAATCAATCGTGTGAATCACTTTGCTGTGGAGACTGAAATAGAATATCCAACTGCCTATCCAGCTATCTGTCTGTCCATCTATCCAACTGGCTATTCGTCTGACCATCTATCCAACTGGCTATCCGTCTGTCCACCTATCCAACGGGCTAGTGGTCTGTCCATCTATCCAACTAGCTATTTGTCTATCTATCTAACCAACTGGCTATCCGTCTGTCCATCTAACCAACTGGATTTCCGTCTGTCCAACTATCCAACTGTCTATTCATCTATCTATCTATCTAACCAACTGGCTATTCATCTGTCCATCTATCAAACTGGCTGTTCGTCTGACCATCTATCCAACTGGCTATCCGTCTGTCCATCTATCCAACTGTCTATTCATCTATCTTTCTGTCTGACCAACTGGCTATTCATCTGTACGTGTATCTACCAATGTGTACACTCACACACACCAGTCAGGATGGCCTTGCGGTCTAAGGCGCTGCTTTCAAGTAGCAGTCTCCCCTTGAGGCTTGGGTTTGAAGCCCACCTCTGACAGCTCTTTATCGTCAGGTTTGGCCTTGAGTCCCAGTTGCTTCAACATCTAATGTAAAACCTGAGCCGAATCAATAGTGTGAATCACTTCGCTGTTGAGACTGAAATAGAATATCCAACTGGCTATCCAGCTATCTGTCTGTCCATCTATCAAAATGGCAATTCCTCTGTCCGTCTATCCAACTGGCTATTCGTCTGTCCATCTATCCAACTGGCTATTCGTCTATCTATCTAACCAATTCCCAGTTCGTCTATCTATCTAACGAACTGCCTGTTCATCCATCAATCCAATTGCCTATTCGTCTGTCCATCTATCCAACTGGCTGTTCGTCTATCCATCTATCCAACTGCCTATCCGTCTGTCCATCTAACCAACTGGTTTTCTGTCTGTCCATCTATCCAACTGTCTATTCATCTATCTATCTGTCTGACCAACTGGCTATTCATCTGTACGTCTATCTACCAATGTGTACACTCACACACTCACACACACACACACACACACACACAAACACACACCAGTCAGGATGGCCTTGCGGTCTAAGGCGCTGCTTTCAGGTCGCAGTCTCCCCTTGAGGCGAGGGTTCGAAGCCCACTTCTGACAGCTGTTTGTTTGACCATCTGTCCATCTATCCAACTGGTTATCCGTCTGTCCATCTATCCAACTGGCTATTCGTCTGTCCATCTATCTAACTGGCTATCCGTCTGTCCATCTATCCAACTGGCTATCCGTCTGTCCATCTATCCTACTGGCTATTCGTCTATCTATCTAACCAACTGGCTATCTGTCTAACCAACTATCCAACTGTCTGTCCATCTATCCTACTGGCTATTCGTCTATCTATCTAACGAACTGCCTGTTCGTCCATCAATCCAATTGCCTATTCGTCTGTCCATCTATCTAATCAATTGGCTATCCGTCTATCCATCTATCCAACTGGCTGTTCGTCTATCCATCTATCCAACTGGTAAGTGGTCTGTCCATCTAACCAACTGGATTTCTGTCTGTCCAACTGTCTATTCATCTATCTATCTGTCTGACCAAGTGGCTATTCGTCTGTACGTCTATCTACCAATGTGTACACTCACACACACACACACACACAAACACACACCAGTCAGGATGGCCTTTCGGTCTAAGGCTCTGCTTTCAGGTCGCAGTCTCCCCTTGAGGCGCGGGTTCGAAGCCCACTTCTGACAGCTGTTCGTCTGACCATCTGTCCATCTATCCAACTGGCTCGTGGTCTGTCCATCTATCCAACTGGCTATCCGTCTGTCCATCTATCCTACTGGCTATTCGTCTATCTATCTAACCAATTGCCAGTTCGTCTATCTATCTAACGAACTGCCTGTTCATCCATCAATCCAATTGCCTATTCGTCTGTCCATCTATCTAATCAATTGGCTATTCGACTGTCCATCTATCCAACTGGCTGTTCGTCTATCCATCTATCCAACTGTTTAGTGGTCTGTCCATCTAACCAACTGGCTATCTGTCTGACCATCTATCCAACTGGCTATCCGTCTGTCCATCTAACCAATTGGTTTTCTGTCTGTCCATCTATCCAACTGTCTATTCATCTATCTATCTGTCTGACCAACTGGCTATTCGTCTGTACGTCTATCCACCATTGTGTACACACACACCAGTCAGAATGGCCTTGCGGTCTAAGGCGCTGCTTTCAGGTCGCAGTCTCCCCTTGAGGCGTGGGTTCGAAGCCCGCTTCTCACAGCTCTTTATCGTCAGGTTTGGCCTTGAGTCCCGGTTGCTTCAACATCTAATGTAAAACCTGAGCCGAATAAATCGTGTGAATCACTTCCCTGTGGAGACTGAAATAGAATATCCAACTGGCTATCCAGCTATCCGTCTGACCATCTATCAAAATGGCAATTCCTCTGTTCATCTATCCAACTGGCTATTCGTCTGTCCATCTATCCAACTGGCTTTCCGTCTGTCCATCTATCCTACTGGCTATTCCTCTATCTATCTAACCAATTGCCAGTTCGTCTATCTATCTAACGAACTGCCTGTTCATCCATCAATCCAATTGCCTATTCGTCTGTCCATCTATCTAATCAATTGGCTATCCATCTATCCAACTGGCTGTTCGTCTATCCATCTATCCAACTGGTAAGTTGTCTGTCCATCTAACCAACTGGATTTCTGTCTGTCCAACTGTCTATTCATCTATCTATCTGTCTGACCAAGTGGCTACCCGTCTGTCCATCTATCCAACTGGCTATTTGTCTATCTATCTAACCAACTGGCTATCCGTCTGTCCATCTAACCAACTGGATTTCCGTCTGTCCATTTATCCAACTGGCTATCCATCTGTCCATCTATCCAACTGGCTGTTCGTCTGACCATCTGTCCATCTATCCAACTGGCTAGTGGTCTGTCCATCTATCCAACTGGCTATCCATCTGTCCATCTATCCAACTGGCTGTTCGTCTGACCATCTGTCCATCTAACCAACTGGCTATCCGTCTGTCCATCTTACCAACTGGATTTCCGTCTGTCCATCTATCCAACTGGCTATCCATCTGTCCATCTATCCAACTGGCTGTTCGTCTGACCATCTGTCCATCTATCCAACTGGCTAGTGGTCTGTCCATCTATCCAACTGGCTATCCGTCTGTCCATCTATCCAACTGGCTATCCGTCTGTCCATCTATCCTACTGGCTATTCGTCTATCTATCTAACCAACTGGCTATTTGTCTGACCAACTATCCAACTGTCTGTCCATCTATCCTACTGGCTATTCGTCTATCTATCTAACGAACTGCCTGTTCGTCCATCAATCCAATTGCCTATTCGTCTGTCCATCTATCTAATCAATTGGCTATCCATCTATCCATCTATCCAACTGGCTGTTCGTCTATCCATCTATCCAACTGGTAAGTGGTCTGTCCATCTAACCAACTGGATTTCTGTCTGTCCAACTGTCTATTCATCTATCTATCTGTCTGACCAAGTGGCTATTCGTCTGTACGTCTATCTACCAATGTGTACACTCACACACACACACACACACACACAAACACACACCAGTCAGGACGGCCTTGCCGTCTAAGGCGCTGCTTTCAGGTCGCAGTCTCCCCTTGAGGCGAGGGTTCGAAGCCCACTTCTGACAGCTGTTCGTCTGACCATCTGTCCATCTATCCAACTGGCTAGTGGTCTGTCCATCTATCCAACTGGTTATCCGTCTGTCCATCTATCTAACTGGCTATCCGTCTGTCCATCTATCCAACTGGCTATTCGTCTGGCTATCCGTCTGTCCATCTATCCTACTGGCTATTCGTCTATCTATCTAACCAACTGGCTATATCTGTATCCTATGGCTATTCCTGTCCATCTATCCAACTGGCTGTTCGTCTATCCATCTATCCAACTGGCTATCCGTCTGTCCATCTAACCAACTGGATTTCTGTCTGTCCATCTATCCAACTGTCTATTCATCTATCTATCTGTCTGACCAACTGGCTATTCGTCTGTACGTCTATCTACCAATGTGTACACTCACACACAACACACACACCAGTCAGGATGGCCGAGCGGTCTAAGGCGCTGCGTTCAGGTCGCAGTCTCCCCTTGAGGCGTGGGTTCGAATCCCACTTCTGACAGCTCTTTATCGTCAGGTTTGGCCTTGAGTCCCAGTTGCTTCAACATCCAATGTAAAACCTGAGCCGAATCAATCGTGTGAATCACTTCGCTGTGGAGACTGAAATAGAATATCCAACTGGCTATCCAGCTATCCGTCTGTCCATCAAAATGGCTTCCTCTGTCCATCTCCAACTGGCTATCCATCTATCTGTCTTCCATCTATCCAACTGGCTATGGTCTGTCCATCTATCCAACTGGTCTATCTATCTAACCAACTGGCTATTCGTCTGTCCATCTATCCAACTGGCTATTCGTCTGTCCATCTCCAACTGGCTATCCGTCTGTCCATCTATCCAACTGGCTATTTGTCTATCTATCTAACCAACTGGCTATCCGTCTGTCCATCTAACCAACTGGATTTCCGTCTGTCCATCTATCCAACTGTCTATTCATCTATCTATCTATCTAACCAACTGGCTATTCGTCTGTACATCTATCTACCACTCATGTGTACACACACACCAGTCAGGATGGCCGAGCGGTCTAAGGCGCTGCGTTCAGGTCGCAGTCTCCCCTTGAGGCGTGGGTTCGAATCCCACTTCTGACAGCTCTTTATCGTCAGGTTTGGCCTTGAGTCCCAGTTGCTTCAACATCCAATGTAAAACCTGAGCCGAATCAATCGTGTGAATCACTTCGCTGTGGAGACTGAAATAGAATATCCAACTGGCTATCCAGCTATCCATCTGTCCATCTATCCAAATGGCAATTCGTCTGTCCATCTATCCAACTGGCTATTCGTCTGTCCATCTATCCAACTGGCTAGTGGTCTGTCCATCTATCCAACTGGCTATTTGTCTATCTATCTAACCAACTGGCTATCTGTCTGTCCATCTAACCAACTGGATTTCCGTCTGTCCATCTATCCAACTGTCTATTCATCTATCTATCTATCTAACCAACTGGCTATTCGTCTGTACATCTATCCAAATGGCGATTCGTCTGTCCATCTATCCAACTGGCAGTTCGCCTGACCATCTATCCAACTGGCTAGTGGTCTGTCCATCTATCCAACTGGCTATTTGTCTATCTATCTAACCAACTGGCTATCCGTCTGTCCATCTAACCAACTGGATTTCCGTCTGTCCATCTATCCAACTGGCTATCCATCTGTCCATCTATCCAACTGGCTGTTCGTCTGACCATCTGTCCATCTATCCAACTGGCTAGTGGTCTGTCCATCTATCCAACTGGCTATCCGTCTGTCCATCTATCCAACTGGCTATTCGTCTATCTATCTATCCAACTGGCTATCCGTCTGTCCATCTAACCAACTGGTTTTCTGTCTGTCCATCTATCCAACTGTCTATTCATCTATCTATCTGTCTGACCAACTGGCTATTCATCTGTACGTCTATGTACCAATGTGTACACTCACAGACACACCAGTCAGGATGGCCTTGCGGTCTAAGGCGCTGCGTTCCAGGTCGCAGTCTCCCCTTGAGGCGTGTGGGTTCGAATCCCACTTCTGGACAGCTCTTTATCGTCACCTTGAGTCCCAGTTGCTTCAACAGTAAAACCTGAGCCCAATCAATCGTGTGAATCACTTCACTGTGGAGACTGAAATAGAATATCCAACTGGGTATTCGGCTATCCAGCTATCCGTCTGTCCATCTATCAAAATGGCAATTCCTCTGTTCATCTATCCAACTGGCTGTTGTCTGTGTCCATCTATCTACAACTGGATTTCCGTCTGTCCATCTATCCAACTGGCTATCCATCTGTCCATCTATCCAACTGGCTGTTCGTCTGACCATCTGTCCATCTATCCAACTGGCTAGTGGTCTGTCCATCTATCCAACTGGCTATCCGTCTGTCCATCTATCCAACTGGCTATTCGTCTGTCCATCTATCCAACTGGCTATCCGTCTGTCCATCTATCCTACTGGCTATTCGTCTATCTATCTAACCAACTGGCTATTTGTCTGACCAACTATCCAACTGTCTGTCCATCTATCCTACTGGCTATTCGTCTATCTATCTAACAAACTGCCTGTTCGTCCATCAATCCAATTGCCTATTCGTCTGTCCATCTATCTAATCAATTGGCTATCCGTCTATCCATCTATCCAACTGGCTGTTCGTCTATCCATCTATCCAACTGGTAAGTGGTCTGTCCATCTAACAAACTGGATTTCTGTCTGTCAAACTGTCTATTCATCTATCTATCTGTCTGACCAAGTGGCTATTCGTCTGTACGTCTATCTACCAATGTGTACACTCACAAACACACACCAGTCAGGATGGCCTTGCAGTCTAAGGCGCTGCTTTCAGGTCGCAGTCTCCCCTTGAGGCGCGGGTTCGAAGCCCACTTCTGACAGCTGTTCATCTGACCATCTGTCCATCTATCCAACTGGCTATCCGTCTGTCCATCTATCCTACTGGCTATTCGTCTATCTATCTAACCAACTGGCTATCTGTCTGACCAACTATCCAACTGTCTGTCCATCTATCCTACTGGCTGTTCGTCTATCTATCTAACGAACTGCCTGTTCATCCATCAATCCAATTGCCTATTCGTCTGTTCATGTATCTAATCAATTGGCTATTCGACTGTCCATCTATCCAACTGACTGTTCGTTTATCCAACTGGTTAGTGGTCTGTCCATCTAACCAATTGGCTATCTGTCTGACCATCTATCCAACTGGCTATCCGTCTGTCCATCAACCAACTGGTTTTCTGTCTGTCCATATTTCCAACTGTCTATCATCTATCTATCTGTCTGACCAACTGGCTATTCGTCTTACGTCTATCTACCAATGTGTACACTCACATACACACACCAGTCAGGATGGCCGTGTGGTCTAAGGCGCTGCGATAAGGCCGCAGTCTCCACTGGAGGCTTGGGTTCAAATCCCATTCTGTCAGTTCTATATTGTCAGGTTTGGCTTCGAGTCCCTGTTGCTTCAACATCCAGTGTAAAACCTGAGCCGAATCAATCGTGTGAATCACTTCGCTGTGGAGACTGAAATAGAACATCCAAGTGGCTATTCGTCTATATATCTAACCAATTGCCAGTTCGTCTATCTTCTACGAACTGCCTGTTCATCTGTCATCAATGCACTGCAATTCGTCTGTCCATCTATTTAATCATCTGGCTATTCANAAGTCGAGCTGTTAATGGGAAATGTCTGTAACTTAGAGGAAGTTGAAGACAATTTTGAAAGTATTCAAAACAGTCTTTGAGGATTTTAAGGAATGTAACAGCTCAGTTTTGCTTTATCTCAATGAAGAGGAACAAAGTGCTGACCAAGAGAACTGGTTTAAACCTAAGGAAGATAAGTTCAAGGACTTTATTAAAAAAGTAAATGGTTGGATCGCGGATGCAGAAGCTAAGTCCATGTGATGTTGAGATAACCCCCCTAGACAGTGTGTCTATGGTGTCACAGTCTACTGGATCTAAAAGCAAGTACATCAAAGTCTAAAGGCAGCCGGTCCAGTACATCATCTGCATCCTCTGCACGTCTGAAAGAAGAAGCTAAGCGTGCAGCGTTGGAAGCTAAGGCAGCCGCTCTTAAACAAAGGCAAGCGTTGGCATTGAAGGAGGTACAGCTGCAAATAGAAAAGGATGAGCTGGAAATTGCAACAGCTTTAGCAGCAACCAATGCTAAGATCAAGGTTTATAAAGACTATGATACCCAGGAAAACAGTGATGCAATGAATGACTATGCCAAGGCTACACACACAACCAACACTTCAACTGTGAAGGAAGTCACTCAAAGAGTAGAACGCACCGACACATCCTCAACACATCAGTATGACCTCCTTGAGGATACCAAACCCCCTCACAGGTCCTTCACATCATCTGGAGCCAGACCCAAAGTATTGCAGGAGTCAAGAGCCAAAACTGTTGAGGCCCCCCAGTGTCTAAATGACTCTTCAAAGGATATCTACAAGGTCTTGAAACAACAGACTGACATCACAGAGTTGCTGGTGAAACATCAACAGCTGGCTCAACTGCCACAACGAGAGATTCCTGTCTTCTCCGGTGATCCACTTGACTTCAGGTCATTCCTCAAGGCCTTTGAACATACAGTGGACTCTAAAACAGACAACAGTGCAGATAAGTTGTATTTCTTAGAACAATATACAAAAGGTGAGCCACAAGATCTTGTGAAAAGTTGCCAGCATATGCCCCTGACCGTGGTTACCGGGAGGCCATTCACCTGTTGGAGGATCACTATGGCAACGAACTAAAGATTGCTACTGCACTTATGGAAAGGCTGTTTGGTTGGCCACAAATAAAATCAGAGGACACCAAGGCACTCAGCCACTTCTCCCTCTTCCTCGTGAGCTGTCGCAATGCCTTGCATGATGTGAACTACATGGATGAGTTAGATAACCCAACAAATATGAGAGTCATCACCTCAAAACTGCCCTACAAAATCAGAGAAAAGTGGAGAGCGGTGGCATATGAGGTCCAGGAAAGGAACAGAAGGAGAGTGAGATTCACAGACCTGGTCGCCTTTGTGGATAGGCAAGCACCGAACACCGAACAACGTCGCCTTTATTAATCCATGTCTGTTCTGCAGAAGAAGCCACACACTGGTGAAGTGTTATCATTTTGGTGTGCAACCACACAAGGACAAGTTGGATTTTATAAGGAAGGCTGGTCTCTGCTTCGGGTGCCTATTCAAAGGACATTTAAGTAAGGACTGTACAAGAAAAGTAACATGTCAGACATGTTCTGAAAAACATCCAGACATGCTGCACATTCCCAGAAGGCCAGATGTTCATGAACAGGCAAATGCAGGAAGCCATCAGGAGGCTAGCTCTGAGCGAACTGTAGTCTCAAGTGCTCTGGTAAGCCTAAAACAAGAGAAAACAGCCTGTGATGGGGCCGGAAACAGGTCTGTGCTTGCCATACTTCCTGTGTATGTTAAGTCAAAAAAAGGCAGTAAAACTGTGGAAACCTATGCATTTGTGGATCCCGGAAGCACAGACACATTTTGCACAGACTTTTTGGCAAGGCAGTTAAATCTTCAGGGAAGAGGAACTGATCTCGTCTTGACAACAATGAGCTCTACAAAACAAGTGAAAAGTTGCCTTCTCAGAGACTTGGAGGTCAGTGGGCTTGAGGAAAATAACTTTGTCACCTTGCCAACAGTCTTCACGCAAAGGAGCATCCCAGTGTCAAAGGAAAATATTCCCCGGCAGAAAGACATTGAAAAATGGCCGCACCTCCAGGAAGTGAAGCTGCCTTACCTCGATGCTGAAATAGGGCTCCTTATTGGAAACAATGTGCATGAAGCGTTTGAGCCATGGAAAGTTATCCACAGCCAAAACAACGGGCCGTATGCAGTCAAAACTCTTCTAGGCTGGACCGTCAATGGCCCCCTCAGAGAGCACAGAGACAGTGGAGCTAAGGAAAGTGAGCAACACCAAGTTACAGTCAACAGGATCTCTGTGGAAACAGTGGAAAAACTGCTCATACAGCAATACAATACCGATTATCCTGAGCACCTGTGTAGTGACAAACTGGAAATGTCACAAGAAGACAAGCAGTTCATCAGCTCTGTGTCCAGCTCAGTTCACCATGCAGATGGGCATTATTACATCAACCTACCCATCAAAAAGGCCTTGGTCAGTTTACCAAATAACAGGAGTGCTGCAGTACAGCGAGCGCTAAATCTCAAAAAGAAACTCAGCAAAAATCAAACATTCCACAAGGAATACAAGAACTACATCAGTGAACTTATAGACAAGGGATATGCAGTTGAGGTTCCAGAAACACAGTTGAGCAAACAAGATGGAAGAGTGTGGTACATTCCGCATCATGGGGTGTACCACCCACAAAAGAAAAAGCTCCGAGTCGTGTTCGACTGTGCTGCTAGCTTTCAGGGAACTTCACTCAACAAGGAGCTGCTTCAGGGTCCAGACCTGACTAACTCCCTTCTTGGGGTACTGACTCGATTTAGACAGGAACATGTGGCAGTGATGGCAGATGTCGAAGCTATGTATCATCAAGTGAGAGTTCCAGAAGAGGACACAGACCTGCTGCGTTTCATGTGGTGGCCAGAAGGAGACCTGACACAGGAAATGGTGGAGTACAAAATGGTTGTACACCTGTTCGGTGCAACATCGTCTCCTAGTTGTGCCAACTTTGCTCTACGCAGAACAGCGGAAGAAAACAGAACCAGATCATCATCAGAAGCAGTGGAAACAGTCCTCCAGAACTTTTATGTTGATGATTGTTTGAAGTCAGTCAGTACAGAGACTGAAGCCATCACTCTGAGTAGAGAGCTCATGACCTTGTGTGCCTCAGGCGGCTTCCATCTTACTAAGTGGACGAGTAACAGCCGTGGTTTCTTGATGGCTGTCCCAGAAAGTGAGAGAGCAAAAGAAGTCAAGGACTTAGACCTGGTTAAAGATGCACTCCCAGTGGAAAGAGCGCTAGGTGTGCTCTGGGACATAGAATCGGACTGTTTCAAATTCAGAGTCAACGTCAGCAAGAAAGCAACCACCAGAAGAGAGGTTTTATCAGTCGTAAGCTCTATATATGACCCACTGGGACTCCTCGCACCAGTTGTGTTACCAGCTAAAAACTTTCTGCAGCAGCTGTGCAAGGAAAAGCTGACCTGGGATGAGGAGATTCCTGCCAGACTTGTACACTACTGGGAAATTTGGATAAATCAGCTCCCTCAGCTGTCTAACTTTCAAGTAAGAAGATGTATAAAGCCTGATGGATTTGGAGCTGTTGTGTCAGCACAACTTCACCATTTCTCAGACGCCAGCGAGAGCGGTTATGGGACGGTGTCATTTCTGAAGCTGACAAACAGTGATGGAAATGTGCACTGCACTTTCATGATGGGAAAGGCTCGGGTAGCTCCATTAAAGCAAACCACAATCCCACGCATGGAGCTAACTGCAGCTGTGGTCTCCGTCAACATGGACACACTTCTACGAAAGGAGCTCCAGCTCGAGCTAAAGGACTCAGTGTTCTGGACTGATAGCACTACTGTGCTAAAATATATTGGAAATGAAGCACTACGCCTGAAAACCTTCGTTGCTAACCGGGTTGCATTAATCAAAGCAGTAACAAAGATAGAGCAGTGGAGGTACATTAGCACAACAGAAAATCCAGCCGACTGCCTCACGTGGGCTTACAACAGAAAAGTTCATAGCCAATCAGAGCTGGATTAATGGACCATCAGTCTTAATGAGGTCTGACTATCAGTTGCCAAGAACGCTGGAAAGTTTAAAACTCTCTGAGGATGATGACGAAGTCAGAAAAACTGTCATTGTGCACTGTACAGATGTTGCTGAGAGTACAAACACAGTAGACAAACTAATGGACCACTACTCCAGCTGGCATCGTCTCAAAAGAGCAGTGGCGTGGATACTGAGACTCAGAGAGGGTCTATTGCTTTTAAGCAAGAAACGACAAGAACTGAGAGCTGCAACCCACCAACAACATGCAGAAGCAAGCAAGAGGATGACTGACATCAACAAAGAAATTCAGCAGTTCAAAGCAACGTTGGACAAAAGGCCTCTTGCAGTTGAGGACCTCAACAAAGCAGAGATGGAGATACTGCTGTATTGTCAAAACCGCAGGTTCCAAGCAGAAATCTTTGCACTGAAAAAAGGGGAACCAATAAAAAAGAACAGTCCCACTCGGAAGTTGGATCCAGTGCTGCAAAATGGCATCCTTAGAGTGGGAGGCCGACTCTGTAAATCTGCAATGCCTGAGGAAGCCAAGCACCCCATAATCATGCCGAACGACCTGCATCCCACAACCCTGCTTCTGAGAGACACACATGAAAAGATTGGACATTCAGGAAGAAACTACATGCTTTCTCGTCTACGACAAAAATTCTGGATCCCTGCTGCTAACTCTGCAATAAGAAAAATCCTGGCCAGGTGTGTCACATGCAAAAAAATTCAAGCCAAGGCTCATGAACAAAAAATGGGGGATTTGCCTGTCGATAGGCTGTTGCCAGATGAACCGCCTTTTACTGCAGTAGGTGTGGACTATTTTGGGCCCCTAGAGGTCAAAAGAGGTCGCAGCATTGTTAAACGATACGGTGTATTGTTTACCTGTTTGACTACTCGTGCTGTGCACTTGGAGGTGTCTCACACACTCGACACAGATTCATGTTTGAACGCACTTCGGCGTTTCATGTGCAGAAGAGGTCAAATTTCCATAATCAGATCTGACAATGGCACCAATCTTGTCAGCGCAGACAAGGAACTACGTGAAGCTATGCGGCAGTGGGATCAAAGTAAAATACAGGATGCTCTGGCAAGCAAGGGGGTCAAATGGATTTTTAACCCACCTGCAGGACCTCATTTTGGTGGTGTGTGGGAGCGACAAGTAAAATCTGTGAAAAAGATTTTAAAGTCTGTCCTGCATGAGCAGACAATGGATGATGAGTGTCTGCAGACACTATTTTGTGAAGTAGAGGCCATACTTAATGACAGACCTCTAACTGCTTCCTCTGACAATCCAAATGACCTCGAACCTCTAACCCCGAATCACCTGCTCTTGTTAAAGAAACAGCCCTTGCTTCCCCCGGGACTTTTTAACAAGGATGACTGTTATTCACGGCGAAGATGGAGGCAGACTCAGTACTTAGCAGACCTCTTTTGGAAAAGATGGGTGCGAGAGTACTTGCCCAGCTTACAAGAGCGGCAAAAGTGGACTACAGTGAAGCAGAATCTCAAGCCAGGAGATGTTGTGATGATTCTGGATGACAATGCCCCCCGCAGCTCTTGGCTTCTGGGAAGAGTTGTGCACACCATACCAGACAGTAAAGGACTGGTTCGTCGAGTACTGGTGAAAACTAAATCCAGTACTTTGGAGAGACCTGTTGCTAAACTTTGTCTCTTATGTGAAATGGACATTTAAGTAGGCAGATCACTGCCTGATTTGATATGCTAAACGTTAAAAAAAAAAAAAAAAAAAAGGAAAAAAGAAAAAAAAAAAAAAAAATTGTATATGAATCTATTTTGCTTTTGTTATAGGGTACGCTGTGGTTTGAAATGGCTCTTATGCTACACTTGTGAGTATGAGAAATTATAAGTCCTCCTGCCTTCTAATTTGGGGCCGGTTGTGTGAGAGCCATTTATGGGCACATTTAATATTTGGTGAATTATTCATGTTGCTACATATTTGCACTAGAAGTTCTGACAGTATGTTATTTTATGTTACAGTCACTTGTGTATACTTATATTTGATGTTTATTTCTTTTGATAATGCTTTGCGTGTTATGGTACACACGCCTGTTTGCGACAGTAGATGGGGCCGTAAATCACTCTTTTTCACTCTTACGTTTGGGCAGCTGGCCCCTTAAAAGGGGAACGTGCAGCCAGGAAGTGAGTCTGGATCTGCAATTGGTGCGGAGCGAAATAAGTTTTTGACCGTCGTTACGTCGTAAGGTTGTATGGAATATAGTCATATTTAAGCCCCTTTTTGGCGATAGGAAGTGTTATTTTTGGTCACCATGGATATGCTCACCATCTCGATATTGGATCAAGCTTGTGAGGATATGAATAAATATGTTGGAACGTTTTCCCTGTCTCCTGCGGACTTCATGTGAATACACTGGGTATCACAAGAAAACTGTGGAACACGAGTCAAACTTTCAGATCACACCAGTTGCAGAGTAAGTGGCCGAAGAGACTTGGTCAAATTAAAAAACGGCCACAATAAATCGTATGAATCACTTTTCTGTGGAGACTGAAATAGAATATCCATCTATCCAACTGGTTTTTCGTCTGACCATCTATCCAACTGGCTATCTATTTGTCCATCTATCCAACTGGCTAGTGGTCTGTCCATCTATCCAACTGGCTATCCGTCTATCAATATATCCAACTGGCTTTTCGTCTGACCATCTATCCAACTGGCTATCTATTTGTCCATCTATCCAACTGTCTAGTGGTCTGTCCATCTATCCAACTGGCTATCCATCTGTCCATCTATCGAACTGGCTGTTCGTCTGACCATCTGTCCATCTATCCAACTGGTTAGTGTTCTGTCCATCTAACCAACTGGATTTCTCTCTGTCCATCTATCCAACTGTCTATTCATTTATCTATCTGTCTGACCAAGTGGCTATTCGTCTGTACGTCTATCTACCAATGCGTACACACACACACACACACACACACAGGTGATCACCTCCAAATAGCTATTCTGACCTCAATCTCGCCCTGCTGCTGGGTCTCATCTCTCTCCTCCTCCTCATCCTCCTCCTTCTCCCTCTCCTCGTCCGCTTCTTCTCCGACAACCACCTGTTTACTCGACGGCCCCGCGGCCCCCGCCCCCGAGCTTGTGGTTGAAAACATTTCCGTGATTTTGGCACATTTTGCTGCATCCACTTTTAATTTTTTTTGTCTCCGTTCTCTGAGCTTTTCTGCTCCTCCCTTTCGCTTTTGTGCTTTTTTCTCCATTTCCATACTCATCCACGAGCCACCACACTCTCCGGTCAGGCCAAACGGCAAAATTTGGTCAGGAGGGATGGGAGGGGCGGGCCAACGAGAGCTGAGAAATTTCATTGGACTAGCCCAATGTCCGTCAAGAAAATCAACCAATGGGCCACTTCGTGTCTTCGCAAGGCCCCGTCCCGCCTCCACCCCCTCCCTTCAGCAGAAAATAACGTTCATACTGCGTTCACATCAGCGCAGCACTGTAGCGCTTGTCTGATTAGCTGTCAGTGTCCCTTTCTTGAGTTTGTTGAGTGTGTGTCGTTGTCGCCCCCCCCCCCTCGGAGATTTTATGTGCCGACTACCTGTCCGTTACCGTCGCGGTCAATAAAAACTATATACTTTTTTTTTTTTTTTATGACAGACCTGGGCCGGCCCACAGATGTGCGTCGGCCCACCGGGCATTGCCCGGTACGCCGGATGGCCAGTCCATGCCTGCTCGTGACCCTTCGGAGGATGAAACGGTATAGATAATGAATAGATGGATGTGTTTGATTTTCTGAAATTTTTGAGACCAAATTTGCCCATAGTTAAAGATAGACCCAATTACAAGGTGGATCGCTACAGTGATAATTCTTCAAGTACCAAAGATAAAAAGAGGCCTCACCCCACGTTTTATTTTGATCCTGTACAATGTACAGGTATGTTTTGATTGTATAATAGAACTATTTATCTCTTTATATAAGATCTCAATAGTGTTGATAAAGGAGTTACCAAAACCAAAAAATAAAAAAAGTTTGCTTAAAAAAAAAAAAAAAAAAATTGTATGTTCAGTGGTGTCAAAGGTTAAACAAGTCAAGGAAAAGAGTGAAAGCATCAGGTTGCTCAAAATAAGAATAATCTTTAAGATCTAGCACCAATATTATACTATTACTTAAATGTTTATTTTTGAGAAAGCCTGATTGTGTCCCAAAAATTATATAATGCAAGTCTGTTTTTATCCTGTTTGCATAAACCAGAGATTTTATAGTCAACGGGTAAGAGGGTGGTGGGATGTCAGTTATTGAACCAAAGTACATCCTTGTCAGGTTTGGGGATGAGAGACATCATCCTCCGTTTCACTGATGTAGTAATTACTTTCTGACCTAAAACATTCTTTGTACATACAGAATAATGAGTCTTTGACATAGTGTGTATAAAATTCTGCTGAGAATCCATCTAGACCAGGAGCCTTGAATTTCTTAACTGAACGGAGAGCTTTTTTTTTTTTTCTTTAATTTAATCAATTGTTAAATCAGAGTCACAGATTACCTCATAACATGAAAAAAAAAAAAACTCTCCACAATAATCTGAGACATTTGGACATTACTGGGGTACAGGCCCGGTTCTACGAGGGTGCATAAGCATGCATTGCACCCTCAGTTTATGTGTTTGCATGCTCGGTTGAAAAGAGGAAAAAAAACTGACAAGTGCGTGCGCGTTAATGTACGTCACTCATCTGCGTCCAGCGCGCAGTTACCTGCACCAGCCAGACGCTGCTCTCTGATGCACCGTTAACACAAATGGATATTCGGAAGTGGTTCAAGCACAACCACGCCAGCAAGTTAGACAACGGTGGTCATGAGACAGAGACTCAATCTCAGCTTGAACTTCGTGAAGTTAGCTTAGCTGCTGCTGGGGAGCAAGCAGTAGCCTCGTCCGGCTGCTCACTCCTGCCCGAGCCGCTGCCGCCGCAGCCCCCCCTCCCTTCACCCCATGACCCAGAGCAGGCGCCCGACCCACCCGACGACCTAGGTATGGAGGAGCCACTTCAAGTGCGTTTACAGAAGTATCCATCATCATTTTTTGGAGGAGTAAAGCGTTCCTTTTGCAGCTCATGGTTCGATAACAGAGAATGGCTAGAATATTCCTGCAAGAATGATGCTGTATTTTGCTACACATGTAGAAAGTTTGGATTTGGCCACAGTAAAAGAGATGCCTTCACCACTAGTGGCTATAACAACTGGCGCCATGCTCTTGTGCGCGATAAGGGACTGGCAAGGCATGAAGCAAGTAGAGAACACATGACATCAGTGGCGTTGTGGCAGGAGAGGTTCAGAAGAGAAGGGACTAAGACTGAGGTGTCCACGCTTGTGAATGAAGACCAGCTTGAGAGAAACCGCACTTATGTGACATCTATTGTGGACATCATTCAATTCCTGGCTGTAAACCAGCTCCCTTTCCGTGGCTCTGTTGAGGCTTTGGATACAAGAGGTGAGACAAGTAGTGGTCTTTTTTTAGCCATGATGGATTACACTCTTAAAAAGGACAAGGACTTTAAGAAGATTTTTGATACCATCCCTGCCAATGCTACATACACATCAAATCATATACAAAATGAAATAATTGAACTAATGAGCAAAATCATAACTGAGGAAATTGTGAATGAAATTGGAGATGTGTGGTACACATTAAAAGTGGACGGCACCAAAGACCCCACGGGATGTGAAAATATCTCAATAGTGCTTCGCTTTGTGGATAGAAGTGACAACAGTGTGAAAGAGAGACTTATTTCAATGCCAACCAGTAAACACTGTGATGCTAAGTCTCTAACTCAACTTGTTTTGTCACAGCTGGAAGATACTGGATTAAATACAGGGAAGATTCTAAGCCAGTGCTACGACGGGGCAAGTGTTATGTCAGGTGTACATGGAGGAATGCAGAAACTCATACAGGAAGAACTACAGAGGGAGGTGCCTTATGTGCACTGTTTTAATCACCAGCTTCACCTGGTGGTAGTGAATGCCATGTCATCTGATAATGCATTGGAGAACTTCCTTGGTGTATGTAACTCTCTCTACAAGTTCTTAAGGAAACCTACAGTAGCTGCAGTCTACACAGGAGAGAAGTTGAAGCGGCTGCTTGAGCAACGGTGGACTGGCCATCTGGCTACAGTGAAAGTGATCATGAACAACTGTGACGACATTGTCCACCTTCTACAGGAAATTGAGGGCATCCTGACCATTGGAGCAGATGTGCGAATTGAAGCCACAGGGCTTTTGAAGGCCATTACCGAGCCCAGTTTTCCGTTCATTACCTGTATGACACATCAGATATTGGGTTTGCTGGATCCCCCCAATACTGCACTCCAAGCAAAATCCACTGTTCTCTACACTGGTGTCTGTCTTGTCCAAAGTGCACTTGAATGTGTGGAAGAACTTAGAAGTGACAGTCAGTTTGATGCACTTTTGGAGAAATGCACAAAAGAGAGAGAGGAACCTTCTGTTGCTAGGCCCTCACAATCCAAACGACGAAGAGAAAAGATGACCAATAACTTGAAAGACTTTGTGGTGGAAACACCAGTTGGTCACCGTCACAAAGAAGTGGGAGAGAAGACAGAGTGCAAAAGATTGTATTTCAGTACTCTGGATGCAGTAGTGGGAGAAATGACTGCTAGATTTAATGAAAGAAATAGCCAACTAGTACAGGCGCTGTGTGCTGTACACCCAGAGAGTGAACATTTCATGGATGTCAACAAAGTTAAGCCTCTGTTGGACTTGACAGGGATAGATGCTAAAGAAGCTGAGTTTACTGTGGCAAAGCGCTTTTTGAAAGATGAAATGGCCAAATCTGACAAACACAAAAGCTGGACAACGCAGGACATTTTGAAAACATACAGCATGTCTCTGGTAGCTATGCCCAGGGCCGTCGGACAGGGGGTAAAAGTTACACAGCCTTGGGGGGGCCCATGGCAGAGGGGGGCCCACGGGAAGCTAAGGGGGAAAAAATTATATATTGAATATATTAGTTAATACTAAAACTAAATTTCATGACAGATATTGATCGTAATGCAAACTTGGTGGGCCCTATATTAAATGGCATATTGTTGTAATCCAAAAACCTTAAGTCTGTTGTGACGGACTACTCTGTGTGAACACCCCTTGGAATATGCGCAAAATCGTTAAGTCCAAAAACAGCTGTTTCTCACCGTGAGGCGCAGCTTGATTACTATTAGCGTATGTGGATGGAGAGATAATGTCGCAACCTCCCAAGAAATATAAATCTGGCTCTCAGAAACGTAAAGAGAGGAAAGAGAGAGAGAAGAAACAAAATGAGGGGAGTCAGCTGCTTACAGACTTCTTCTCAAAGAAAGGTGAGTACAATTGTAACAAACGTTAAACTTTAAACACACAAGATGAAATCCCATTGTCAACTGCCGTAAGCTCCGCTATCATTGCTAAAACGGACATAAACAGCCCTAAAGCAAGATCAGATAACAGACTACCCTTTCAAATGGTCTTGTTATTAAAATGGGGGAATATAAAGTCGGCTAATATTGCAGCAATATAACAGCAAGCAGGTGGACAGGTGATCGGTTGGTGTTGGTGGTGGTGATGATGGGGGGGGGGGGGTTGGGGGCCCACCAGGACCTCCTTTGTAGGGGCCCAGAATTTGGTGCTACGGCCCTGGCTATGCCAACTGTCATAGAAACACTGAAGCTCAGCTTAACCTTTGGTGCATCAACTGCAACATGTGAAAATTCATTCTCAATGTTGAAGAATGTGTTCAGTGAACACAGAAGGAGCATGCTGCACGAAAGAAAAGCTCATCTGATTCAGATTGCTGTTGAGAAGGACCTCACCCAAAAGTTCACTGGAGAGTGGAGAGAGAAACTGCTCAGAAGATTCAACACATCTTCAAGGAGGCTGCAGCTCTACTAAGTAAAGGTATGCTGTTCCTCTAGGTGGACCTATATTTTAAATAGAACTCTGTTTTATTGTGTCCTATGTTCTTTTTATGAGCTTAGTTTAACCTTTGTCATCTCTCTCTGTCCAATAAAGGTCCTTTGCCCCCTGGTGGCGTCAGTGTGCAAATGATAGAAGATTAGGGCTTAATTACCTTATCCCATACTGTGCCATCCTCCGATGGACTGTTCTTTCGCACACTCCGAACAAACATGCTATATCTCCAACCGTGTGTCCCAAAAGAAGGTGAACTTTAATGATTTCTGGCGGTAAAAGGTACGAGGGACGTCCAACAGTTTTCTCCTCCTCTGTCTCAGACAAAACGTGGAGCTGATGAGCGACTTCTTGAAGTCTATCTAAAACGTCCACGCTAACTTCATTATCCATCTGAGCATTTATCTGGAGTAAATCTTCCATTATTCCATCCAACCGAAACTGTAAATAGTCATTTGGGAAGTTGTTCTCCGCCTCGTTCGCTAAAGACCGTAACTCGCTAGCAACTGCATGAAAAACGTCCATCTCAAACGGTGTCGCTACCTGTCCTCTGAATCGCTAACCAGCGTAACGGAAACAGTATTGCCAGATTTGGTTGAGCCATTTCCGCCCAATCGCGTTCCAAAACCCGCCCACTTCAGGAAAAAACCGCCCAATACGTGTTTTGATACGAAAACATTTCATATTTGAATAAACGTAGATTTAAATGCATTTACAGTATTAAACAATTAAGCCTAAATTAATAGTTGTATCTTATCATAGTGCATGTCACAGAAAATGTGCAAAAATGCACATATATCCCAGTGCCAGGCCCAAGTTAACACAGCAGCAGTAACATCAACCATGTAAACACAATTTCTTATATTTTCTCCACTTCGGCATGATAGCCTACTTATTTTGCCAACAGAATAGCCTACCACTTTGAATTTAGAGAGAGCGGGCTTCTGCCTCAGACGTCTGCATCGGCGCACTTAGGTTTGTTGAGGTGACGTCATGATAACGTGTTGTTACAGCGAGCGACTCAATAACTCACTGCGATTAAATATTTTTTAAATTGGATGACCACAAAAGTGAGCCAAGTATACGGAATTTTGTATTTGTACTGTTTTTAAACCATAAAATAACAGTTTGTTGAGCTGTTTTCACAATATTAAAAAAACCGCCAGATGCTGGTAAAAGCAGCCCAAATTGTGTATACCCGCCTAATGCATTTTTTCCCCGCCAGCTGTAATCAAAAGTAGCCCAATTGGGCGGAAAACCGCCCAATCTGGCAACACTGAACGGAAAGTGTAGGACAGGCAGTTGTAGTCGATCCAATCGATACGATCACACATGATGTTACCAATCCTGCTTCAGCGGCGAGTAAGGACCGCCCACTTAATTTACATATATTTTTCGTCTGACAAAATGCAAATACGGAAATAAATAAATGTGAAAATACAGAAAAACGGGAAATAATTAATATATAAATAAATGGGGAAGTGCAGAAATATATAAATAAATAAATATTGAATATCATAAATATACAATTAAATAAATATATAAATTTTAAAATGTGTTAATAATTTAGGAAATAAATAAATATAAAAGTATAAAAATATGGTAATGAGAATATAAAATACAAGCATTAAATTATTAACTTATATTTTTATATATTTATTTCTACATTTATTTATTTATTGATGCATTTATTTAAATATTTATACATTTATTTCTGTATTTATTAATTAATTAATTTATTTATTTATTTCTTATTATGTCATTTTTCGTCCCTCATATGGAAGTGCCTGCGCAGAAGACTGTCTCCAGTCCCATAAAACCTGCACCTTTTGCTGTGGTATGGTGGTTTCTGCTAGATTGAATGGACCACACAGGTTATATTTATTTTTGTTATTTATTTTTCTATGTTTTCTTTTCAGGGTAAGAAATATCTGTTGCTAGATTGTCTGATGGGTTAAGTAGCCCAGACTAAATGTAGCATTTCTTTGTTCTGCAGCAATATTGCTGCAAAAATGCACTTGAAAGACACTTTAAATATTATTGTTTGACTGGTATCATTCCACTTGAAATGACTGTCATGTTTAGTGATGGTTTTGAGCTGTATAGTTAAAATTAGTTTGAATTTCTATGTTTTATTTTCAGGGTAAGAAACATCTGTTGCTAGATTGTCTGATGGGTGAGGTAGCCCAGACTAAATGTAGCATTTTCTTTGTTCTGTTACGATATTGCTGCAATAAAGCATTTGAAATACACTTTAAATATTCTTGTTTTGCTAGTATCATTCCACTTGAAATGATGGGAAAATGCATAATTTAGTGTTGAATAACGTGCCAGGCATGTGCACCCCCTCTGATCTGAGATGCACCCCTAGTCATCATTTTCTAGAACCGGCCCTGCTGGGGTAACTCGGAAAAAAAAAACGCTCCGCTCTGTTGCCTACGTCATGACGTATATTGGTTATTGGGGAAGGGGCGGGGCTGACGTACGTAGGGGTTACCAAGGCAGAAACAGAGAAAGCGAGTAGAGGATGCTTATCTCACAGGTGAGATTCAGCGGCATATAAAAATAATACATCTGAAATGAAAACAGGTAAAAAAAAGATTTTCGGGTGAAAGGCGCTTTTTCATTTGAAGGTTGAGGACTGTGACTGAAATATGTCTACAGTTTACAGAAATGCTCCCACACGTTAGCAGAGCGGCTAGCTTTAGCTTGTTGGTAGGTCAGTCTAGTAACGGTCAGGTTTTCCTGTACCGTAAAAGCCTCTCGATAACACTTGCATTAAAGGAAGCGTTTAACGCGTTTACTTAACCTGACGTTATTACTCACTACATTACGACGTTACACCGCTACACGACTGTTAGCTTGTTTACTTAGCTGCGAGAAGGAAACTGAGAGCTGTGAATCATAAACCTACTTCCTTTGCTTGAAAGGCAATTAATCCTAGAATTCAAAAGGATAAAAATAACAATATTTTGTTTTATTTTCTTTTTTTAAACTAATGTCTTAAATAGAAAGCAATCATTCAGGGTTGCACCTTTCATGACTATATAGTCTTACAGGGTTCAGAGGTGTTAATGAACATGGTTATCATGCAGTATATATGCTCTATAAGTATGAGTATGTTCTCTCGGCAGTCATCCGTGACGTCACTCACAGCTCCAGGTGGCTTCAGTCACTGAATCCAACAGAGTCACGCAGCCCCTGTGATGCTCACTGGTATGTTTGACGTCTGCCCAGTTTAGATGCTTAGATGTGTCATCAAAACTTATCAGATTTTGCCAGTTTCATCATCATGAGGTGTCTTTAGGAGCACTCCCTGAGTACAGATGATTTAATATTTACAATATTTGCACATTTTCACTTGATTTTATTTTGCGTTCAGCACCATTTGGTTTGTCTACATCCACAAGATCATTAGCAGTAGAACAGAAAGTTGAGAATTTCCTGTAGCAGGAAGTTTTATCATTCATACGTGTGCTATTATATAGCTTATTTCACATAAGCTTTTGCTGTACAGTTCTATTACTTCCATTTCGGCTGCTCCCTGTTTGGAGTGTTTTGCGCTAGAAGCTTGGCAACAGGTTGGCACTGGATGTCCTTCCTGACGCAGCCAGGATTCAAACCTGGGACCTTCCATGTGGTAGGCGACAGGACTACAACTTTACACCGGGGAGGCCGCTCATACTGTACAGTTGGTCCTTAAACCCTGATGAAAAACACTACATGACTTTTGTTTTTGTAGGCAAATACAAGACTTTAGAATAGAATAGGATTCATCTACTTAAATCACAGTTTTTTTTGTTTTTTTTAACGTTATTGGTTAATATGTATATTGACTTTTGAATGTTTTGATTGACTTTTGAATATTTTGATTGTTGTGAATTTAACAGTGCCCAAGGAAATTTCTTCAGATCGCTGCTTTTCTTAAACCTATAGTGTAGATAAGAGATGCTCCAATTCCATTTTTCTTGGGCAATTTGGAATTTGAACTTTCTTAAACATCTGAACCACCAGTTCTGATTTTATGTCCAAGAAGCCAGTCCAACAACATATATTAGCTTAGTCAAGAATGAGAGGTGATAGAGGTTTTACTAGCTTTAGTTTTGGCTTCTTAGGCCTTGTTGTGATGCTGTTTTTATTGTTAGATTAAGTTTGTTGTCCCATATATTTTGGTTGTTGTTCCTCCATGATATTAATATTATTTTAAGATACAGGTTACACAGATTTCTTTCATTGCTACTCACAGTGAAAAGCTTCCACAATATATTTTCAAAGTCGTGTTTCATTGAGATGTGTTTACTGAAAGGGAACAAAAATGTGATTTGTCAGTATTCTAAGAAGCGTTTGCTGCCCCATATTATTTAATTTTTAGATTAAATAATTTTTAATTTCATGTATTAATTGTTCAACTTAATTAAAGTCAATATTAATGAGTCAATTTAACTAGGTTCCATTAAATTGATATTTAATTATACATAATATAACAGGGCTGGACAACGATTAAAATATTTAATCGTGATTAATCGCATTATTTCCCTGATTAATCACGATTAATTGCATTGTATAAGCAAAATCAAATAATGAATTCAAAGGTAGTTTAAAATGCACTTTTATTGAAATGTTCTGCTGCCATATGAACAAAAGTGCCATAACATTTGTTGTTCAAACACTTTTAACATCAGCACTTGTCAGTAACACATATTTAGTGTAAATCTCATCTTAAAAAATGTAAAATAAAATAAATCTTATGGCCCCTGCCAGGGAATTAATGTCATCCTGTTAAAAAAAAAAAAAAAAGTCTACAAACAAAATTCTACAAAATGATTGTGGCTCAGCACAATCAGAACATTAAAACAAGAAACGTTTAACGGGGAGTTCAACTTGTTCAACCTGACAGTTGTTACAAATAACCTTGTTTCTGTCGAATTCTCCACCTGGGAGAACTTTAAAATGAAACTGTCCATGTTAAAGTTCTGTAACTTTACCAATCCGTGTATCATTCATTCTTTCCATTTTCAATTCTCAATAAAAATAAAAAATAAAAAAAATTAAAATGTGACATTTTATTACGTTTTTTGTTTTTTAATCTAAAAAAAAAAAAAAAAATGCCTGTTTTTTTTTATATTTCAATTTTAGACATGGATCAAAAATACGAAATGAAAAAAACGGGCCACAGAACTGAATTTGTTTTATAATCAATGACTGGACTTTCTGTTGTCATTACACATCTGTGCCACTAGATGGAGCCGCACTGAAGTAACCAGTTAGAGACCAGATGCATTGATCAAATTAGATATTGGATGTGTCAGAACTTTCTTCAGTTAGATGAAGAAAAAACTGAAATAATAGTTTTTGGAGCCAAGGAAGAAGGATGATTAAAAGTCAGCACTCAGCTTCAAACACCTAAGTTAGAAACCAAAAACAAAGTCAGAAATCTGGGTGTAGTC
Source organism: Hirundichthys speculiger (assembly GCA_018398805.1). Lineage (NCBI taxonomy): Eukaryota > Metazoa > Chordata > Actinopteri > Beloniformes > Exocoetidae > Hirundichthys > Hirundichthys speculiger. The sequence goes on along the minus strand of JAGFBZ010000217.1, from coordinate 288,996 downwards.
ATGGACTCAGACCTGAACTTCAGGGGTCACATTAAGACTAGACTAGTCTAGACTACTGTAACGGTGTCCTTACAGGTCTCCCTAAAAAGACCATCGGACATCTGCAGTTAGTCCAGAACACTGCTGCTCAAGTCCTCACTAACACCAAGAAACTGGATCATATAATTCCAGTCCTCAAATCTTTACACTGGCTGCTGTTAGTTTACAAAGCACTGAAGGTTTAGGCCCAAAATACACTCAGGACCTTCTGGTTCGTTATGAACCCACCAGATCCCTCAGGTCATCAGGGTCAAGTCTACTTTCTGTTCCCAGAATCAGAGCAAAACATTTATTTATTGATTCATTCCAGACATGTCAAAACAATCTTTTAAAGCATAGACAATTTTAACACTATCATGAATCTATGTGTCTGAAAATAAATATATTTATAAAATAAAATATATGCATAAATCAATATACACTGACACATGTGCATAACCATAATTCAGAAACATATTGAACCTCTTGTAAATAAATCTAAATATTAAATGGACATATTCCCCCCAAAAAAGAAAATTTATACCCAATGTATACACACCGATCTATATACATACACACACATACCAATATGCAAAACACATATCTAGTTTAACATGTCTGAAAAGGGGTAGGAAGAAGTAAAACTTATTCAATCCTACCCCTTCTCCAATGTTCCATGATTACCCTTAAAATTTATCCAGTTTTTGAGGCCTAGCACTAAATTTTAGTTGTAATCTCATATCCAGATAGACATAGACATCTAACTACATACCATACATACTGATACACACATTCACACTACAGTACATTCTATAATATATACTGTAGTATATACTACAGTACATACTACATATACTTCACCCTGCGCAGTCACACCCACACACACAGTGCACCCCGAGAGCATCCAGATACCCCCCCATCCCACCATGCTGCACTCTGGCACCAAACCCACCCGAGCCCAGTCCCCCCCAGCAGCCCCCCATAATGATGGCGCAAGAGCAGAACCAAGAGGGCCCCCGACCCAGTTGGCCCACATAAGGGACCACATCAACACAAGCACCCAGACCCCCGACAGCAACACCCATGAGCCCGCCGAGGCACCACCCACCCCCCTCCGCCAGCCCCTAAGACCCCCCCAACCCACAGCGGAAGACCCCCCGCTGGGGCAAACCCCCGCCATACAGCGGAGACATCCCAGCAACATGAAGAGGCAGCGTTCAGTTTTTATGCTCCCCTCATGTGGAAAAAAACTTTTATCAAACCAACTGATAATTAACTCTTATTTATTGCATTTTATCCTCACTCTTTATTTTTAATTCACTTTTTAAAATAAAAAACAACTGCTAATTAACTTTTATTTCTTGCATTTTATCCTATCTTCTTTGAGGGTTATATTGGTTATTTTTTTGTATTTCATTTCATTTTATTCTATTTTATTTTATTTTATTTTATTTATTTATTTTGAAAGTTTGTTTCTGTAATGCTTCTAATGTTTAACGTGAAGCACCTTGAATTATCTTGTAGATGAAATGTGCTATGCAGATAAACTTGCCTTGCTTTGCCTTGCTTGGAGAATGAACCCTCAGATTTGTGGCTAACCTGTGACATTCCTCCTCCTACAGCGTACGATGACTGAGCCTTGAAGCTGCAGGGGGTCTAGCGGCAGTTACAGCAGACATCAAGCTTCGATGAAGGATGAAGAGCCCGGTGCACAGATGCAGGGATGTGGAGCATGGGCGTGGACAGAGTGGGACGGGGACAGTGTCCAGCTTCCTACAGGCTGAACAACGCATCCCTATCTCCAAAGATGTCATTACTTCCTCTTCAGCTTCAGCGATGTGGTTCATCAGGGATACCTGTGGCATCGTGTGTGCTGTTATCACGTGGCTGCTGGTGTTGTATGCTGAGTTTGTGGTGCTGTTTGTAATGCTGCTGCCCTCCAAGAATCTAACATACAGCATTGTGAACGGGACTTTGTTCAACACTCTGGCCTTTCTTGCCCTTGCCTCACACCTCAGGGCCATGTGCACTGACCCTGTTAGTGAGACTATTTTTCTTTTCTTTTTTTTTCGAGAAAAAAAATCCCCATCATCTCATTGATCAATGACCTGTGTATAATGCTGAAGTTCTTTGCTTTTTTCTGCTAGGGTGCAGTGCCAAAAGGGAATGCTACTAAAGAATACATAGAGAGCCTTCAGTTGAAACCAGGACAAGTGGTCTACAAATGTCCCAAGTGCTGCAGCATCAAGCCTGACCGAGCACACCACTGCAGGTAGGAGAAAAAAGGACATTTGACTCCCTCATAATCAATGCTGTGTTTTCATGCTGCAGAGTCTGACTTTCATTTTAAATGCTATTGTTGGAAAATGAGTGAAATAGAAATGTTTTGTCCCTGTTCTGCCTTTTTATTTTTCCTAATAGTTGTATCTATATGAATGTTATAGCACTGGACTTTGGATAGTTTGAATATCTATATGAAAGACTAACACAACACCATTTGACTAAGTTTACTTTAAGTGTGCTAGAACCAAATGAAAATCTCCCAGGGATGATTTAATTTTTACGCACACCACATCTGTTTGATTAAGATGTAACATAAGAGAATAGCACGACAGTGAACACATGGAGCAGATCTGATGGAACATGGAGGAATGACGCGAAAGTTTTGTTGCAGTCCAGAATTTTTTTTCTCAAAAGACACAATTGTTAATATTGCTACATGAGTTGCTACCTGAACTGTAAAGTACATGGAGTGCATGTTTACCTGCTAATTCTCTTCCGGTTCCGCAGCAGCCAGTAACAGACTTTTCAAAGCAAAAGCATGTGAACAACATGCGTTATTGCGCAATAAAATAAATGTCGGCATTAATGAGTTAACGCGATGATAACTCGTTAACTTGCCCAGCCCTAATATATATATATTTTTTTTTCATTAATAAACAGTGTCAGATTGACGTGATCACATTTTTTACTACTGTATTCAAAAATTTGACTTTTTGTAGACGAATCTACAAAAAGATACAACCCAATTTCCAAAAAGTCGATGCTGCAAAATGTAAATATAAACAAGTTGCAATTATTTGCGCATCGCATAGAGCCTGTTTTTCTTTATTCAGACCCCATGAGGTGATATCTTCCACGGAGCACCCATCCTATGTTGTTTAACAGGGATCAAATACTTACTTCCCTCAATGACTTACAAATTGATTTTTATTTTTCATTTCATGTAATTTTCTCTTTTTTTCAATATTCTTTCTATAACTGTTAAAATAAAGCTGCCATAAATCTGAGACTGTTCATTTATTTCTTAGTATGACAACTGCCAAAATCATATATACACATACATATGTGTGTGTGTATGTGTATGTATGCATGTATATGTATGTGTGTGTGTGTGTGTGTGTGTGTGTGTGTGTGTGTGTATATATGAAGTCCAAACAATGACATTTTTCATAAACCATGCGCTCTCATTCATTCCATTAGCATGCCCAGCTCTTCACTTGCATACTTTTAAATGACTGCTGACTCTAACCTTGATTTGTGAGGAGAAACTGGATCCGTTTTCTCACACTAAATGCAATGATTAAATTAGAATAAAAATTGCGACAGGTAGAAAAAATGTCCTTGTTTTCAGAACAGACCCATAATTCAAGGTATGTTCATCTTTTCCAATCCCTTTTTAATTGTAGTGTGTGCAAAAGGTGCATACGGAAGATGGACCACCACTGTCCATGGGTTAACAACTGTGTTGGAGAAAACAACCAAAAGTACTTTGTGCTTTTCACAGTAAGTTCACTTTAAGAGTGAGTCTTTTAAAATGAATAGGGGCTGGGTTAACAGGTTAACAGCTTTGACTTTTTTCTGTTTCCGTTTTGCTGTACAACCTATGTGAAAGCATGTAAAAGGTCAATGTTTTTTTTGTTGTTGCTGTTGTTGGAGTGCATAATGTTATTTTGAACCTAAGTCAGTTTGTTGTTGGTTTGTGTGGTCAACAAGTTGTTCTCTTTTTTTTAACCTAGATGTACATTGCACTCATCTCTCTTCATGCTTTGGTCATGGTGGTTTTCCATTTCCTCAACTGCTTTGAAGATGATTGGACAAGTGAGTATATTTCTTGTTTTTAGTGTTCAGTTGCCATCAATCCCCATGACTCATAAAGAAAACAATACTGCATTTCTGAGATGATAACCTGTCTTTGAAATGATCCTGTGTCTTTTGTATCATTTTGCAAAAATTGTATGTTGTGATTGACTTGAAGTTCAAAGGGAACTGTTATCAAATTACACTATGTTTAATGTACAGGGGTTGGACAATGAAACACATCATTTTAGTGTGGGAGGTTTCATGACTAAATTGGACCGGCCTGGTGGCCAATCTTCATTAACTGCACATAGCACCAGTAAGAGCAGAGTGTGAAGGTTCAGTTATCAGGGTAAGAGCACAGTTTTGCTTAAAATATTGCAATGCACACAACATCATGGGTGACATATCAGAGTTCAAAAGAGGACAAATTGTTGGTGCACATCTTGTTGGCGCATCTGTGACCAAGACAGCACGTCTTTGTGATGTATCAAGAGCCACGGTATCCAGGGTAATGTCAGCATACCACCAAAAAAGGACAAACCACATCCAACAAGATTAACTGTGGACACAAGAGGAAGCTCTTGAAAGGGATGTTTGGGTGCTAACCTAAATTGTATCCAAAAAACATAAAACTACAGCTGCCTAAATCACAGCAGAATTAAATGTTCACCTAAACTCTCCTGTTTCCACCAGAACTGTCCGTCAGGAGCTCCACAAGGTCAATAAACACAGCCAGGCTGCTGTAGCCAAACCTTTGGTCACTCGTCCCAGTGCCAAACATCGGTTTAATGTTGCAAGGAGCACCTTTACTGTTTTTCCCACATCCAGGAGACTTATGGTGTGTAGAAACCCCAAGGAAGCATCCCACCCAGACTATTGCATGCCCAGAGTGCAGCATTGGGGGTGAATCAGTGATGGTTTGGACTCTCATATTATGGCATTCCCTTGGCCCAATCCTTGTGCTAGATGGGCACGTCACTGCCAGAGACTACTGAACCATTCTGGAGGACCATGTGCATCCAGTGGTTCAAGTATTGTATCCTGAAGGCGGTGCTGTGTATCAGGATGGCAATGCACCAACACCCAGCAAGACTGGTGAAAGATTGGTTTGATGAACATGAAAGTGAAGTTGAACATTTCTCTTGGCCTGCAGTCACCAGATCTGAATATTATTGAGCCACTTTGGGGTGTTTTGGAGGAGCAAGTCAGGAAACGTTTTCCTGTCCTGCAGGAAAAATGGCTTCAAATCCCTCTGACCACTGAGCAGGACTTGCATATGTCATTCCCAAGACGAATAGATGCTGTAATGGCTGCAAAAGGAGGCCCTACACCATATTAATAAATTATTGTGGTCTAAAACCAGGTGTTTCAGTTTCATTGTCCAACCCGACTGTATATGAAACCTAGGCGATTTATTGTTTTTGGAGTCGGAGGAAATTGGAGTACCTGGGGTAAACCCTCGCATGGAGCATAACTAAAGATAGTCTGAGAGACTACAGAGCTAAAGCCTTTATTAAAAAGGAACGTCTTAAGCCTAATCTTAAATGTAGAGAGGGATTCTGCTTCCTGGACTGAGGCCAGATGTTGAATCCATAATAGGAGTAGCCTGATAGCTGAAGTCTCTACCAGTGCAGCCAGTACACCTGCATTTAGGGAGCTGAGTGTTCTACCAGGACAGTCTGGAACTGTTGGGTTTTTTTTTTTTTTTGTTTGTTTTTTTTTAGATTTGTATCTAAGACGTAATCTTCTGAATTCAATTCTAGATTTAACAGGGAGTCATAGAACTGGTGAGATGTGATCTCTGTTTCCAGTTCTAGTTAATACTCGTCCTGCAGCATTCTGAGGTTTTTAACACTACTGTTTGTACAGCAAGAAAGTATTACAATAATCGAGCCTAGAGGTAACAAAGGCATGGATTAATTTTCTGCATCCTCTTGAGTCAGGATGTTTCTAATTTTTCTAATTTTACGCAAATGAAAGAAAGATAACTTTGTGACATGTTGTATATGAGAGCTAAAAAAAAAAAAAGAACAGGTCCTGATCAAAAATAACACCAAGATTTTAAACAGTAGAGCTAGAGTCTAATGAAATGTGATCTAATTTAACTGTACGGTTCAAAAGTGCCTCTTGGAGGTGTTTGGGACCAGTTACAATAACAGTACTCCACAACTAACTAACAATCAATGAATACATGGATAAACGGAAATTGATTCAACAAATACAACTTGAACTATTTTAATGTCATTCCTCTAATTCCAACAGGCTGCTCCAGTCTATCAGTAAGAATCTGGTGAGAGATGAAAGTGATCCAAGAGAACAAGAGTCACATCCAGTGTCATTGGTGACTTTGACCAAAGCAGTTTCTGCACAATGATGAGATCTAAATCTTGATTGAACCTCATCATTTATTTTGTTTCTACAAAGATAGTCATGTAGTTGTAGTTGTTGCAACAACTTTCTCAATAATTTTGGAAATAAAATGAAGGCTGGAAATAGGCTTCTAGCTGGCTACATCATCAGATCACATGTTTTCTCCGTGCCTGCATGGGCTTTCTCTAGACACTACAGTTTTCTTCCATTGTAAAAAAAAAAAAAAAAACACTTATGTTAGTTTGATTAGTGAATCTAAACTTTCTGTAGGAGTGAGTGAGTTTTTCTCTGGGAGTTGTCTGGGGTGTACTTCGTCTCTAACTGGGATAGACTCCCCAGTTACCATTACTTAGGTATGGTGAGTAAGATATTTACTGACCATACCTGGTCTTAACCTTACAAGGATGGAAATAATTGCTTTGGAGCTCATGAGGGAAAAGTTTAGGTTTGTAACTTTGGACTTGTTGTATCCCCTTTATTTGTGCAAGCCTTTCTGATTTTCATATGAAAACATCATCACTTATCATGTGGATTCGTATTCTGAATGATTGGAATGTTTCAGTATGTAGTCAACTTTGATTTCTTTTTTTTTTGGTTTTTTTTTTTTTTGTTAACTTGTACTCACTTTTCTCTGCAGGGAAAGTTAATGACAGAACATAAGTGCCTCTTGTTTCAAGATTGCTTTTGGTGTTTGAACAGTAGTTACACCATTTTCCCTCCTACCTCAAACCTCCTGAGCTAGACTTCCTTCATGTTGCCAGGTGCACCTACTGTAGCTTTACTGAAAACTCTGCACTAGTTAGAGGTAGAACCCAGTAGTTTCTATGTTGGCATCCTAGCAGGTTTTCATATAAACATATTCTTGGCCTTTCACTTCCATGTCCCTCCATCCCCCAGAGTGCAGTTCCTTCTCTCCTCCAGCAACAGTCATCCTCCTCATACTCCTATGCTTTGAGGGCCTCCTCTTCCTCATCTTCACCTCTGTGATGTTCGGCACCCAAGTCCACTCCATCTGTACCGATGAGACTGTAAGTGACCCATTTAGTGACCTTTTGGACTCTTCCTCCTCTACTTTTCTCTGGTACCTCCTTTTTCTGTTCAAACCTCCTCCTTGATTCTGTTTCACCTTTATTTATCACAAACTAATTTAACCTTCAACTTTGGATTCTAACAGGAGACAGTAAAGTGATGCCTGGCATTGTGCAGCCAGAGGAATAGAGCATGTAGCAAATAGCTTACAATTCTTTTACTCAAAACACTGTCTTGAAGTGTGTAACTGCCAGAAAGAAACATGCTTCAATCTGGTAGACAGAGTTGAAAAAGTAGAAAATTCCAGTTTTCAAAACATACAGTCCCTTGCGAAAGTATTCGACCCACTTGAACTTTTCAATCTTTTGCCACATTTCAGGCTTCAAACATAAAGATAAAATTTTAATTTTTTTGTCAAGAATTAACAAGTGGGACACAATCGTGAAGTGGAACGAATTTATTGGATATTTTAAACCTTTTTAACAAATAAAAAACTGAGAAGTGGGGCGTTCAATATTATTCAGCCCCTTTACTTTCAGTGCAGCAAACTGACTCCTAAAGTTCAGTGAGGATCTCTGAATGATCCAATGTTGTCCTGAATGACTGATGATGATCAATAGAATCCACCTGTGTGTAATCAAGTCTCCGTATAAATGCACCTGCTCTGTGATAGTCTCAGGGTTCTGGTTAAAGCTCAGAGAGCATCATGAAGACCAAGGAACACACCAGGCAGGTCCCAGATACTGTTGTGGAGAAGTTTAAAGCCAGATTTGGATACAAACGATTTCCCAAAACATCTCAAGGAGCACTGAGCAAGCAATCATAGTGAAATAAAAGGAGTATCAGACCACTGCAAATCTACCAAGACAGGCGGTCCTTCTAAACTTTCATCTGGAACAAGGAGAAGACTGATCAGAGATGCAGCTAAGAGGCCCATGATCACTCTGGATGAACTGCAGAGATCTACAGCTGAGGTGGGAGAGTCTGTCCAGAGGACAACAATCAGTCGTACACTAAACAAATCTGGACTTTATGGAGGAGTAGCAAGAAGAAAGACATTTCTCAAAGATATCTATAAAAAAGTCTTGTTTAAAGTTTGCCACAAGCCACCTGGGAGACACACCAAATATGTGGAAGAAGGAGCTCTGGTCAGATGAAACCAAAATCAAACTTTTTGTCCACAATGCAAAACGATGTGTTTGGAGTAAAAGCAACACAGCTCATTACCCTGAACACACCATCCCCACTGTCAAACATGGTGGTGGCAGCATCATGGTTTGGGCCTGCTTTTCTTCAGCAGGGACAGGGAAGATGGTTAAAATTGATGGAAGATGGATGGAGGCAAATACAGGACCATTCTGGAAGAAAACCTGTTAGAGTCTGTAAAAGACCTGAGACTGGGGCGGAGATTTATCTTCCAACAGGACAATGATCCAAAACATAAAGACAAATCTACAATGGAACGGTTCACAAATAAACATATCCAGGTGTTAGAACGGCCAAGTCAAAGTCCAGACCTGAATCCAATCCAGAATCTGTGGAAAGAACTGAAGACTGCTGTTCACAAACGCTCTCCATCCAACCTCACTGAGCTCCAGCTGTTTTGTAAGGAAGAATGGGAAATAATTTCAGTCTCTCAATGTGAAAAACTGATAGAGACAAACCTCAAGAGACTGGCAGCTGGAACTGCAACAAAAGGTGGTGCTACAAAGTATTAACGCAAGGGAGCCCTAACTCTAACCCCACTTTTCAGTTTTTTATTTGTTAAAAAAGTTTAAAATATCCAATAAATTTCGCTCCACTTCACAATTGTGTCCCACTTGTTGTTGATTCTTGAAAAAAAAAATTTAAATTTTATATCTTAATGTTTGAAGCCTGAAATGTGAAAGGTTGAAAAGTTCAAGGGGGCCGAATACTTTCTCAAGGCACTGTATTATTGTCATCTTCTGTCTGTTTGGTAGACACTATATGGTGCTGTTTATCTCTAAATGCCACTGCTAAACCAGATCATTTTACATCTCTGTTTTTTGTTATTCTGGTGAAATGGCATTTGTACAGATGTTTTCTTTGTTTCCAAAGCTGTATTTTCGCCTGCATTCTTGATTTGGTGCTCAGTGGTTTGTTTTGCCAGTCACAATTATTTCATTACATGTTGACAATTAATTAATAGATATATTTTCATCAATTATGTAATTCTTTCTCTGTTCATATAATTTAAGTCCACTTATAATTAGATAATACTCCCAAAGAACAACACAAAACAGTTTAAAATAAAAAAGGAACATACATTATAAAAAAAAGAAATATATGACCCATGTTGACATGCTCCAGGAAGTCATTTTATAACTTTTATATTGTGTATAAGACACCTCAAGTGGACTCCAGCTTGTACATTGACATTATATAAGAAAGTAATTACTCGGCTATTAGGTATACTTTATCAGTTGTTGTCTCTTTAAACATCCAAATTCCTGTGTGATGTTATTGTCACAAGATCTTGAACATACTGGGTGAAGTTGTTAACTCTTAAATCCAACCAACTTGTAAATGCTGCCCGTTGAGAGCTGCTGAAGAAAAGCTTTGTGCAGCTGTAATGAAGAGCCTTAGTGTCTTGTGGGCCCCAGGTGTTTGACACACTAAACAAATGGCAAATACAGCTGTTATTTTGTGTTTAAAGCAGAAGACAGTGGTGCAACATGATTATGTCATCAACTCTGTATCAGTTAACTCTACTAAATCATGAATAGTAAAATGTAAACATGACATTTCTCTTTCATCACCTGTTTTCATACGGGAAAATCAAGACATCTGTCATGATTAAACACATGTGACAATAGTTATTTAGAATAACTGCATTTATAAAATGAATAATTAATTGTGACAGGTGTACATGTGATCCTGATGTCAACAAAGGTGAATCCCAAAAGTTCAAACACACTACAAAGCCAAGAAAAAGTTCTCAAACAAGTGTCTGCAGTCACATTTTAGAGTTACAAAGAGGTGGAAAATATCCAGAAACATTCTGTGGGAAATTGAGATTTGGAATCTTAGTGTTTAAGTTGGAAATTTGTGGTCATATTTCATATTCAAACATAGATCTAGGCATTTTGTTTATAAGCACTCATTCATTAAAACTCATTCAAAATACTCATTTTTTAACTTTGATTTATTTGGTAACTTGAATGGATTCATTTACTGAACAACAACAAAAAAAAACATTGATATTAAATAAATGAATATATTCCCATTGTTGTGGCATTGTTCTGTAAAATAAGATTTAAAAAAGCTTCTAAAACACTCAGATATATAATTAGTTAGACAATGGGAATATTCTGGAATGATTAAAACATTTAACAGTTGATGAACAATTCAGGGAGGGAACATTTAAGTTACCTCTTTTGCAAAATTCTTGTTTACACCATTCACATTTATTTATTTTAATTCCTGTATTTAATCATTTATATCTGTGGAAAGCTTGCAGCTTTAAAAAACAAATCCATGGAATTTTGCAACCTTATGTTTAATTCACATATTGAAGCCTGTGTATTGAAGTAGGCTCTGAAGGTAGAGATAACCGTGATGTTTTACTGTTTCTATGACCACAGAGGTATCGTTGGTGTGTAAAGACAACTTTCTGCTCTACTGAAAGGGCAGGGATACGTGTGTGTATTTTCACTCTAGAGATAAATTAGTCCATGTATTAGTTAGAGAAGGAATCAATATGCTATGATCTGTGGTGTTCTGTTAAACCAATCGATCCTGTGTGCTTGTGAACTGAAACTCACCAAACCAAACTCCTTTTTCTGCCTTCAACTTCTTTTTGTCTGCAACTCCAGGTTAGAGAGAGATAAAAAAGCATTTGAGCTTGTTAAGGGGAGTTTGACGTAGAGCGAATTGGGTGGGGGGGGTGGCACTCAGTACAAGAAGCCACAGTTGGTACAGTAATATTGGTCCAGATTTTTTCTTGAAAAAAAATGGGCATTTGGGTTTGGTTTGTGAAAACTCAGTGGGTAACAGAAGCAGACCAACTGAAGTTTGGTTGTCTCTCATTTTCAGGGCATAGAGCAGTTGAAAAAGGAAGAGAGAAGATGGGCTAAAAAAACTAAGTGGATGAACATGAGGGCAGTATTTGGACACCCTTTCTCCTTGTTGTGGTTTAGCCCCTTCTCCACCCCTGACCATGGAAAGGCTGAGACCTACCAGTATGTGGTGTGAGGGTCTCAGCACCGGTCAGAACCAAAGTGGACAGGCCAGCCCAGAACCACCGAGCGCAGCTATGGAAGCCCGTTTGCTCCCACTGCTCAACGTGATTTACTCTGTATATTGCACACCAGAGATGGACAGCTTTTCATATGCTTTTTGTTGTGTTGCCAACCAAGTGCTACATGTTTATTTTTGTGTTGCCTTGAGTGAGTCGAGTTGCAGAGAAAAAGAAACACTGTTGATCTGTGAGTCTTGTTTCCCGACACTGTGATGAATCTGTTTTATCTGATCATCTTATCTTTCATTGGTTTCAAAAACCTTGTTTTTCTTGCTCCATGGTTCTTCTTGTTTTTCATGAGAGGGTTTCCAATCATTTGATGGCTTTTCTGGTGGTGTCTGACCATGGCAGATGGTTTAGAAGTATTAACCAGCTAATATTCTTCAAGTAAAAAAAAAAATTGAGTAAATAAAAAAGAGCCCATAATGTGATACAATACCAGCTCATTTGAAGGAAATGGTACGAAAAGCTGTGATCAACAGGCTGAAAGGTTTCAGGTGCAGTTTAAAATCCCTGAATGGACCTTTAGTGACTGTCTCCAGTTCACATGCATTACCTGGGAAACATTTATATTATATATCTTTTTGGTGTAACTTGGACTTTGTTTCTGGATATTCAATGAAGGACTCAACAATCCCAGGAGAAACTGAGTAGAGCTGAAATTAGTAGAAAATGTCTTATGTAATTTAGGTAAACTGACTCGTTGCCTTACTCTAATAGATACTAATTGTGTGTCAAACATAGAAATAACATACTAACACACACTTAAATGGATTGCTGAAACATTTCTGGAACAAAAAAACAGATCCATGGTCAACCTGACCCTTTTAAATGGTGCCAAGATCATTATACAGTAATCCCCCACACTTCACGGTTAATGGGGGCTGTGACCCCCCCGCGAATGGTGAAAACCACGATGTGGATGTACATGTACATGTACATGTACATGTACATACAGTATACATGTTCGCACGTACACAAAATCTACGGAAGGTACACTCACTTTGACGATCTCTTCTCTGTGCGTAGCTGACGAGAGCAAGAGATGGGAGATGCGGGGGACGCGTGTTAGCCAATCAGCTACAGACAACCGACGGCACAGTAATGCCCATCGTAGCAGCCAATCACAGGCCTCGATATTAGTTAATGGGGCCTGCCCTGTTGGCTCTTGTTGCTTCCCAAGACTCGTTCTTGGTGTGATGGGTTTCGCTTCAGCCTCGTACCCTTTGTTTGAATTTTTTTCAATTTTTTTTTCGAACATTTTTTTTCTATGAATATTTTTGAAACTTCTGCGATGTACTGAGACCGCGAAGTGTGAGGGATTACTGTATTTAATTTATGAGATTAGAGATGTTCCATAACTAGACAAAATCTGCTAAGAAATTGGGGGGCGTTAAAGTGCAGTTTCACACTTGATAATGATGTCTCCTTTCCTTCAGTGATAGTTTCCTCCTTTGTGGTCACTTTTTCAGTTTTGTACCTTATATTTTTCCATTCCTCTGTATTCCTCCTGGCCAGCTTCTATTAGATGGAGAGATCAATCCGATGAAATTAATCTGAGAACATGAGGCACAGCACTGCTGATGCTTCTGTGTCATCAGCCAGGTAATGCACACTTGATCTGGGTCAGCATGGTGGGGAAACAAATGAATGATTCATCTGTATAATGTCTATTACTACACAGATTGTCTCTAGGTGCTTTTTTTAGAGACCCGGCGCATGACCCCTGTGTAAAAATTAAAACAGTGGCAAGGGAAAACTCCCCCTGGCAGGACCTGGCTCATAAGGGGGGGAGGAGTAGTATGTTAGCATGTTAGCTTTTATGAATCTGTAGACGGCACATGTAATATGTTCATAAATTTAGAAAGCTTTTGCTCAGAAATATCGCTCCTAGTCCAAATCATATCAGCTGCTATAACTTAAAGTATTTCCCTCTACCAACTTGTAATTCTGAACTTTATGCTGTAATATCACATCTAGTTATAGATTGGAGTTACCGCTGTAGCAACATGACATCCTTGTATTAGACTTGGAACTGAAAATCTCGGTAGAATGACTGGAAAAGTGACAACAGAGAAGTGCTTATCAGTGAAAGAAAGGCAACAATATCTAACAAAATTTAAAAGTCCCTCATCTGAAAAAGTTGGGATAGTATGGAAAATGCATTTTAAACAAACAACTGAAAGACGTTTAAACAGTAATATTCTCAGTGCTTCCAACACATTTAAGACAATCTGGTGTTTATAGGTAGAAATGAAGCATTTCAGGAAGGAAAGATAAAGAAAAATGATACCGCAACATTTTTAGACAGCCTGTGATATAAAGTTTTTCTATGACTCTTTACTTTGACACTACATGCTGCAGAAACACTCGTTATTTGGGATTCTCTTAGGGAAAATCAGTGTCTGTAGTTAAAAAATATGGGAAGAAAAAAGGTTATGACACAAGTAGCTAAACACTACAGCTTTGAAATGCCTCAAAAATAAAACTGCTGCATTAATGTTAATTTTCTTTTTCATATCTAATACAGAAAATAATTGTGATCACTTAATCAAGAGTAAAAAATGATGAGCATTCAGCTTTGCAGGATGGAGCTGTGGTCATGGTTGTTGTTGTCATGGTCCTTCTTTTTTTTTTAATTCAGTTAAATCAAGATATAATTGATATGACTTTCCTGAAGTTAGGTTTGAACTTTTTTTGCTCTTTTTCCGGTGTCATGTTTTTGTCCACAAGGTGCATCAACTTGTTAAGTCTCTTTTAATGGCTGACGTAACTTTCATATTCAGACTTGTGCAAATGCTTTTAGAAATGCAAATCAGGACATTCCAGATTATTTTCCTCTTTAGTTTAATTCAGAACCAGAATGACTTCATTGATCCCCGGGGGGAAATTGCTTAAGGAGTGACTGCAACAGGGTGCATGCACACTAAAAAGTTATTTTTAGTTATTTTATTACATTTTCTTGAAAACAATGTTCTGGCAACTGCAGCACTTTCATTTTTTTTAAGCTATGGGTTGCAAAGCCAGAATGTTCGGCTGTTAAAGTTTTTGTCATAACCTCATAATTCAGAAAATAGAAACTGTCGATAATATGTATCAGCCAGCAAATTTACAAATGTAACATTATTTGTGTTTTATTGTTATAAAGTGACTGGGAATGTGGCTGAGACTCTTCAATAATGTTCAGCTGTTCAGCAGCTGCAGTTCATCCAACATGTTGCTTTGTTTAAAGCTGCTTTAGTAGCCTTAAATTGCCTCTTTCCTTTTTCTTTGAATAATATTTTTGTGTGCCTCAGGCATGTACAGTGCAGGTACACAGATAGACCAGTGAAGTAAAGCTGATGAGATAAAGCAGAACAAACTGGGGCGATATACTGTCTCCAGTTAAATAAATCAGATCTGTCAATTCCTTATAAATCCATGCTGTCCCAACTTTTTTAAATTCTTGGGAGATTTTTGTTGGAATTTTAGGATCCAAACTCAATCTAGTTGATTTTTGGTCTGTTGTGGTTGGGAAAATATTTCATTTGTGTCCATTCTTTTTCTCATTTTACTCATATTTGCATTTTCAGATATGAATCCTTTTTTTTTCTTGTATCAGCATTTGATTTTCAGCTAATTCTATTTCTTACGTTAATATCGTGAGAAATTGTTGCTGTTGGGTTTGTTTGTTTTTTTTCAACATAAATAAGCAGAAGGTCTCACTGCTGTTTTATGTGTTTTAAATGAATTGAACACCTCCATGTTTGGTTGTTTGTTAAACTCTCACACTGATTCCTCTCTGATACATGCTCAACACAAAGCCTCTGTTGGCTTTGGGAATAAAGTTTCTAAAAATGATACAGATGAATTCCACCCGTGAACGTGAGCCTGTCTGTTAGCAGCAGAACATGTAAACAACCATGTGGTTACCCGTTTGTTCTCCTGCAGAAAGGTTTATCCCCCCACCTGTTTGTGCACGCACATAAACACCTGCCAGTAAATCAGCTCCTCTGCTCTGAGCACATGTGGTGTTCTGATGTTGAGAGTGCGTTGCCAGGTTCACCAAAACCCCCTTCATTTTAGGATTATTTGGAAAAGCTTTGATATGAAAAGATTCAGTATAAACCATCTGCAGCTGGTGGGCTGCGTCCCTGCACTATTCTGGTCTACTTCAAAGCATTTAACATAATTATTTAAAGCATTAAAGTATTAACTTGCACCTTTCATATTTACACAACTACTAAAATGAATTGCACTGATTTTATTTTTCAATATTTTATCTGTGTCATCTGCTTTGCTCCAAATGTGAATTTTATTATATTTTCTTGTTTACATGATATTATAAATATCCTTTGTGAAGTCTGAATGCACAATGGTTAGTTTAGTGAGGTATATGAATGTGCTTCAGGCATATTATTCTTGGTGGTGAGTATGACAGTGGAGGTTTTTTTTTTTGGGTTTTTTTTTTTTGTCTTTTGTTTTGTTTTGATTTTTTTTTTTTTTTTTTTACAGAAATTTGAATTCATCCTGAAAATTGAGTAGATATTTCAGCACATGCACAGAGAATAAATACTTCTCAGTTGCAATGAAAAACAGTGTTTTCTTGCCTTTTTTTTTACTCTTATATTACTTTATTTACCTTCAGGAGCTAATCATCTTGGACCAAATAATGTTAAACTCCTTGAATGCAGCTTTTTGTTCACATGACCCTCGTGTCCTGTACTTTCTCTCCATCCTTGTCTTCTACTCCCACCTTGTAACCTGCCTCTTTCCTATGCAGTGTCCTCTCCACACTCATGCATTCTGCTTTGGTTGATAACTCACTCTGCCAAAAGCTTTCTGAAGCAGACAGCTCATTATAATCTTGACAGAGGTAAGATGGCAAAAGAGCTCACTAGCTTTTCCATCAGGATTAACACGTCTCCAGCATGCGGATTTCAGTCAGAGGGCCAAAGTCATTTTTCTTTCTTTCTGCAAAAAATCATAATTCAACCAAACATTGTGACTGAATGGATGAGTGAGCTCTGTGCAGAGCATGATGCATGCATGTACCTTCCTTTATTTTTTCGTTGATGTGTATCTTTTTGTAGGACGATAAGAAATAACCAGCATGTTTCAGTCCACAGTGCTTGGCTGAGGCACAAACGTACCGCCACGTTCAGCTGAAGCTAATGTTTGACTTCAGCCCTGTGAGAGAGAAAAGCTGCCTGGGCCATTGCTAAAAGAATAATCAGTCCCCATCAAGAGTTTATTTCTCTTTCTCTATTGAAATGGATGATTAATTATCAAAAATTTTCAGCTGTGTTGATTGACTAAATATAAAGTAAAGGTAAAAAAAAAAAAATGTCTTCACCAAGTCTTTAGATGTTATAAATGGAGCTATGGATGCACGATAATTGTTTTTTAAAACCGATACCAATAACCGATAACTTTCAGCTTCTAAAGGCCGATACCAATAACACATACATATACCTAAGATCATTACATCAATACTATGAACAAAATCAAAAATAGTTTTGACTCTTTAAATGAACAGATGTTTATTTTTTCCAATGAAAAACTACTAGCAAGCCTTAAACATTTTCGTAAAGCTATCAAACCTATTTGATATCTCACATCAACTTAAATAAGGGGCATTACTTATTGATATAAAAAAAATAAAGGCTTCTTGAACTGATAGAAAAAGATGCACCAGAATTAGAAACTGAAAAAGTGCATTCCAGAAGTTTACAAAAACGTAAATATACATTGAAAATTAATGCACTGACACAAGTCAAGACACAATTCAAACATTTTTACTTTCTACCCATTTCACTTTTGCCTCTGGGTCATCTTTGGCAAATTTTTTGGATTTTTCAAAAAGCCTCGACAATGTGTTTAAGTCCCAAAAGCTTCTTTGCTGCTGACTTGCTTACGTCAGCTTACGTTAGCTTGCGCTAGTGCGATTTCAAAACTGTCGAAAGCGATGGTTGTGTTTCAGGTGGCTGATCGGGTTTGACGTATTAAAGCTTGTGCTTCCATCCATCCTCGTGGAATTCACTTGGAGCATTTGTCACAAATAACCACCAAACTATCTTCTTCTGAAACTTTAAAGAAGTTCCATACCATCGCCGCCATGTTGTTTGTTTTCATCAGCACGCTGTTGTGCAGGCTGCATTCAAGGATGTACGGTGGCCCGTACGGTCAAACACAACAGAAAAGTGCGACACGCTATTGCAAAGCTCGAATCAAAACAGTCCCTCAGAAAATATTGTCCGTCGCATTTCCGTTGTGGGTTAATGTGTTGTGTTGTGAGTTTTGCAATAGCGTTGCGCTTTTCTGTTGTGTTTGACCGGGCCCTTTAAGCCCAATAAAGCTTGTGATTACATCGTTTTACAACATATGCACATGTGCAACAGCGGGGCTTACAAGAATTACTACATTTTTGACACATAGCTTAAAGCATTTGATAGTAAGAGTTCAACACCACGAAGAGCAACCATGTCATTTTTAAACCAATCAAACCTGTAGTATTATGGCATAATATATTGTCTAAAATGTATTCGGCGGTACGCAGTTGAGACGTCTGTGACGTCCACTGTTTTTGTTGTAGCTACCGGCATTCATTCATTCTGCTCGGTACCAAGTGCCGATTTAGCCTGATATGTTTCCATTGCTGTTAATAAATACCAACTCCGAGCACGTCGCTGTACGAGCCTTTTTGCAAGAGTAACCCAACAAAACCGACATGAAGTCTAACAAACCATGAGAACAACAAAAACATTAGGCTACCTGGCCCCTAATTATGACCGAGTTAACAAGTTGTTTTCTGGCATGAGGGGGTTTTCTTCATTTTCCTCATTGAGAAATCGTTTTTCTGATTGTGCCGATGTCACTTGAACATAACATTCCCTGCCGGTTATTCGGGTCTCAGAGGGAGCGAGGCACTGCTGTGTTGACAAAAATATATATGTTATCAGGGCTATTCGTCGTGATATCGGACTTATCGGAATGACGTCATTATTTCCTTTTATGGACCTGATAAGTATCGGACCAATAATTATCGTGCACCCCTAAATGTAGCAGTCGTTTCCAAAGAGGAAAAGAAAGTGATATATTTACTCTCAGCTCACCACAGAGTGACTTGATGAGGATTAACAATTTGAAGACACATTTTTGAACGGGAGTCAGTTCAGTCTGGCTTTTTTGATGTTTTTGACTGGGCTGTGTTTCAGTGGTTTGAAGTAGGAGAAATTCAGATGCTGAGATCACTGAAGAAGACCTTGGCTGCAGACTGCTGAATCCTGATTAACCTCAGCTGGACTGGATTTAAGCATGGCGGTGCTGGCATGTCAGTCGTCTGCTCCAGAACTGAACAGTTGCTCTGTAAACATACATCTGGCAGTTAAAATCCAAACCCATTCTTTCTCCAAAGTGTTTGGATTTTAGACGTGCTGTTGCCACATTGATACCATCATCAGGGCTGTGTGTTAGCTTTGATAGGTAGTTCAGGACCTCACTGTTGTTGTCCTCTTCAGGGGATCGAGCGCCTGAAGGGAGAGACGGGGAAGTGGGCGAAGGTGCCCTGCTGGGAGGCCATGCAGATGGCGTTCGGAGGCCCCTTCTCTCTGTCCTGGTGCAGTCCTTTCACAGGGCTGAGCTGCAAAAAGGACCCCGCAGACCACGTCCCCGTCCCGCAGGGGGACATCATCGAGGAGGACGTCATAACCATACCGCTCAACTGATGTCACAGTGAGGAAGACTTTTCTTTAGCCTTCCAGGATTTCTCCGCAAAAAACATGTCTTGTCAGGTCTTTATACATTTGATTAAATTCTGAATTTTATGAATTTGAATGATTTCTTTTTGTTAATTGAAGAGACCTGTTTTCCTTTTGTTGAACATGTGGTATATTTTGGTCCTCCCTAACAGTGAAGCCATCTGCAGGATTTTCAGACTTTTACCAAATTTTAGTGTATTTGTTCCTACTAATCTATAGTAAGGGTGTGCAAATTTATGTGGAAAGTTAAAAATGCACTCAGAAATCTTTAACTCTTCTAGGACCAGTCCCCATTTCAGTTTTGGAGAAGGTGTTTAACCCAACAAGCTGAAGGGTTTCTACTTTAGCTGATACACGTTGCATTAACGTTGGCTGTAATCCTGCTGCCACACAGCAATAACATTTATGCCTTAGCAGAGAGGTGATCTCTTCCTTCCCAGCCTGCTCTGCCAAACCTGCTGCTGTTTGGTGAAGTTATTTCTTACTGGTGAAGGGAATTCAGATTTTCTGCAGTGAAACCAAAACAATGCCGGAGAGAACATGATGAACTTATACGCGTCTCGCTGACGTTTGTTTAGAGGGACGCCACCAACTACACCATTAGATACAAACTGATTTTCATCACTTTGTTGTCTCCTCCTGAAGACTTTAACTCACCTGGTGCCTTATCCTTCTTCATTACTAAGTGTTCGAGTGTGTGACTAGTTCAACTAATCGTCTTATTTCCTGAAGTGTATTTCAAATAGTCACATTTATAATATTGTACAAGCGGGCAGCCTAACTGTACCGTCACTGACTTATTGCGCAGGAAATACTGTTGTTAAGTGAACTGCTGGATCAGGTGTTTTTTTTAACTGTTTATGGGTGCTGGAAGACACAGGACCACTTGTCATGTTTACATTGTTGTAACAAACTGTACGATATTGTTGTGTGAGTTTTTTTTTCCTTTGTATTTTTAAGTTTTTTTTCCCCATCTGTACCTTTTTTAAAATGTTGTTTTAAAGATGTTGTGGAAACTAACCATCCAGGTAAGGAAACATAATAAAAGACTATTTTATCAATCTTGGTGTTTTGGATAACAAGTGTTTTGGTGAAGACACCACTTAATCAGCAATGTGTAACCTATATTTTGTTTGTTTGTTTGTTTTTGAAACAGGGAAAAAGTTTCTAAATGTCCCTTTTCTTGCAGAGCCAGATTAATAAGAGTTTATAGGATTCTTGGGTGTTTCACAATAAAATTACAGCCACCAACTGCTTTGAAAAATGCTGTCCAAAAAAACTACTAAAACTAACTGATTACTGATTATGACTGATTTCAACTGAACCAGTTACCTCTGGACAAGGTGAGGCTGCCTGTTTCCTCCTGGTGTCTGTCTTAATTTTATTTTGGTTAAAGCTGTATCCGGCTTCTTATTTGAATCTTTGCAAGAGATATTCCCCAATAAAAACAGTTGTTTTTATGTTTCCTGGAATCAGGTTGTATTTATAGATTAAAGTATAAATAACAGAATACAATGAATTTCTAATCTTATATTTAATCTATAATCATATAATCTTTCATTTTATAGACCCATATTTTATTCCTAGTAGAACATTTAAAAAAAAAAAAAAAACAATCTTCAAACTGATTAAATGTACCATCTTAAAAAAGAAAAAAGAATTTTGTATTTGATGGCTTCAACATATCTTAAAGTTGGGAACTGAGGAGACCAGTTGGGGGAAGAATATTGTTCCATTTTTGTCTGATACTGGGTTTGAGCTGCTCAACAATCCTGTCTGTATTTGGACAAGATTGTGATATTCCTGATGTTTTCACTTGGTTGTAGTTCTTCAGGAAAACCAGTTCAGCAGCCAGACTCGACTACAAAGCTGTGCTTTTGCAAATGGAAGCATTATTTAGCATTCTTTTACTGAAAGATGCAAGGCCTTCCCTAAAAAAGACATCACAGTGGGAACATATGTTGCACTAAGGCCTGTATACTTTTTAAGCACTGATGTTTCTTTTTCAGATTTGCCAACCACCTATTCCATTAATGCTTTCCCATACCATCAGAGATGCAGCTTTTGAACTGAGCACTGATAACAAACCCTCTTCTCTGTAGTCTGGAGTACAAAGCATCCATGGTTTCCAAGATACTATCAAATTTCATTTAGTCTCACCATGAAAGTTTAAAATTCTGCTTCTCACACACACAAGCCCATAATGGCCTAGCTCCTCATTATTTACAAGACCTGATAGCATGTTATGCTCCTAATAGAGCTCTCTGCTCTCAGAGTGCAGGATTACTCGTCGTTCCTAGAATATCTAAAAGTAGGTTTGGAGGACGGGGCTTCTGCTACCAGGCAGCTTTATTATGGAACCAGCTACCAGTTTGGTTAAGGAAGCTGACACCACCACTATCTTTAAAACTTAATTGAAAACATTTCTGTTCAGTAAAGCCTACAGTTAGTCTAAACTATAGTGTGTAGGTGCTAATAGTTATAGCCGTAGTAGTAGTAGTAAGACTAGAGTAGCTCGTCTTGATCACAGCTTCGTCATAGTTATGCTGCTATAGGCCTACGCTGCAGGGGGACACCAACATGATCTGCTGAGTGGTGTCTCCACTGCTCTTCTCCCTTTCCTCCTCCTCCTCCTCCTCCAGCTCATTCCATAGTTAATTAGGAGCACCTTGTTACTGTAACTGTGCTCCATTTTCTTTCCTGTGGTTTGTTGTGCTGTTTTGCCTCCCTTTTTTCTCTTTTCTTCTTGTACGTTTGCAGGCCAGAGTTTCCTGAGTTTCATGCTGACTTGCAGTTCAATCCTCTGGCCATCCCAGCGTTTACCTCCACCTGTGTGTGTAGATGTGTTCCGGCAGGGCCGGCCTTAGGCGAGATTACACCCCGGTGTAATCCCGGAAACCCATGCACAGGGAGAATATGGAAACTCCACACAGAAAGGCTCAATTTATGATGGTGTGAACTGAGTGTTTAGAGAATTTTTCTTTCATCTCTTTTGTTTTACATTTCAGATGTCTGTATATACAGTATTTAAGCTATGGAATAAATACCCAGAAGGGACCAGTGTAATCCAGGAATATTAAATGTGCTGCATTCATGTTATCAGCTGTTTCAGCATTCAGAATTCCACCTTTAGAAAGGTATAATTGTTACAGATTAGGTGATTCTTCTTAATCTATGACAAAGTGATAATGTATGCCTGCTGAGGCTGGTCACAAAAAAAGAAAAGTTAAAACAAATACAAACATTGTCTTGTATCCAGGAAGTTGTAGAACATTTAATAAGTTTTTAAGTGTACAAAATCTCCCTTTTCCAAAAAGAAAAGTTTCACAATAATAGAAAAAAAGTGCATGAAAGTGGTGATATGAATGTACTGTCTGTCCATGAGCTCATCTCTGGCAGCTAAGTGAAGTTGTTTGGAGATGCTCATCACAAGTCCTTTCCCAGGTTGTGTATTTCATCCAGGACAAAGTCCATGTCCTGCCTGCTGACCTGAGGGCTGATGACGATCATCCTGAAGAAGTTGGCCTTGCCCCCGTGGGGTTGATAGCCACCATCATGCTGCCTTTTTTCATCATGCGCTCTTTGATGACCGGTGCCACCTGCAGGCACAAAGAGGAAACACTGCAGTGACTGACAGCACCGTCACAGAAGTTACACGATAAAATGTGGTCATCAATGAGCGTCCAAAAATAACAACATCTATGTTTACGAGACGATGCCTTACATTGTGCAGCTTCTTCCAGAATTCATCGTCTTCAGGAAGGTTTCTTAGACTTGGTGGGATGTACCAGAAGCAAACATTTGTATATTCAGGCTGAAAAAAAAAAGGAAAAAAAAAGTTATTAACAGTAAAACACCAATAAAGTCTACCTTGTCACTATTTCATTTTGGAATGATGTGAAATGTTGAGGTTTGGTGTGTAAAGTTCAGGAGGAACTTGCCTCCATCAGCAGACTGAATCCTTCTCTTTTCTCGATTTGCAGTGCAAGATATCTGCAACACAGTAAATATATTGTTAGAATAAATACTGGACATCATGCAGGTCATTCGCCTGAAAAGTCAAAATAAAAAACAAATGTGATTAATTTAATAAATCGTTAATTTGGAATTTATTAAAATGAAATAAAGGTTTTGGGTTTTTTTTTTTTAGTTCTTTTTCACATATAATCATTCTCAGAGCTGTGGTTATTCATAAAATAAACCACTAGGGTGCACTGTTTAATAACTGTCTTCACTGAATCAAACCAAAAACGACTTGTGCAATAACATCTATAAAACAGATGAATTAATAACGTCAGTTGAAGCTAAAGACTGTTGGATGCTTTATTTATCTCCAGTGAGCTCATGTAACCTCTCTGCTGTTTCATCAGACTGACCTGGCCATGGCGAGGGCTCGGTCCACCCTCTGCTCCAGCTCTCTGGTTCCCAGAGCCTTCCACATGAGCCAGAACTTAAAAGCGTCTGGCTTCCTGCTGCACTGGACTGACTTGTCCCCCGTGTCATAGCTCACATCGTAGAACTTATCCTGCTGGAAGAGGTACGACGCCTGAGCAGAGTGGCAGCGCTGGAGGAGGCTCTGTTCAAAAAAATAATGATAATAATCATTTTATTTCTTATTTAATTTATCTAATTGTACATCTTGAAACAATTTTGGGCATTATACACCACGGACATATTATATAGGATGCATTCATATATAACATATTTTGCTACTCCTAGAAAAGTTGTACATAGATTGTTTTTTAAATTTTACATCTGATATATGTACAGTTGATTTTATATTCTGTTTGACAAAACTTTCCTCTTATACCTCCTTCGTTGGGCTGTGTGCTTGAGTCCCCTGTTTCTGTACGTATCTCATTACAAAAAAACCCAACACTCACTTATATCATTTCCTGTGCTTTTTCTGTGAATATGTGTGTGTACAAAAAAAACACACACACACAAAACCAGTATAAATAAAACACTCAAAAAGAAGAAGGGTGAGAAGCTGTTTTTTGTACACAAAAAACCAGCCTGATGTTAAGTAACCCACTGGAAGTGCTTCTGATTGGCCGCTCTGGAAAATGACCTAAAGTAATAATGTAAATGTATCTGCATTTAAAATGTATTGGATAAAAGTAAAGAAATGTAAGAAAAATAAGCACAAAGTATAAGTAAAATATAGATTCCTGAAAATTCTACTTGAGTACATGTAAAAAGCAGATATTTAATTGCTTTCTCTATGAACAAGTAATCAGGTTTATGCTTATATGACCTGTTTTGTAGCAACAGAAAACAAGCTGTTGTTGGCAAACTGAAGACTCCAAGTTATCAACAGAACTCCTACATAGT
Source organism: Hirundichthys speculiger (assembly GCA_018398805.1). NCBI lineage: Eukaryota > Metazoa > Chordata > Actinopteri > Beloniformes > Exocoetidae > Hirundichthys > Hirundichthys speculiger. The sequence continues at coordinate 264,162 of JAGFBZ010000217.1, read as the reverse complement.
TTGCAACTCTACTTTAATATGTACAGCATCTTTTAGACTGCTGTTGTGATTATTGAAATCAACTGTTACACCTCTCTGCATATTGCATGTCAGCAGACAAGCCGACACACTGGGTTAACTTTTTCTCACATGGACACAGACACACACACACACACACACATATATATAAGGGCTGGGCAACGATATTAAAATTTTTAATCGTGATTAATCGTATTATTTCCCTGATTAATCACGATTAATCGCATTGTATACGCAAAATCAAATAATGAATTCAAAAGTACTGTAAAATATACTTTTAAAATATAACATTTGTTGTTCAAACACTTTTAACATCAGCACTTGTCAGTAACACATATTTAGTGTAAATCTCCTCTTAAAAAATGTCAAATTAAATAAAGCTTATTGCCACTGCCAGGGCATTAATGTCATCCTGTTTTTATAAAAAAATTTTAAAAAGTCTACAAACAAAATCCAACAAAATGATTGTGTCTCAGCACAATCAGAACATTAAAACAGGTAATTTCTGAGGTAACAGCAGAAACTTTTAACAGGGAGTTTAACTTGGCAGTTGTTACAAATAACCTTGTTTCTGTCGAATCCTCCGTCTGGGAGAACTTTAAAATGAAAATGTCCATGTTTAATTTCAGTAACTTTACCAATCCGTGTATCATTCATTCTTTCAATTTACAAATGTCAATCAAAAATTTAAAAAAAAAATAAAAAAAGTTACATTTTATTATGTTTTTTGTTTTTTAATCTAACACAAAAAAAAACAAAAAAAATGCCTGTTTTTTTTATATTTAAATTTTAGACTTGGATCAAAAATACGAAATTAAAAAAAAGTGCCACAGAACTGAATTTGTTTTATAATCGAGGACTGGACTTTCTGTTGTCATTACACATCTGTGCCACTAGATGGAGCTGCACTGAAGTAACCAGTAAGAGACCAGCAGGACAGTGAACACATGGAGCAGATCTGATGTAACATGGAGGAATGACGCGGAAAGTTTTGTTGCAGTCCAGGATTTTTATTCAGACAGAATTGTTAATATTACCTGAGTTGCTACCCGAACTGTAAAGTACATGGATTTTTACCGTTCTCCATGTCTGTTATAGTTATTCCTTGTTTACCTGCCAATTATCTTCCGGTTCCACAGAAACCAGTAAGACTTTTTAAAACAAAAGCATGTGAGCAACATGCATCACATATATATATATATATATATATATATATATATATATATATATATATATATATATATATATATATTATATATATATATATATAGATATATATATATACACACACACACACACACACACACCACACACACACACACTGATTCTCTGAGCAAGAGTGATCTTTTCTGCTTTTCTTACCGTTTTGTCTCGGACCAGGAAAGCTGAGCACTGCAAACATGCCATTAGCATCTTGTGAGGGTTCCAGGCAACAGAATTGGCTCTTATTAGGAGAAGACATTAGAGAGTTCCTTGTCAGTGTGCTATCACTGGAGACATCTGTTAATCCACTTCACTAAGACATAACTATTGTTTTTTGGAGTGTGCTTCCAATTACAGAGTAAACAGGAATGTTGCTGTGATTTGATTGTCATGCTTACCTCTGAATCCCTTTCAGCAGGTGATTGTGCTTCTTAGACATGAGAGCTGCTCCCCCCCAACACGCCTGAGGAAAAGAAAGAAAGAAGTGATGCGTGCTGATGGAGTCACGTTTATGGTGAATTCAGTCATGAATGATTGAACTCACATCCACGTGCAGCCACAGGCTGTGCTTCTCACAGATGTCTGCAATCTCTTCAATGGGATCGAACGCTCCAAGGACTGTAGTCCCTGCGGTGGCGTTTACCATGAAAGGAGCTGCACCCTGAACAGACGACACACACACAAGAACACGCAGGTTTAGCTCAGTAATTAGGGAACATTTCCACTTTAATATCTTTTAAAACAAAATATAGCTTTTTACCTCGCTTTTAGCAGACCTTATTTGCTCCTCAAGAGCAGAAGGAATCATCTTTCCTCTAAAAGACAAACAAAATAATTCAAAATTCATTTTGTGTGTGTGCACAAACATGAGCTGTTCTTTTTGTAAAATTATTGTAAAATTGTCAATTGTGATTTGTTAATGGAAAAGAAGTCTGTGTAAGTTTATAAAACGTGTGCAGGAGTTTACCTTTTATCAGACGGCACCACATAAACATTCTTTGTGCCAATACCCAGGAAAGCAGCTGCTTTGGAAATTGAGTAATGACACTGAAATAGACGAAACAAGAATTAAAACACAACCGGGACATGTTACACAAACTCTCATCTTTATATTTTAAAAGTCAAGTCTGCTGGATTAAGTAAACAGACAGTCCTATTAGAATGTGAAATTCCTCTGCTTAATGAAGCCAGTAAATCATTCACCCCTAAAATCATTTTTGACAGAACTGAAAAAAAAAGAAAATGTTGTGCATATTATGAGTCTAAGAAAAAAATACACAAGACCAGACACTCAGGACAGACAAGTCATGACAAAATATGTTGTCTCTGTAAAAGACTGCTGCCATTTTACTGCAGTTATTAAAGGAATGCAGCCACTGGAGGTGACTCAAACCTACCTCCTGTGACGTGAACACAACCAGTCGTGGAGCAGCAGAGAGGCCGAGCTCTTTAATTTCAGGGCAGTGATGGTATCTGGCTAAGTTCATGGCATACATGTTTGACATCGATCCCCCTTAAAGGAAAACAGGACACAGATATGGTCTAGCACTATAGTTGATCTGCAATTGATTCACACGCTATACGTAGCATATTTATACGTAGCATAAATATGCTACGCTATACGTAGCATATTTATGAGAAAAACATCTTTGTGAATAGCAAACCACATATGCATATAGTAAACCACTTACACTACACAGGGTTATGGGTCAGCCCTTACTGTCAAATGTTGGTTAATGCTCTGTACTTATGCAGTCTTCCTGACTACTCAATTAATTTACAACATATGTTCTATAACTGTCTTACAATCGCTAATCAACAGCTTTAGCGTCTTGCCAAAACATGAAAAACTATTCCAGGTATTGCCCAAAGACACTTCTGTGGTTTAAACCAGTAACATGAGGCATAAACAAGCTCCAACATGAGCACCTGTACCATTTGTGCTCAACATTTGGTATCTCAGAGTGGACATGAGTCAATGTTCTTTCTGGAACTGACATGACAAAAACGTTAAAACACAATAGTACCGGCATGTGACAGTTAGGGGTGCAACAGTACAGGCGGCTCACAGTACGGTCCGTACCGCGGTTTTTCTGTCACGGTTTCGGTACAGTTTCAAACCACCTGCTACCCCCTACCCGCTATCCGCGATCGCAAGATACCGAGTTTGCAGAAAGCGCAACACGCATGTCGGCGCGTAAAAGAGCACGTCCAAATGGCATGAATTAGGGATGTCCCTGGCGAATAATTTCCCTGTCGACTGAAAGAAAAATTTTAATTAAGACTAGTCAACTAGTCTAAAAAAAAGGAAAACACTTTTCACACAAAATTTAGCACAATTTATTGAAACATCGAAACAGCAACATTAGCTTCCTGAAGCCTTTACCTTCCACAAAGTTAAGTGGAAGCATATCTTGCGAAGTCTTTATCGTGATGAGCTGCGTTATCCTCTCAGACCGGACGGGAGAACACGTCTCCCGGTAAACAATGTCAAATCGGCCTGAGTGTGGCTAGCACCGCTAGCATCAGCAGCCATCGTCTCGTGCAGATTAACATCCAAATGCTTGAGTCGAATGTGGTTGCGCATTGCTCCAGTCGAGTGATTGTATGCCAGTTGTTTCTGACACAGTCTACATACTACCTTGTTTTCATTTTCTAAATTAAAGTACCGCCAAACCGCGCTGGTTTTGCGAGACGATCTTCCCACCGTGCCGTTTTAAAACTCCAGTCTACTCGAGCATCACCGCGGAGAGGGGGGCTGCTGTCTGACGGCTCTGTAGCCCCGACTAGTGGCGGGCGGCTGTATGACAGTTAAGCGGCCTTGTACATGAATAAAACACAAATTGGTTTAAACGACTAATATTTCTGGTAAGGGGGCGGATGTTTAATCGTTTAGACGACTAATCGCGCGCATCCCGAGCATAAATGTGCGTCCACCTGGTCACATGTGGACGTGCACAAACGGCTCTACCTCTTGATTACACATCACCGTATTACTTGCATACGATTTTATTCTCTTGAGGTCAGAGGATGTCTGGTCAGCAGTTGTGGTGGATGTGGGAATAGTCACGGCCAGACACGTCAGTCTGGATCTTACGCAGGTAAGATCGCAGGTCTATCAGCGGCAGCCAACCGGCCAAAGAGTGATAGACTGGTCACTGTGAGTGACCGGAGGCAAGTGCACATTGACATGCAGTGGCGGGCCTGTTGCCTAAAAGGCACGCACGCTCACGTGCAAGTCCAATGCAGAGTTATTGGAACATAAATACCGCGGGACATAAGAGCGTATTGTCCCGTGCAGGTCGTACCGAACGGTTGGGTATCTTACAGAGTACCGTTGCATCTCTAGTGACAGTACCTGCATTGAAGATTCCATCCCCTCCTTCGTCCCAGCCGATTATCTCCATCATCTTCCTCAGCACAGCTTCTTCCATCATGGTGAAGACTGGGGCCACCTCATACGTGTATCTAACAGAAACCACGTGCAGGCACACCGAGTGTTAAAGGATCACCCAGGATATGACAGAAACATTTCACTGCTGCAGGTAATGTGACTCACAGACTGGGTTTGAGGGCCTCCACGATGAAGCTTGCCACCATAGAGTAGGGCTCCATGCCGGCATACAGCTGGTTGAAGAAACGAGGATGGGCTGGAAATAATACACAGTAACAATCACATTAATGTCACTCTAACATTCTGGCAATCGAAACTAATACATTTAGTTTTTTTTTCTTAACCTCTGCACTGGTACACTTTTAATAAAACAAATCTATTACTGCTGAAAATAAACTGCAGCAAAAGGCAAAAGTGGAATCATGAGTCCATTAGACTTAAACAACAGTAACTTATCTACAAAGACTAAGAGGCACAAAATGATATCGATAACAGAAAACATGAAAGAACAATAAAAGAAAAATATTAAAAACAACAACTCAGACTTCCAAAACTACATTAAAAAATTGGGAAGGAAATGCAAACTACTCAGATGCAAACTGCTACGGGACACAAGTTAAGTCACAGAGAGATGAAGAAACATCAAATAAATGAACTCCAGAAGGGTTCTAAACATTCAAATGACCTCAAAGAAACCCTAAACAACTGAAAAATTTGAAGTAACAAGACAAAGATAGAGTGAGTATCTTTAACAATGTTAAAGTACTGACTGTAAGGTACTCACTGTATCTCTGATATTGCAAAGACGCACTAAGTACGTTAGATCAGCCTTTCTCAACCGGGGTGTCGTCTGGCTGCTTCAAGGGTGTCGTCAAAAAAATGACCTATTCTGACATTTCATATACAGTGGTACCTCTACTTATGAATGTTTCTGTATACGAAATTTCTATATACGAAACGCCTCAAAGGGAAAATATTGCCTCTCGTTACGAAAGAAATTTCAGGATACGAAAGGCAAAAATACAGTAGCGCTGCTACTCGCAGCTGCCAGAGTTTACCGAACGTAAACATAGCTGTCGGCTCTGTATCTCGGTTTGAAAGCGGTGCGTCCGAGCTGCTCTGCCATTGGCTATTGCTTAGCATCTTCCTGGCATCCCATTGGCTAGAAGAGCCCCTTGTCTGGATAAGCGTAACCTAGCAACCCAGGTAAACGAACAATTTTTACCTCCGCCAAGGAGTTTTTGTCGGCGTTTATCTGTCTGTCTGTGTTCAAGATAACTGAAAAAGTTATGGATGGATTTTGATGAAATTTTCAGGAGTTGTCAGAAATGTGAAAAGAAAGAACTGTTTTGATTTTGGGTGTGATCCGGAAGAAATCCTGGATTCTGGATCACTTTCAAATTTTCGATAATTGTTGCGTTTAGTGGAGGTCTGCGCTTTCTGGGTGCTTTTCTAGTTCTAACATGTATTTCTTACAGGTTTTTATGTCATTTCATGTATTATTTATAATTTATATAAAAAAAAATAATGTTCAAATTTTGGGGGCTTGGAACGGATTAGGGCATTTACATGGAAAACGCGTCTCTACTTAAGAAATTTACAAGTTACGAAACTACTTCCAGATCCAATTAATTTTGTAAGTAGAGGTAGCACTGTATAAATATATGAATGCATACATAAATACATACTTTTTTGCCAATGAATGAATGAATGAATGAATAAATAAATAAGATACATAATTGGACATGAAATTAATAATAAAAATATGTCTCACATGCCCATTTCCCAATGTTAACAACGTCAGTACGGGGTCAGCGTAAGGTCAACGTGACTGCCCAGTTAGCTTACGTCGTAATATCATTTAACCACTGGAATTTTATTTTACAGATAGCAAAGAAAACGTTTTAGCAGCATCATGGATGGTTTTCTAAAAAGAAAAGCCCCACAGGAACGGAACATCACAGAGGAGCCGACTTCTTCATCAAGCCTTCATCCACCAGCTCTGAATCTGCACCATAGGTAGCAAAGGTAGCTGCTAGCGATAAGGCTAAAAAGAGGCAATACAAGGATGATGGATGGAAGCAAGCACATCACGGATGAAAAGAAGCTTTCCTGCTGAGGCCTACTCTGGTGCAGTTATCGTGTTCAGGTTATTTAAACAAAATAAACGGGACGTATGTATTTACAGTCGGAGCGATGCAGTGTGGATTATATTTTACTCTGGGGTGACGCAAAATTTTATTCACTTTTGAAAGGTGTCGTGACTGAAAAAAGGTTGAGAAAGGCTGCGTTAGATTACTAGCAATGACAGTGAGCAAACATCCCAAAGACAGAAAAACCACCAACATAAATATGTAAACAGATTTAACATATGTTAATAAGGAGATGCAAAGGATCACTATAAGAAGACTGCTTTGATTCAACTTGCAGTCCAGCTGTCTTGCTTCAACGTAAAACAGATGAGTTTAAGCGCATCCTTATCCAGAGCTGACAAGGTTATATTCCAGTCATGATTCCCAGGAGAATTTGGTCCATAAATGATCATTAAAAGATATTCCACGGTTGTGTAGAAGGGCTAGCTCAGCTACGCTGAGCAATAGAAAAGCTGAGCTGGCTTTAGACTGATGCCTCAGTCCTTTGATCTCAGTTCATTGAAGTTAGACTTACTAGTCTTGACGCTGTATTTGATGGCATCTCTGCAACGCTGTAGGGTCTTGGATTCAGACTCTCCTTCATCTCTCAGTTCCAGATCCAGCAGATCTTTCAGCTGCTCAGGGGACCGCCACTCACAAACCTGGTCAGGAGGGACACGTGGCTTAGAATCGGCTGAGGCAGGATTTTGCATTGCATATACACAAGAGTAAAAAATTACATTTTTACCTTTTCCCTAACATCTGTAGCCTTTTTTACTGCGTCTTCTAATATGACAGTCATTGACTGCTGAATGAAGTCTTCTGCGTCAAGTACATTCAGGGAGGGGCCATTTAGGGGGACGTTGTCAATGACAATCGGAGAACATTTCATTGGATACCCAGGATGCGCCATGAGACCGTCACTTGAATTTTCTTCTGCAAAGAAAAAAACATTAAATGCCTAATGTCAATGACTATCAATGCCAAAAACTAATCCAAGAAATGTTGAGGTCAGCCACAGCATATACAAAATGCATACACTACTTCAGATGCTGATTTATATGGAGCCCCGTTTGGGTCATAATTCAATGAATAAATGAGTCTATTATTATGAAATACAGGCGTTTATTATTATGGAATATTTCCCATTATTATGAAATGCATGTTTATTATTATGAAATATTTCCCATTATTATGATAATGGTTTCGTTTTTCATAAGAATGAGCTTTTACATAATAATCGCTTTCTTTTTTTATAAGAATGATTTGTGTGTCAATCACAGCAGAGAGGGCGGAGCCATTTATGTGATTGGCTGCTCTTTCATTCAGGCATAAGCAACAGAACGGTGAAATGGTCAAGGTTTCCCCAAGCTGCCATAGCTACAATCAGACTAGGAGCGCACCTTGACGATGCCAGGCCCGCTGCTAACGGGACCTCACGGCCAAAACTAGTCGATGTCAGAGCGTAGAATGGAGAAGGATCAGCCAATGAGCGTGCAGGTCAACCACTGGTCCCGCCCAGTGGCAAAATGTCATTATTATGTAAAAGCTCATTCTTATGAAAAAGGAAGCAATTATGTAAAAACTCATTCTTAGATAAAAAAGACATTCTGAAATAAACTATTATGCATTAAACTAAGATTAAATAATAATAAAAAATATATTTCATAATAATTACTAGGAGTGTAACGGTACACAAAACTCTCGGTTCGGTACGTACCTCGGTTTTGAGGTCACAGTTCGGTTCATTTTCGGTACAGTAAGAAAACAAAATGCAAAATATAAATGTGCTAGTTGTTTATTACACTTTTGTGCTTTTTAACAATAGGAACATTAGCCTATACAAAGCTAGAATTTTGCTCAAATATATAAATACAATATTCTGAAATGTAGATATTTTGAAAAACAAAATAAAAATAACATTGGCTCAGACTTTTTCTTAAAGAAAATATCCATCTGATGTGCAAAATTGAACAGTTGCAACACTGAACAGTTTCAAGTTGTTGCTCAGATTAAATAACATGAATAAGGCTCAGACTGTTTCTTTAAAAACAAATCATTTTATTTTTTCATAAAGTCCCAGTATGATTTTCTGGCTAAAATGTGGACGAGAGAAGGTAATTGATATCGGGGCTCAATTACTTTTATCATGTGTTTGAAGCCAGCGTTTAGGGTGATTAGGGTCTTAAATCTGCAGCTATATAACACCAACGGCATTTGTTATTGCTTTAGCCCGACCTGACTCACCAGGGAGAGGCTGTTTAAGGTCTCCCGTCTAAGAGAAGTTGATAAAACCAAAGTGGTTTGCCGACATTGTTCATCCGAGATCGGGTATGTTTCTGGCAACACATCTAACCTGTTAACTCATTTGAATTGGCACCAGCCCAGCGTGAATATCACTACAAAAAGAGAAAGACAACCGCAGTACAAACACAGCTTCCCACCGCATTTAACACTATGTCGCGGGAGGCTTATTGCCAATGCTAGCGGCATTAGCATTAGCCACGCCGTCCGCTACAACTGCTGTTTGTTGTGCTCCACAACATGCGGTCCTCTACTTAATATGTCCATGTGGAAAATCATTCGGTACGCCTCCGTTCCGAACTGACCACGTCATACCGAACCGGTTCAATACAAATACATGTACCGTTACACCCCTAATAATTACATTTTTTCATAATAATTGGAAATATTTCATAATAATACACATGTATTTCATAAAAATGGGAAACATTTCATAATAATGGATACGTATTTCATAATAATAAATGCCTGTATTTTATAACAACAGACTCATTTATTCATTGACTTATGACTCCAACAGGGCTCCATAGATTTAATCATTGCCAAACCATTCGAAACCGTTCAGTCTCCTAAAACCTTAGCTTTATTATCTTCTATTTTCCTGTTTGATACTTTAAGGCTATATTACACTAAATTTGATTTGATTTGATTTGATCTAAAGCAAAGACTATTCTCAGTCCCAGTAGTACATTTGGCATTAATAAGAGGCATAATTAAAGTGAGCAATATGCATCCTGCATATTACTGTGAATATATGCTACAAACAGATTATGTAGATGCATGAACTCCCGTAGCCACTAGGGGTCCCAAACTACAAGATCAGGTTCATTATGTGAGAAATAAAATGTGAGTACTGTCTTCTGTTGAACTGTAATTTCTGAAATTGGGACCCCCCCCCCCCCCCCCCCCCTCAAATACAATCTTTTATACAGAACCACTTTTATGAGGAATACAAGGTCATGATAATGACTGAAATCAAGCTGATGATGTAAGAGGAAAAAACATGTTATAACATAAGGATGTTAAAACAACATAAGCTACTGATACGATGTTTTTAAGATGCAAGAAATCTAATTTTTTCAGCAGTATTGTGCATCTTTTAAAATTAACATTATTCAAGTAATTTCATATTTCATTTTACTTTCAAAGTGGCCCTTAAGCTGTAGCTAAAGTACTTCACTAAATTTGTAAAGAATCATCAGGTTTGTTATTTACTCGTAAAGAATTGCTGCATCCGTGTGGAACCCAAAAAAAAAAAAAAAAAAAAAAAAAAAAAAAGTCATTCAAACGGCTAAATCAAAATACTCCAATGGTCACTCTCTTAAAACAGGTGAAATAATTCATAAACGTTACCTTTGAGATGTCTCTCTGAGTGTGAAGCCATTTCTCTGTAGCAGGTACCACTGAACAGTTCTCTGGCGCGTTTATTCTTATATCTCGTAATGAGCCCCCCTTTTCTGCGCGTCACAACATGTCAGGGAGACGTCCAGTACATTTCCACTCAGAACCAGTCAGACTGGTGCTGGGGGGGAAAATTCCACTAATTGTGTTATCCAACCGAATCTATATAAGTGAATGACCGCCCCCTTCTCACATTTCAATTAGCTTTGTTAACAAAGTGGTAAAGCTGAGGGAGGGAGGGTTGTGATCCTGCACGTGCAGTTACGCCAGACCTCTTCCAGCGCGTGGCGACTTGCAGGGCGAAAACTGCCGTAAACATTGGGTTCACTAAGTGGCTAATTTGGGGGGAAAAGAAAGAAAGAAAGAAGAAAAAAAAACCAGACAAATAGCTCTTCCTCGGTGGATCAGTCTGTTTGGGCAAAAATTAGGTTGCAGTGCAACCTTAGTGTACAGTTACAAAGATAAATGCAGATTTGATATGGAGCCCCGTTTGGGTCATAATTAAATTAATAAATTAGTCTATTATTATGAAATACGGGCGTTTATTATTATGAAATACGTATCCATTATTATGAAATATTTCCCATTATTATGAAAAAAATGTAATTATTATGAAATATATTTTTTATTATTATTTAATCCTAGTTTAATGCATAATAGTTTATTTCAGAATGGCTTTTTTTATTATCTAAGAATGATAATTACATAATTTACATAATTGCTTCCTTTTTAATAAGAATGAGCTTTTGCATAATGGCTTCATTTTTCATAAGAATGAGCTTTTACATAATAATAACATTTTGCTACTGGGCGGGACCAGTGGTTGACCTGCACGCTCATTGGCTGATCCTTCTCCATTCTACGCTCTGACATCGACTAGTTTTGGCTGTGAGGTCCCGTTAGCAGCGGGCCGTGGCGTCGTCAAGGTGCGCTCCTAGTCTGATTGTAGCTATGGCAGCTTGGGGAAACCGTGACCATATTCACTGTTCTGTTGCTTATGCCTGAATGAAAGAGCAGCCAGTCACATAAATGGCTCCGCCCTCTCTGCTGTGATTGACACACAAATCATTCTTATAAAAAAAAAGCCATTACTCAGCTGCACGTGTTCTGACAAGGACCAGAGGGCGGGAACACATCACACCAGTTTTAAAATCGCTGCATTGGCTCCCTGTGTGTTTCAGGATTGATTTTAAGGTTCTTTTAGTTGTTTATAAATGTCTTAATGGTCTTGGGCCTTCGTATTTATCTGACCTTCTTTTAAATTCCGAACCCTCGTGGACCCTGAGGTCCTCTGGTTCTAGCCTTTCGGTTGTTCCGAAAGTAAGAACTAAAACTTACAGCGAGGCTTCTTTCCAGTACTACGGGCCTCGTCTGTGGAACAGCCTGCCAGAGGACCTCAGGGCTGCAGAGACTGTTGAGTGTTTTTAAAAAGAGGCTCAAGACCTTCCTTTTTAATTTAGCTTTTAACTGAATTTATTTGTTTTATCTCAATTTTTTATTTTTTTATTTTTATTTATTTATTATGTATTTATCTATTTCATTTATCGATTACTTTATTTTATTAAATCCTTTATGTGCATTTTTGCTATTCCTATTTATCTTAAGGTAATTTGATATTTGTTGTGAATTTTTTTTTTTATTTTATTTATTTTTATTTTGCTAATTTAATAATTACTACAGTGTTTACCTCAATGGGGATCTTTCACACTGGGGGCTCTGCCTGTTCTGTCTGGGGGGCTGTTGCCGTGGTAATCACCCTTGTCTGGGTGGCTGGGGTCCTGTACTGCAGTCTAACGACTGTGCCAAGCCAGGTGTTTTGATATTTGTTTTGATATTTTGATATTTATTTATTTAAATAGAAGTACTTTATCCTCCTTTTTTTTTTTTTTAAAAGAGACAAAAAAGAGGGAGTTTTGTTATGTTTTTGGTGCATGGGGGGGTGAGGGGTAATGGGAGAGTGGCTTTGCGACTTTGGGGTGTGTGACGGCTTTTATTTTGTTTTAATGTGCATTTTTTTTAAATCATTATTATTATTATTATTTTATTATTTTTATATTTATTTTTTTATGTAAAGCACTCTGTGTTGCCTGAGGGCATGAAAAGCGCTCGATAAATAAAGTTTGATTTGATTTGATATTATGTAAAAGCTTATTCTTATGAAAAACAAAACCATTATTATAATAATGGGAAATATTTCATAATAATAAACATGCATTTCATAATAATAGAAAATATTTCATAATAATAAATGCCTTTATTTCATAATAATAGACTCATTTATTCATTAAATTATGACCCATATGGGGCTCCACAGGATTATAGACTACACGAGTTTGCACAAAACCTTCCCAACCTGTCCTAATAGTATTAAAACAGTAACTGATTAATTGTAAAATTAAAGTATGAATTAGTCTTTTAATGACATTCAGTAATGAGGACATGTGAGAACAAGTCAGTTATGACACAGAAGGAAGTAATTAGCTCCGGTCATCCACGTGACTTTAAACATCCTTTGTTTCATCACCGTCTATTCATGATGACTCATGTAAGTCTAGCAACGAAGATGGTGTAAGTTCTGTAGTAAAATGACATAACGTGTAAGTTACCAGAACAGAATGTGAAACACTTTTTGTGATAGTCATGAGAAAAAATTCCACTGTATTTGAGTCAGCAGCTCAACAAACTGAACCAACAAACCATTGTAACCAGAATGTATTAGTATAAAAACCAAAGTTTGTTGAACTAAAGTTAAAAAACTTTGCTGATAATTGATGGATTTTTTAATCTTCAGGCAGATTATTCAGTGTAATCAGTATTACTACATATTTTCATGCCAATATTTGTGCCAACTTTTTCTTTTTCTGACTTCTGCCTCTTAGCCATCACAGTAGTCAGATCCATTTCTACACATTGGGCTAAATACATCTACTCCATCTTTACCCTGCATATTTTGTTTGACAACAACTGACATTGTCTTAATAGAGATTTAACCCATATCAGCATATCTACTAAGCCATCATGGTTCCACTGCAGTAAATAAGCCTTTATAATCTGCTCATCAAAAATGAGCAGATTATAAAGCTAAATAATACCATCTCACTACAAAGTGTACATGATTCTTGCTCAAGTGTTCAGTCAAATCTGACAATTTAACACTGAAACACAAATATGTTTTTCCTCTGATTGCCTCAAAACCTCATGATATACTCCACACTAGGAACCCAATCATATAAAATTGCTGATCAAAGTTTTCATTGAATTTTGAGCGATTTATTGAACTTTGTTACACTCTTGGTGTTCAAAAAAATTACCTCCATGGGAAAGTAATGAATAAAACTAGATTATGTTCACATCATCTTTTTCTTGTGCTATTGAGCCCATTCCCCCAGAAAATTTGCAGCCCTTTAGATTACTCACAATACACTTGACTCTTTGCAATCCAGGTTTAGATCAGGAGATAGGGGGCATTTTTGCCACACTTAACGTTGTAAATGATATTGTATGTGTCACTGATAACAAAGAATACAGTATAGCTGTATTTGTTTACCTGGGTAAAGCATTTTATTCTGCAAAGCATTCCATTCTGTTGAGCAGGTTGAAAAATAATGGTCTTTCAGAAAACTGTGTGGTTTGGTTCAAAACCTATTGTTCTTGGTACATACAGTTAGTGGAGGGTCTTCCCTAAACTATTGCCCATTTACAAAGGTGTTCCCCAAGGTTAGGTACCTTGGGCCAACACTATTCAACATTTACGTCAATGATATCATGCAAGCTATAGGTAACTCTCACGTTCATCTGTATGCTGATGATACTAGTCTCTATTTTCCAGTAGAAAAACTAAGGTTTTGCACACTCCCACAAACCAGACAGTCAAGTCACACACACTTGCACTTGGCGTCACTTCCTGTCGGTCGGTCTTCCTGTCAGTGGTTTGAACGGTGAACGGTCTCTGATTCTTTTAACCTTTTTATAACTTAAAATTAAACTTGATTTGGTGATAACTTAACATTGTTGTTGTAAATTGTAATCTGAGCACTCGCACATAGTTTCCCTTCGCACATTTTCCCTGGGATTCTCACTGCCGTTAATCGCCGGTTCTTTGGCTTATTAGCTTCTTAGCATGGCTTCCTCCTCTCCCTCCATTTCTCCCTCCCACTGCTCAGTGTGTGAAATGTTTAGCTATTCCTCTGGCTCCTTTAGCGAGAGAGGTAAATGCATAAAGTGTAGTTTATACATAGCTTTGGAGGCAAGGCTCAGTGAACTAGAGGCTCGGTTCCACCAACCAGACCATAGTCCGTCAGATGCGATAGGTAGTCAGGCAAACATAGTGGCGGAGCGGCCTAGAGTAGCTTTAGTTAGCAGTTCCCCTGCAGCATCCGAGCAGCCGGCCAGTCAGGGTGGCTGGGTGATGGTTCGAAGGAAGCGTAGCCCAAAACAAAGGCGCGTGGATTACCATCACTCGCTTCACATATCAAACCGTTTTTCCCTACTCAGCGACACACCCGCTGAGAAACCCACCCTGCTGATTGGCGACTCTATAGTCCGGTATGTGAGGCCGGCAGCTACGACCATAGTTAGGTGTATCCCAGGAGCCAGAGCGAGTGACATCGAGGCAAATTTGAAGCTGCTGGCAAAGAGTAACCATAAGTACAGTAAAGTTGTTATATATGTCGGCACTAATGACACCCGGCTACACCAGTCGGAGGTCACTAAAGTTAATATTGAGTCAGTGTGTCACTATACAAAGAGCATGTCGGACTCCGTAGTTTTCTCTGGTCCCCTTCCTAATTCAACCAGTGGTGATATGTTTAGCCGAATGTCATCGCTATGTCGCTGGTTGCTGCGGTGGTGTCCAGCAAACAACGTGGTCTTTATTGACAGTTGGTCGACTTTATTGGGAAAGCCTGGTCTGATTAGAAGAGACGGCATTCATCCCATCCGAGATGATGCAGCTCATGGAGTCATTTTTGATCAGGATATGTCATTTAAGCAGCATATTAATCAGGTTTGCAAGACAGCCTATTTTCATCTCCGAAATATTGCCAAGATTAGGAGCATTCTCTCCCAGGGTGATGCTGAAAAATTAATCCACGCGTTTGTCAGTTCTAGACTGACTGCATTATTGTAATGCGTTGTTAGCAGGAAGTCCGAAAAGCTGGCTGAATAGCCTCCAATTGATCCAGAATGCAGCAGCGAGGGTGCTGACAGGAATCCGTAAGCGAGATCACGTCTCTCCCGTGTTAGCCTCCCTCCATTGGCTCCCTGTGAAATTTTGAATTGAGTTAGATATTCTGTTTCTCACATATAAGGCCTTTAATGGCCTAGCTCTGCACTATTTACAAGACTTGATAGCACGTTATGCTCCTAATAGAGCTCTCCGCTCTCAGACTGCAGGATTACTCGTCGTTCCTAGAATATCTAAAAGTAGGTTTGGAGGACGGGCCTTCTGCTACCAGGCAGCTTTATTATGGAACCAGCTACCAATTTGGGTTAAGGAGGCTGATACTATCTCCATTTTTAAAACTAAATTAAAAACATTTCTGTTTAGTAAAACCTTCAGTTAGTCCAGACTATAGTGTGTAGGGGCTAATAGTGTTAGCCATAGTTGTAGGAGCTAAGACTAGAGTAGGCCCGTCTTAATCACAGCTTCGTCATAGTTATGCTGCTATAGGCCTACGCTGCAGGGGGACACCAACATGATCTGCTGAGCCGTGTCTGCACTGCTCTTCTCCCTTCCTTCCCTTTCCTCCTCCCTCCCCTCCTCCTCCTCCTCCAGCTCATTCCATAATTAATTAGGAGCGCCTTGTTACTGTAACTGTGCTCCATTTTCTTTTCTTTCCTGTGGTTTGTTGTGCTGTCCTCCCACCCTTTTTTTTCTGTGTGTTTGCAGGCCAGAGTTTCCTGGGTTTCATGCTGACTTGCAGTTCCATCCTCTGGCCATCCCAGCATTTACCTCCACCAGTGTGTGTAGATGTGTTTGGGGTGCCGACTGGCATGGTGATCGGCGACCTAGTCCTCTGACCATCTCACCTCAGTGCTACTACCTGCATCGTTTTATGTAGTCATTATATTTAGTCATTTGTGTGCTCCTCCTCTCTGTCCTACATCCTCTCTCTGTTCTGTCTCCCCTCTTTTCTTTCTCTACCCGGCTGGCCTTCGGCAGGAAGGTTCCCCCATATGATCCAGGTCCTGCTCAAGGTTTCTTCCTCTTAAAGTGGAGTTTTTCCTTGCCACTGTTTGGCTAAAAGATTTTTTTTCTCCCACTGTGGAAGTTTTTTTTACCGGCCATTATCCTTGTTTAGGATTCAATATTATATTTTTAGTTAATGATATTTGCTCGGGGGTCATGCTCTGGGTTCTATAAAGCGCCTAGAGACAATTGACATTGTAACAGACGCTATACAAATAAAATTGAATTGAATTGAATATACATCTAGCACGATGTTTCTAAGCTTCACTTTGTCAACTGTTAAAATTATCTTGGGGTATCTACCTCGACTCCTCACTCTCATTAGTAATCTGCTTACTAAAGTCAAATTTTGGATAGGATTTCTTTATCACATTGAAATGTTCATTATCACACCTTCCAATCATAGACTATGTTGATGTAGTCTACTGATCTGCTTCAAAAACCCTCCTCCATAAACTGGACATTACTTACTATGCTGTTACAAACCCCCAGCTCGTCAGGGGAAAGGGGTTTGCCAGCATTAACACCAAAACAAATCCTTTAAAATATTCAAAGTAGTTATTTCAGTTTGTTTTTGTGTGATAAGTGAAGAGAATGAAAAAAAAGGGGTAACTGAAGCCAACCTCCCACAAAGTAAAATAGCATAAACTAATAGCTTTTACAGTAGGCCTTAAGCAAAGACAAACAAATCAGAAGACTCAGAAAACTACATCAAAATTAGTGGAGGTTTAAAAGTCTGATATAACAAAATCAATTCACCTAAGGCTTTACCATAAATGTCTACCCAAGATAAAAGTCACAATCTCTAAGTCACAGAATTCCTTTAACAATTCTACTACAAAGTTTCCAAGCACAAGCAAACAGTGGCAAGCTGAGCGGGTTACACACCGCTGCCCTGAGTCATTGTCAGGCAGCTCCTCAAATAGAGCTGGCAATCAGGCACCAGCTGCAGAAGAAGAGGAAGTGGCCAATACTGGTCCAGGGATGGTATCCGGAGATGGTCCAGTCAGCCAACCAGGAACCGAGCAGCACAGCCAGTCATCACTGAGCACCCACACAGCTATCCAGCGGCCTGAATGGGGGTTGCAGTTAGTGGCTGTGGGATGTAACATATGCTGCCATTCAATCTGCTACCGGAGCTCCTTTCAGCACTACCTGTTGCTACCTGGCGTTCCCTCCACTTCCACAGAAAGTGAAGGGAGCGCACACTGCTTTCTGTTGATTTATAAAATTCTAATTGGTAAAACGCCATCATATCTCAGCTCATTACTCTTACATTTATAACACCAGTCACACTAGCCTCATTAACCTGCTCATCCCTAAAGCCCTGCTTTTAGTTGTTCCTCATGTCAGCTTTCTGCTGCAAGTGGTTGGAATCATTTGCAACAGACCTTAGGATTCTTTCTTTTCATATCACTCTTTTACAAATTTAGTACAAGCTCTACTTTGTAACCATTGCATTTGTTTTTAGCTATTCACATTTTTACATAGTGTGTGTTCCTGTAAACTTTGTCTAGCTTCTGTGTGTTGGTGGGAAACTTGTTCAGAAAAAAATTGAAAGGGATTTTGCGGGGTATGAAAACCCATCTGACTGACAGATTAGTTGCAACCTCTGTAATTACAGATTTATGAACATTTGGGCATGAAAGAATTGAACTAGTCAGATACCTTTAACACCCTGGATGAATGAATAGATAAAAACGCACAAAGCAGGTTTAGGTCGTCATCTGGTGGCTGAAGATGGAATTGCAGGTCAGAGGATCATCGCTCCACAACAGATAATCATTGCCACCAATGTATTCTTTCACAAAGTTTGTTTCTGATCAATGAACCGAAAACATAAGTGGGTGTAATGTTGCAATTTTAGGGTGGCAACATCCTAAAAATTGATACTGTTTCACAAACCTGACTATTTCAAAGCAGCTTACTTGTTGGACAAGGTAACAAGCACATGTACATTTTTTCTTGTGATAAAAAGCGTGGGGAAAATGGTGCATCAATCATGTCTGAGGTGTGTTAACATGTTCATAATCAATGAACACATGCAGAACAGCTAAATCTTTCCAGATTGCTGACTAATGTCACGCAAGTGAAATTATAAACATTTGATAACACCTTCACTTGCATGTGTGTGTTTATGGTTTAACGCCAAGCTATGACAGGAAAACAGCTCACCACAAACTGCTTCCTGTGTTTCAGTAAGAAGAAAGACGTTCACAGATTCTTCAGAAGTGCTAGTGTACAAATGGGTAAATGAATGAATATGGTCCATAGTTAGAAAGGTCATCCACCACTTCATTCATTAGCAGACTTAGAAAATGGGACAGAAAATGGGAAATGGGATTGGTGAAATAGTGATTAATGGAATGCTCATTTAAGCATGCAATCTCTCTTTTTATGGAGGAGCTACCAAAAATGGGCCTGTAAGCTATGATGAACTGCATCATATTTTAAGTTACAAGCATCACTATATATTTGATGACAGAAAAAAATACAGAGGTATTAATAAGTCTGTGGACATGAAATACATTTTGACGAACACACTGACCCTGAGCATGTTATCAAACTAGTTTCAACCAGTTTGCTGATGGCTAATACAGAGAAAAGCTTTGAGAGGCTTACGTCTCTGACCTCAGTTTCCTCATCTGTGTCATATAGAGAATTATTCTTATCTTTCAGTCTTATTTTCCCATCAACTATGTCATGCAAAATAAGTGTGAAGACGTGAAGCTGCACTCTCAATCTGCTCCACCTTTGCAGTCTCTCAGCTGAAAATGTTTTCAATGATTTCTTGTGCTAATTTTGTTCAGTCGTGCATCTCCTGGAGTATATGAACATATTTAATGACCTTGTAGAAAGTGTGTGGAGCTGATTATGGGGAATGAGATTGTATGAGAAGGCACTTTAGTCTTACTGTGTTTCTGCTCCAGTATGTAGTGCTTTGTTTACACTTTGCAGACACTTCAAAGAAAATAAATGTTATTTATGTGAGAAAAGTTACTGGATAAGGTAAATTAGGCTTTTAGAATAATGGACATTAATTTTTTTGCTGTTGTTTTGCCACAAAGCCTTGAGCTCTCATGTGCTTTTGATTATAAACTGTACACACAAGCACCCAACATAAACACAGTAAAATCACATGCTTCTCATGTGCAATACGTTGTATTTTAGAGAGCTGGCATGAACAAATGTCCGGCACTGGTTTCTATAAAACTACTTTCATGGAGAGATTAGGACACAATGGTGCACTGGGAATTGACATGTAAAAGTCCTGTTGTCATTACAGTATCTGATGAACTGGACTATTCTGGTCATCTGAATGAGGTTCTTGTGTCGACATGATTAGTTTGCCTCTTCTTAGCTCCATTTAGAACTAGATTTGTTTGTCTGTTTGTTACTAGGTTTCTTTTGTAAGCAGTTTATGATCATTGCTGTTGTCTTACATCTTTGTACTCTGATCACTATGCTGTTGTTTTGTAACTTAATGTTACTGTTTGGTGCCTCTTAGTTGTCACTTTGCATCACTTTGTAGCTGTTTTGTGTCTCTGTAGTTTATTTGTGTGTCTGTCTTTTAAACATACTTTGCAAGTGGAGCAGAGGTTCCCTGGCTGTTTTCGTAACCTGAGTATGTGGATGACATGAAGTTCTTCATCCATCATTTGATGGGTGTTTTGTTGGAATGGACCAATGTGTTCTGACACCTGACAACAACTGGATTTTGTCAGATAAATCAGTTTTTCCCCCCTTTAATTTTTTTCTTTCTTATTTTCAGAGGAAATGCAAGATGTGCACTGCCTTGAAAAAACAAGATAAATAGATTTGTGAAGGCATCAGTAAATGCATCAGGGAAGAGAGTACCTCATTCTGCAGAGTACCCAAACATTTGGAGAGTTTAATAGAAATAAATGAATAAATAAATAAATACAAATTAGAAGGACAAAAATGTCCAAAAAAAAACCAAAATGTTTGGGACAACAGACTAAAATCAATATTTACAAAAGCATAACGCTGCTGAGCATGCTCAATATCAACCCTCAATACAACCCTCTTTATCAAACCGTGACAACCTTTATTGTTATTTCTCATTTAGTCTTGACAAAGTGTGTCATCACGATGTTTAATTTCAGGGAAAACTAGAGTTACAGAAAATTTATTTTGTGTGAATTAAGCAACATTGTTACAAGTTTGGTATGGATGTGTCACAGAGGATCATTGTGAAAATGGGTTTACACAGTAGGCTCTTGCTGAATGTGCTAGCATAATTTTTGGCATAATCTGAGGAACTGAGCATAATTTTTTCCCTTTTTCCAAAAGTAGCACTGCTAGCATAATCCGTATAATTTCTTGTCTTAATAGCACTATTTTTTTTGAATAATTCAAGAAACGAAGATCTCAGCTACTAAAAACGATGAATTACTATTAACAGTTGGTTACATTACTTGCAAGCAAGTGTGATGCTTCAATATAACAAGCGCTAATTAACTGTTAGAGAACGAATTAGAGAAGTCAAGCCGGACTGCGTGGTTCAGAAACGAGCGAGATTATTTAATGTTAAATTTGTTATCCAGGGCTTTGTCAGAAACTGCATGGTTTAGTTTTCACTGTATTTGTTTTTATTTGTTTTGAAACCCAGCGCGCACACAGTTTGTTGTTTACTCGAAATTTGCATACTTTACCATGGTAACTGGAGGCCATTTGAGTGCAAAACCTTGCGCAAACTGTGTCACGCTCAGCTACACGTGATGGTTAGCAAGCTATCCGCGGATAGTTATCCACCACACTATCCAGGCTTTGTGCAACCTATTTTTGTTTGCTGGATAACTATCCGCTGGATAGCAGATTTATCCGCCGTATAGGCCTAACCACCGGATAAAGTTACCCAGGTTTTGAACAACCGGGCCCAGAACGTCAGGCCAGGGTTAATAAAATACATTTTCAAACTTGTTTTGTGAGTTGTGAAGTTTGTGCACAGAATACGTTTTTTAAAAAGTAGCAGAATTTTGAAAAGCGAGCATAATTTGAGCATTATTTGGGCAAAAAACGAGCTGCCACTAGCATAATATGCCACTTTTACTAGCACAATCGGCAAATGCCTGTTACACAGAAAACACAACGATAACCACTGAAGAATGAAGTCTGACAGAAAACTGATCAACGACTGTCAATGGAAAACTAAAGAAGAATTGCTACAATTAAACCCTAAACTTATCTGATTATGTTAAAATGAGTATAATCTACATGGCGGCCATTTAAAATAAGAACACCTCAGTCATACTGTCGTCAAGGATGAGTCTTTTTTTGGGTCTTTCATAATTCTCCTTAAAAAGGCCGACTTTATTTTGCATGCCGGTCAACATCATCACTGTCTCCCCTTCAGACGTTTCCTTTTTCTGTGGGCTTCCCTTCACTTAAGCAAATACTTGATTTCTTAAGAAGCCCTTTGGGTCCACCCAAGGAAGCAAGGCTCTTTCATCTCATAACTATCATCTCTTTTCTTCCTTGGGAGGATGTGTGTGAACACATCTGCTGCCGTCTGCTTGTAACCAAGACACAGACTACATAGACACAGGAAGAAATTCGTACTAGTATGTACCAGTGAAAATATTTATTTTCTTCCTGTTGTAGATTTGTTGCCTCATTGCTCAGACAAAACATATTGCATCCTTCAGTGTTTAGAACAGAAGAATAAAGTTCATTGAGTACATACTGATCTGATGAATTTCTAGAAATTGAAACATGGTTGGAAAAAAAGTAAAGTAGATGCTAACATTGCACCCCCTCTCTTCCCACTTTTACATACTGTACAGGTCATTTTACCATCCACCAGCATGATCGCCCCTCATTTTTCAATGCTGTATCACTAAAGTAAATGAGAAAAGCACAAATTAACTGTATGGTTCATGAGAGGAATACCCCCAGACTAGTGTTATCAGGTGACTGGTTTACTTACACTTTTCTCTTTTACTTGAAAATGAATATTTAGGTCTTTGACATAATAAATACTTGGAAAGACATGAAGCCACAAAGTGATCAAGACCCATCATAGTGATGATAATAAGTTGTTTCTATTCTTACCATTTTTCTACCAAATGCTTTATCAGACTCTTAATGTAACATTTTCCAGTTTTGTTTTTTCTTAAGACGAAACAAACTGGTAGGAGTGAAGCTTTCATCAAACTCATCTTATACCTAAGTGCCATATCTAAGCACATTAGCCGTTGTAAACCTTTTAGAGATACTCAAGTAGTCCTAAAATTCATCTCCACCCTTTAAAGAGAAAATGTAGGTCTATCATTAATCACATTATTATTTTTTTTTATTAGTTTAAATACTAAAATGTATAAAAAGATTTTACAGTAACGGTTATTTCAGTGCTTAATCAGAGAGGATCCGATTATGAGCCAACTGTACAGTAGGTGGCATCATGCAGCATCAGTGCTAGTAGGAGTTGCCAGTAAACAGCTGAAATCCATCCTCTCCCTCCCCTCTCTGTGTTCAGCCATCATGACCACTGGACCCTAAACCTGACTAACCCCCCCTGCCAATTCTGCCAATTTACCCGATGCAAAATGTTGATTCTCTGTTTGTCTTCTAGAAGCAGAATTGACACTAAAGTTGACTTTCACTTAAGACCAGAGAAGTAAGTAATATGGTCCTGTGTTTGACACTCTAAAATAAAGATGAAAGGAAATTTTAAATGTCAGCAAAACTACCAAATGTTGTGACAGAGAAAATAGTTAATTTTGTATAGTACCTGGCAGTAATCCCATTTTGCAAACAGTCTCAAAGCATGTTAGCAGATAAAAATTGCTAACGTTCTTGCTCAGAGATTACTGGCACCTGCTGACAATTTTTAGCGTAGTTACATCCTTACCATAAAGTAAACACCATATACAACATAGCTACACTATGTATGCTGTCTAACTAGTGCGCACACACACACACACACATACAGTCATGGAAAAATTTTTTTCCATTTTTTCTTCACTTTCTTGTTCATCTTAATACCTGGTACCACTAAACGTCATTATGTGACTAAAACAGACAGAAAAGAAAACACTGAATGCATAAAAGCAGTGTTTTTGGCAGTACAACGCCATAGCTATTGATGTAAAAACTTAAGTGATTTAGGTTATAATCAAGAAAACCATGGAAAATGGTAAGATATCAGCTCTTAAATAAAACTCTTAAGAGCAATCTTTGTGGTTATCGTTATGTTTGTCCAAACAAATGTACTTTTAGTTGTACCAGGCATTAAAATGAACAAGAAACTGAAGAAAACAAGGGTGGTCTAATAATTTTTTCCATGACTGTATATCTATTACAAATACACTGATCCCTTATTTTTTGCGGTTAATGGGGACCGGTGACCCCCCCCGCGAAAATCAAAATCCACAAACCGTAGCCGGAGCCCCCCGAGCCTAAATAATGTGTTTAAAATATGTTTAAAAATTGCAAAAAAGTAGCAAGGCAATGCAGCAAAACAAGACAAAGGCTCAACTGTGGTCTTTCTGTTTCCTTCACAGCCTCTGGTCTCCGAATCGTAGTAAAGAAACCGCTGGTATTGTGCTATTTTTGGTTCGTAATTAGCGGGTAGCACGCTAACAACAACAATAGAAAAAGTCTGGTTTTCTCTGCATGGAACGGGAACTTTATTCTGGCACTGCAGGAACTTTGTTATATGAATGCAGAATGCAGAATGCCTTTTATTGGCCTTATACAGCAATGTACAACGAAATTGGAGAGCTTCTCCCATGTCAGTGCAGAATAAATATTTATAAATCAAAAAAATCAAAATAGTCAAAAAGTCTAAAAGTCTCATATATATATATGTACAATATGAGGTGAGTAGTGCAATGTACAGTGTACAGGGTGTAAAATATTTCCAGCTATGTACAGTATAAAATACAGGTATAAATATAAAGAATTTATTGCACAGTGTGGTTTATATTGCACATGATGATAGTGATGCACAGGGTCAGGAAGAGATTTTATTCAGTGTGGTGACGGCTCTTGGAAAGAAACTGTTCTTCATTCTATTTGTCCGTACTCTTAAACATCTGTAGCGACTCCCAGAAGGGAGCAGCTCAAACAGCTGAGAGGCGGGATGTGAGTTGTCCTTGTTAATGTTCAGCTCTGCTGACACACCAGGTGTTGTAAATGTCCGTGAGGGAGGGGAGAGGGCAGCCGGATAACATCACACAGGTTGTATTGTTCGGCTCCTGTCGGTTAACAGAGAATGCAAATCTATACACGCTGGGCTGCTGTTTATGCTCACTCCACTTTTCATCTAACCCCGTTTTCTTTCTGCTGTCCCACGACACACACACACCATTACCCATAAGGCCACCTTCTTAAAGGGGCCAGGCTGGCTCACAGCATTTCTTTGCTGTGAGAGAATGCACACAACATCCTGTGATGTTTCTGTGATTTTTTTCTTGATTTTTTTTTTATTATAATATACATTTTTGAAAAAATCAGCAAATAACTAAAACCGTGGAACTTAAAGCGTGAATTGGCAAGGGATCACTGTATATCTATCTACACTGCCCGGCCACAAAATTAGTCTTTAGAACAGGGTAAATCTGGACTCATCAAAACACATGACCTTCTTCCATTGCTCCAGAGTCCAATCTTTATGATTCCTAGCAGACTGAAGCCTTTTTTCCGGTTAGCCTCACTGATTAGTGGTTTTCTTAAGGCTACACAGCTGTTCAGTCCCAATACCTGGGGTTCCCTTAGCATTGTGCGTGTGGAAATGCTCTTACTTTCACTATTAAACCTATGTTTAGTTTGATTGCCAACAGTAGAACCCTGAGTTCTACTGTTGTTTTTCTTCCATTTGATCTCACCAAACATTTAAGTGATCGCCGATCATGATCATTGAGGATTTTTTTCTGGCCACATTTCCTCCTTGAAGACGATGGGTCCCCAGTATCCTTCCAGTTTTTAATAATGTGTTGGATAGTTCTTAACCCAGTTTTGGTAGTTTCTGCAATCTCCTTAGATGTCTTTTCTGCTTGACGCATGCCAATGATTTGACCCTTCTCAAACAGACTAACATCTTTTCCACGACCACTGGATGTGTCTTTCAACATGGTTGTTTATTAAATGAGAAGCAACTCATTGCACCAGTTGGGGTTAAATAACTTGTTGCCAGCTGAAAGGTAAACATTCATGCAGTAGTTATCCAATAGGAGGCTAAATCCAGGTGGCAACTTTTTTTTTTTGGCCGGGCAGTGTGTGTGTGTGTGTATATATATATATATGTGTGTGTGTGTGTGTGTGTATTTGACTCTAAACTCCACTGACTCAGCTTTCTCATCCCATTCCTCCACTGGCCTGAACTCCCTTCCCCCTGCTCCCATCACATGCTCGCCAATAGCACTCGAGCCATTTCAGGTGGAAAGTGAATTGACCAGACTTGACCAGGGAAAAGCAACTGGCCCTGATGGCATTAGTTCTCAGGACCTGCTCAAGTCAACTGTATAACATCATCATACACCTCTTCAGCCTGAGCTTCAACCTGCAAAAGATCCCATCACTGTGGAAAACACTGTGCATAGTTCTTGTCCCCAGAAAGATCCTCCCTGCTGACTCCAAGGGCTACAGACCTGTAGTCCTCACTTCTCACATTATGAAGCCTCTCAAGAGGCTTCTCCTTTCTTATTTAAGACCCAGGGTGAGGATGTACATGGATTTTCTACAGTTGAGCCTCATGTGCTAGCCTTGCATATGCACAAAAAAGGCAGTATATGCATTTTTCAGAGGTTTCATCTGTTAAGGACACTTGGAGGTGATGCAGTGAAATTCCAGACATTAGGAATCATATTTGTATCCCACCACACATCAAAGTATGGTAAAATATGGTATGTATATTGCAAATCAAAATCTAAAAAACTGAGAACCAAAGCCCTGAATCAGAGAGGGAAAACTCAGAATCTGTAACCAAGAAATCAAATTCTGTAAACGAAAGTCCAATCATCACTGACACTCTTGAGTACCGAAAGCGAGAATGGAAAAAGCACAACTGAGAAAAACGGTTGGAGAACGGAGATGGTTTTGAAACTGATAGTGAGAAAAGTAAGGTGTAACCAAGAAAGATGATTGCGCTTTCATTTACAGAGTTTGATTGTGAGTTTTCCTTCTCTGCTTTAGCGCTTTAGTTTTCCAGCTCTTATCAGCCTCCTCAGAGGCTCAGTGGTAATGCTATCACCTATTATGTGTTAGGTCTGGGTTCAAGTCCCAGTTGTGTCAGGAATGGCATCCGGTGTAAAACTTGTGCCAGATCTATCATGCAGAACACTGCTGAAAGAAGAAGATTCACAATATACATGGTGCTGAACTGGCACCATATAAAAGACTGCTAATTTTTAAGTCATCAAATAATTTATTTGATGTGGACACATGATCCTTATGGTAACAATTTCTCAATAAACCAATTATTCAGATCATATGAATGGGTCGTTAATGGTCTTGTGCAGACCTGGATGACAAGCTGATGCTGATCCATTCATTAGAATCAGGTGCGCTAAAACAGAGAAACTTCTAAAACATGCAGGACAGCGGCCCTCGAGGACTGGAGTTGCCCACCCCTGGTATAGATACTCATTACTTGTTAGTGTCGCTGCTGAATTCTCTTCTTATGGACCACTATTTATTACGTTTGAGTACCATCTCCCGTTTCAAATGTTGTTTCAGTGGTGAAATCATAAACAACTGCTGTGGTTAGCCGATGCACAATTAGCACACGCTAGGCTGCTTAGCTAAGCTTGTCTCCACACCCTTCCAGACCAAGAGTCAGTCACAGTCGTCTGTTAATTACAGCAAAACAGAACATAGTGGATTTAATTGTTTTTTCTGCATGAAGTATGAAGCATGAAGTACTTCAACAAAATGTTATCTTTTAAATACACTTGCAAGCACACCTGCATGTACAATGATAAATTACTTTTACCTGCTATCAAGCTGTACTGACTTTACTTGTAAATGATATAATCTATGTCTCAGCACAGAGGCTTCAATTTAACACTTTAAACATGACTGAGGCTATACAAGTGCTGAATCGAGATAACAGTGATGGACTATTAATCATCTGGCCATTCAGATTTTAATAAGTTCTTTAGGAAATGAAAATGCTTTCATCATTGCCATTTTGCCATTAAGTCCATGCCTGGAGAGAATTCATAGATAAAATAGACTGGCAGTTAGATTACTTCTGGAGTTAACACTTAATGTCATCTTATCAAACCAAAAGGTTTACTACCAACTGGCAGTAAATAGTGGTAGAAATAATTAAATCATTAAGACGATCAGGATTATAAATTAAAATATCACAAACAGATTAGATTTTTAAAAAATCTATTACTAAGTTAAATAAGTAATTGATTTAGCAGGGAGGTTGAAGACTTTTGCAGGGCACCATTTGAAAGTAATATTTCCATTATGGATTAGGGATGGAGCTTCCCAATAATCACCCCCGCAGCAGCCCCTGGTGGCGTCTAATAAAGGAAATATTTAATTTATCAGAAAGGGATATCAAAGCAGCTGCTCACACTAGCAGGAACTGTTTAAGATGCAGGGGCGATTCTAGGGTCAGAGCTTTAGGGGTGCTGAGCACCCAATGAGCCCCACCACAACCCACAAGTAATGTTAGTGAGAAGAGGACAATACCATTAGGCGGGGTCGTTTTCATTTTCATTCTTAAAATATAAACTTAAACCACAAACTATGGATTAAGTTTTGGACATTATCTAAGCCTGTCAAATGCGAACTAAAATTTTAGAATAAACAACATTTCTTACTCCAGGTTTTTGGGGTGCTGAATTTCAATTTAGGGGTGCTGAAGCACCCCTAAAGAAGGGCTAGCCTCGCCCATGTTAAGATGTAAACAGTAAACAGTAGAGCTGGGTGGATCGATCCAAATATCGATAATATCGATACCAACGCCTGTATTGATATCGAATGATACTCGTGTAAAAAGATCGATACTCAAGCTGTTTTTCTCTCCCACAAGGGCCGACTACTGCTTATGGTCAATTTCAGCATCAATTCATATTACCTTTCAAAGTACATGTTACTTAAGTCACATGTTACTGGAGCCAACTCAGAAAAACAAAATTAAGACCTTGAAATAACCCAGTACATGTCATGTATCCCATTGAAAGGTGTTATCTAAGATAAAATAACATTAAATAACCCTTTATTTATCCCACAACAGAGAAATTTATAGTTAAAGAAACAGGAAAGTGCACAAAGTGCAAACAAAATTACACAAGTATTGAATGATATAATATAATAGTTGGACTAGAAAAAACATTATGAACAGAACAGTTCAACAACAATTCAAAGAATATTTACAGAAAAATGTTAATTGTGATAATAGAGTAGTTTGCTGTCACCTATAAAGTTTGCCAAAATTGTATTCTAGGTTTTAACAAAATAATCTGAAGACAAAAATCACAAAAACAGCAAAAGGTCAGCAGTTTCATGATAGATCAAGCTTACTATGAAAAAGTATCGGTATCTGTATCGGCGATACTGGCCCTGTATTTACTTGGTATCGGATCGATACCAAAATTCCCAGTATCGCCCAGCTCTAGTAAACGGGTTCTGTGGTGAATTACTACCAATGAGCCTCAGTAACGGCCTACATAATTCTGTACTGTCATTTTATTTAATACTTCCCGGTGTGAGAAATGGACTTATTTCATTGGCTCGTGCGGCTCCAGCGCACCTGTCATACGCTCATCCCGCTGTCTGTCTCCGTCGCCCACCTCCCGCCCCGCTGTCCTGCGCTTAAACGTCTTCACCGGTCAGGCTGCCGTCTTTTCATTCGTGTCAGTGACCGTCCGTCAAGCGCCCCGCCTCGGGATTGGGCTTCTCCGGAGCCCGTGTCCTGCTTCGCCGTACCTGTCTCGCTGTGAGAGGCTGGCGGCTCTTCCTGCTCCACGCGCTGCTCCCGCCCCTTTCATTCAGCTCCAAGGAAGGAAGGAGGAACTGCACGAGCCGCGTGTGTGTCATCTACATTGTGCCGTTAAACTGCGCTGCTATGTGTCTCCCTGGAGTCGTCTAGCTAGCCTCGCTGTCGGCGGGAAAGAAGGTCGGAAAGTTCGGGGTTACGGACGCTGCTTTTCGGGGCTGCGGGGGAACCGTAGGGAAGGTGGGAGTGGAGCGAGGCGGAGAAAAGGAAGACGGAGAGGGGGTTTCTTTCCTGTGTGTTAACAGATAGCTCGCTCTGCTCGCTCTGCCACGAACGGGATTGACGTAGAATATGGCGGAACATCACCCGGCTCCCGACAACAAACACAAATCCTCCCTGAACTCCGGGGCGTCGTATTCCGGGAACGGGCGCAGCAGCACGGCGGCGGCGGCGGAGAGGGACGGCGTCGCCGGTGCGGGAGGAGCAGGTCTGTCTGTCGGCCTGTCGCAGCCGGCTGGTTGGCAGTCCCTGCTGTCTTTCACTATCCTGTTTCTGGCCTGGCTGGCCGGGTTCAGCTCCAGGCTCTTCGCTGTCATCCGCTTTGAGAGCATCATTCACGAGTTTGATCCCTGGTAAGTTTGTTTCCCCCCACGAGCCTCTTTCATTTTTAACAGCACATCACGAGGATTCCTTGAAAACATGCAAAGTCAGCTGTATATATATATAATATATATATATATATATATATATATATATATATATATATATATATATATATAATGATTGGCGATATGGAAAAAATCATATATCACGATTGCCCATCACTACATATATTAGTGCTGGGCAATATGACGATACATATCGTGGGGACGATAGAAAAGTGTGTATCGTGCCATTTCTCTTCTATCGTTTCTAACCTAATTTTATCAATTATTACAGCAAATATGTAATTAAATAACCTGCAACGATAAATTTGATAAAATCATATCTACTTCTACAAAGTAGCCTTTTATGTTTGCACTTTTATTCATGGTTAATGCCTTAAACAGAGTTCTCTTCAACCTTAATGTTTACTTTAGACACTTTATATTGGTTTGCAAACTTTGCACTACAAGGTTACAGATTTCAGAAAGTTGAAAAATAATTTGTGTTTATTTTTTATAGCTGAACTTCAGTGCAAAAATGTGTTTTTCCTCTCAGAAACTGTTGTGCACTTTAAAAAAAATGTGAAAGCTACTGTACCTCTGTACCTACCTGTTTTTGCTGCACTAAAATGTATGTTTGTGACAGTTCAGCTCAATGTCCTGTCAAAATAAAGTTGAAAAGTAAGCAATGAAATTTTTGTCAAACTTTTCAGAGAATAACTGAAAACATACTTTATTATGTTATATCGTGATATATATCGTTATCGTGATGATATAAAATAGTCCATATCGTGATATATGATTTTTTTCCATATCGCCCAGCATATATATATATATATATATATATATATGTATATATATATATATATATATATATATATATATATATATATATATAATCATATCTTACCATGCACCAACATTCAAGAATATTTAAGTTAAGTCGTGCCAAGGACTAAGAAATCACAAAGACTTTTATTTGGGGTAAGAGTATACCAAAGCTTATTTCTACCTCATGCGATCAATTTTAGGATTTAGATCCTCCAGTTGAATTGTATGTATTGACACTTCTCTGGTTGAAGATTTAAAGGCACCTCTAGGATTTCTTTTTCAGTTAAAAAGTCCCATGTGATGGTGATGAAGTGTGGTATCACAGTAGCCTGTGGAAGAGGAAGTAAAGAGGACAACAGCGAGGGCTTCATCTTACGGGCTGATGCCAGAAATAAGCAGCTGTGCTAAAGTCCCTCGCTCAGATTTCTCCTTTGTTTACTCGGAGATCAACTCTGATGTTGTTGTTTTGCAGAAACACCAGCACTGATTACAAGGTTTAATGTAATTTACAGTATTCCCATTTCAGCTACAACACATCAGCAAATCAATTGTACTTCGTGCCACATATTGTTTCTATGGACTTTGACACTTGCACAATATCCTTTTGAGATCACAAAGCAACTACTTGTGTTTCAAAGGGAAATAAGCTCTTTATGGAGCGTTATGCTCTTTAATGTCCTCATGACTTTCATAGTGTAAATTAATCTCGGTATCATCTGCCTTAAATGTAGTGTGAAAAAGGACTTCCTCATACTGTCTCAGATAGTTCCCTACTCAGGTTAACAGATGTTGCTGCAAGATAAAGTGCAACAAAGTGTGGCCAAATGGTCAGAGTTTGAGCTTACCTCAGTCATGACCTGGGCATGTAATGTACTTTAGAGCTGAACAGGTGAGCATCATGTCACGGAAGCAGAAGTGATGCACATTTTATTTTATTTTTGTAATTGTCATTGTATTGTCATTGTCAAACTTTCAACTGTGGGGCAGTTGTGTGGTTGTTTGCCATATGGAAAGTTGATGGTTCAATTCCTAGCCTCACAGACCACAAGTCAAACCGTCCTTTGGGAAGATACTGAATTCCACGTTGCCTTAAATGCATCCATCTGTTTGATTGTATGAATGAAAGAAAACAAGCAGTTTGCAGACTTGGAAGAAAAGACGTGTGAGAGAGTGCTGTATGAATGCTTGTGTGTGTGTGTGTGTGTGTGTGGATGGTAAATGTGACTTGTAGTGTACTTGCACTTTGAGTAGTCAAAAAGACTAGAAAAATACTATATACACCCAGTCCATTTACCGTTTATTGACCTGCATGTCTTCTTTTCAGAATTTATCCAAGCTCTTTATTTGTACTTCAGGGGACTATTGCCTGGTCCAAGCCTGCGTTGCATCACTGAATGCATTTGATGATGAGTCTGAGAAGAGCAGTTTGGGTTAAAATGCCAGCTTCATGTCTGTCTGCTAGTTAAAAGAGGAGTCTTGAAGGCTTTGAATCTCTCAGTTTCAGTGGTGTCACCGTCTGAAATCCTAACATGGCATGACATGGAGTGAAATTTATTCCTACACTGCTTCATTGTTCTCTTCCTCTATGGCTAGACTGGCAGCATTATGTAAACTAGATATTTGGAAAGCAAAGGAGTCATGCGAGTTCTCATTTGTGTGCTTGGCAATGTGTCCCTTAGAGGATAATGGAATAAGAGGATGGTGGTAACTGTTAGAAATATGTTTTTTTTTTTTTTTTCCCAGCCTTTTGTTGTCCCTGTTCCAACTTTTTGGATATGTGTTGTTGCCATCAAAGACAAAATAAGATAATCTTTTCCATGAAATGGTAAAATGCCTCGGTTTAAACATCTGATATGTTCTATTGGAACTAAGAAAATGGCTTTATGAGATTTGCAAATTGTTGCATTCTGTTTTTATTTGGGGTTCTTCTGTATTAATCCCTATGACAGACAGCACAGTAGTTAGTATTGTGGTTACTGTTAGTTTCTAGTAGTAGTAGTGGTTAGGGTTAATTTTCTTTTAACCCCAAAAACATGTTGTTTAGTTTAATAGTTAATACTTAATCCTGCCTGGGCTAAATGTACATTAACTATAATGTAGTTTAATTCATGGGAGTAATTTTAGGAATAATATGAATACCTCTAGGGATAATTTGATTTTATAAATAAACTAGAAAAGCACTCGGAGAGCGCAGACCTCCGCCAAGCACAACAGTTCTCCCATAGAGTGATTTACAGATTGCGATAAAATCCATGTTCTGGATCAGATCCGGATCGGCATTTGAAAATTGATAGAGCTTCCCATTGTCAATCCCTGAGTGAAATTTCATGAGTTTTGGGCAATAATTAACGGAGATATTGAGGAACAAAATTTTTGCCCCCATTGACCGCAATGTTATCGAAAATTTGAAAGTGATCCAGAATCCAGGATTTCTTCCGGATCACACCCAAAATGAAATCAGTTCTTCCTTTTCACATTTCTGACAACTCCTGAAAATTTAATCAAAATCCATCCATAACTTTTTGAGTTATCTTGAACACAGACAGATAAATGCTGGCAAAAACATAACCTCCTTGGCGGAGGTAATCAATCTAATTAATGTGTGTGGTAGTGAGAAAAAGCTCTTTGCATTGTATAAGCACCTTCAGCTGTGTGTGTGTGTGTGTGTGTGTGTCAAACAAGAACTCTGGGCTGAGTTTGTGTGCGTGTGCCCTCTACTTTGTATGTCTTACATTTGTGTAGTGCAGGTTGACTAAATGTTCTGCATGGCTAAGTCCGGATGTACTGTGATGCCCTCAAACTTCTGTTGTAGATTAAGGTTTTTTCCTTTTGTTTGGGTTGGGGGCGTGTGGTTAAAGACATGCTGAGGAAGTCTCAAGACTGTGAAACTCTCTGGGAAGTAGAACAATGAGTGATTTACTGGCATCTCAGGTGGCTGTTTGCTGATACGTCCCTTATGTTCCACATGCAGCTGTGTGGCCTCACTGCAAGCTAATTTCAGGTTATTCGTTGAAAGAATATTGCAGTACAGCCAACAATCATATCGGCCCCCTGCAATCCTCTTCCCTGTCTCTCCCTCACGCACCCTCTCTGATTTCTCTTTTGTTGTGGTTAGTTAATGGTCCCTTTCCTTCAGAACAGCTAGATCAAGCCATTAGATCCAACAGGAAAGAGGGTCAGTACTGGCAACGCTTTAAGCTGTGCTTTAAGTTTAGGCTGTATTACTTATGCACAGAGCTGAGGAAAAAACACCTTCATTTCTACCTAAGTCTCTGTCTGATACACTAAAGCAGCCTTTCTCAACCTTTTTTCAGTCACGACACCTTTCAAAAGTGAATAAAATGTCACGACACCCCAGAGTAAAATATAATCCAAAGCCACACTGCATTGCTTCGACTGTAAATACATACATCCCGTTTATTTTGTTTAAATAACCTGAACACGATAACTGCACCAGAGTAGGCCTCAGCAGGAAAGCTTCTTCTCATCCGTGATGTGCTTGCTTCCATCCATCATCCTTGTATTGCCTCTTTTTAGCCTTATCGCTAGCAACTACCTTTGGTACCTATGGTGCAGATTCAGAGCTGGTGGATGAAGGCTTGATGAAGAAGTCGGCTCCTCTGTGATGTTCCTTTCCTGTGGGGCTTTTCTTTTTAGAAAACGATCCATGATGCTGCTAAAAAGTTTTCTTTGCTATCTGTGAAATAAAATTCCAGTGGTTAAATATTACGACGTAAGCTAACTGGGCAGTCACGTTGACCTTACACTGACCCTGTACTGACGTTGTTAACATTGGGAAATGGGCATGTGAGACATATTTTTATTATTCATTTAATGTCTGATTATGTATCTTATTTATTTATTTATTTATTTATTTATTCATTCATTCATAGGCAAAAAGTATGTATTTATGTATGCATTACTAACTGAAAAAATGCATTCCTCGATGACAAAAAATAATGCACAGTGCATAATGTACTGACACAAGTTAGACTTGTCTGTGTAAATAAATTAAAAAAGTGCACTCCATAGTAACAGCAAATTATGCTAAAGGATTTTGGCTTGTGGTTCCATTCAAATGAATGCCTTTAATTAAAGTAAGTGAGGTTCGGTTAGCACGATTTCAAAAATCCTTGGAAGCGATGTTTATGTTTCAGGTGGCTGATTGAGTTTGATGTATTAAAGCTTGTGCTATTTTTCCCTCCTTCGCTTGGAGCATTTTTCACAAATAACCAGCAAATTATCTTCTTCTGAAACTTTAACGAAGTTCCATATAATCGCCGGCATTTTTTTTTCTTTTAAATCAACGCACTGTGCTGCAGGCTGCATTCAAGGTGTAACGTAAATTCCTCCGTTTCCTTGTTTGCTAGTCGTTCTTTCAGCCTTTTTTTATTTTTTCTATTTTGTAACATGTGGGAAAATACTGCGAATATCAATTCAAGTCAGCAACTACCAAAATTATGACCGAGGTAAGTTGTTTTCTGGCATTAGGGGGTATTCTTGATTTTCCTTAATGAGAAATCGTTTTTCTGATTATGCTGATGTCACTTGAACATAACATTCACTGCCGGTCATTCAAGGCTCAGTGGGAGCGAGGCACTGCCATGTTGAGAAAAATATATATGTTATAGGGGCTACTCGTCATGTTATCAGACTTATTGGGATGATGTCATAATTTCCTGTTATCGGCCCGATAGTTATCTGGTCGATAATTATCATGCACCCCTAGTCGGTACCAACAATATAAGTTTATTTTAAAAAACAGTGGCACCAAACAACACCAACAGTAACACAAGTCAAACCATCTGCCAGCCACGGTCTTGCCAACTGGTCCCACAGCCCACCAGCACCTAGAACGCCAGCAGTAATCCTGAGCTGTGAGAACCGCAACCTGCTAGCAGCAAACAAGTTCAGGCTCCCCAGAGCAGCCCTCATCGCAGCCTCCTGCAACAGCTTGAAGGTGGACCTCTTAAAGGGAAGGAGAACCACTGAGCCCAGGTGTGTCTCCTCATGCTGACGAACCCAAAACAACAAAACACCACCACCTGGTGTGCAGGTGGAGGAGTCGTCACAAGACCATGTGATGGATGACTTCCAAGATCAGTTTAAAAGCCAGTCAGTCATGCTCTATCTGTGCATCTGTGTCTGTCACATTATGATGTAACATCGTTATGATCCAATGTGCAGATGCATTATTATTGTGCAATAGTTGAAGATAAAGCAGAAATTGTCCGTCCTACCCCCATACCCATGATCCTTTCAGCTGATGGCTTTTCTGGTCTCTGGTTTCTTTCTCTTTTGCCGTTTGTTTTTTTTTTTTGTTTGTTTGTTTTATTTCTCCAGGGGCCTTTGCTCTGAATTTACAGATTAGATTTCTTCTGTCACATGTTTCATTCAACAATTTTTGTTCTATTCGTGGTTCCAAAACAGAGACCCCCAAAATAAGGCGGATTTCCTTTTCTCTGCTTCACTGTTGACTATCTCAGTTTCAAATACAGTGAAAATGTGGTTCTTCTGGTTTTATTTTCATTTTCATGTTTATTTTGTAGTGCAAACAGCTGTTTTTATTTGAAATGATGAAGTAAAAGGGTGCCTGCATCTACTCGTGGCTAAAAATGAGAGAAGGAATCAGACTTGTGGATGTACACACAATGTGAGATGGGGAAACCATAGATATATTTGTCTTAATGTTATAAGAAGAATCCTTATGCACACAAACAACATTAGCTGTAAAACCACAGTTTTGCGCAACGGTAACCAGGTAACTGGTCTGTGATATTAACATTGTGA
This sequence comes from Hirundichthys speculiger, assembly GCA_018398805.1. Taxonomy (NCBI): domain Eukaryota; kingdom Metazoa; phylum Chordata; class Actinopteri; order Beloniformes; family Exocoetidae; genus Hirundichthys; species Hirundichthys speculiger. The sequence continues at coordinate 227,333 of JAGFBZ010000217.1, read as the reverse complement.
TGTATGAGAAGTCCAGTGCCATCAACAACAGCTCCTAGCAACAAAGGAACACAACACTGTATATTTGAAACCAGTTGAAACCATAATGGTTTCACAGCTAATGTTGTATGAAACCATTATGGTTTCAACTGGACAAAACAGACATGCTAAAGGATTTTTGTTTAATTTTATTGAGTGATCCGATCAGCTTCAGTAACTTTGGTCGGGTAACTTCTTTTCTAGTGAGGTAACTTCTCTTCAGTATGAAATGTTTTTATTCTTTATACATCGCAACACACCATATTTAAATTATAATTAATTATTTATGTTGACTGCTGTTTTTCATCTTTAAAAAAAAAACAACCCAATTTCCTCAGACAGATGATTATAACGACTGTAACTAAGATAAATATGCTACTGGTAACTTATCAAAAGGACAAAACAAAGCATCACTGTTTCCTGAGTCATGACTGAGCTTGAGTTTGTCCAAAAATGGGTGTTGCTGTCAGGGGTCTGGGTGCTTGTGTTGATGTGGTGCCTTATGTGGGCCAACCGGGTCAGGTTCTGCTCTTGCGCCATCATTATGGGGGGCTGCTGGGGGGGACTGGGCTCGAGTGCGTTTGGTGTCAGAGTGCAGCATGGTGGGATTGGGGGGGGGGGGGATCTGGGTGGTATCTGGGTGCACTGTGGGTGTGAATATGCAGAGTGAAGTATACGTAGTATGTACTGTAGTATAGGGATATCCCGATCCCCTGATCGGATTGGCCTACGATCTTAAAAATTTAAGGTGGATCGGATCGGCCGATCAACCTTATTATAACACGCCGATCTTTTTTTCATTATTTTTTTCCTCAAAAAGTGATCCTGATTAACACAAATTAATAAAGTAATCATATTACACAAACAAAAATATTTTTTAAACTATATACATTTAATAATTTGCACTGAAATGAAGTTTCCCAGCAGCGCTGTCTTGTATCCACCTTAAAATTTTTAAGACCGGCGGCGTCAGGCTAAACTTTAGCAAAAATGTCAGCAGTGTGGCAGCGCTATAAAATTACAAAGACCGATGCTTCGACTGCGACTTGCAACGTGTGGAAGGCTGAGATATCATGATGGATAAGTAAGAAGAGAGTTTACAACACCACCAATTTAATCAGACACTTAAAAAAGCACGCAGCACCGATCACCGCAGCCTTCTGTCAGGTGCCGTGGTGCCGACGGCTGCAGCTTTGGTGCCGTCGGCTGCAGCTTCAGAGCTGCTGCCGTCGGCACCAGCTTCAGCAGCAAACGCTCTGTGAAACTTTTAAAAGAAAGGACAAACTCCCGAAATACTCGGAGAAATACAGAAAAATCACCGAGCTAATCGCGGAATGTATTACTGAGGACGACCAGCCCATTTACAAGGCATTTAACCGGCTCATTAATTACCTCGAGGCTCGTTACCGTCATTACATGAATGACAAAGGACACAAAGGTGCACGAACATGTGCAGCGGATCTTGAAAGAAGTGAAGTTAATATTTTATGTTATTTTTATTCTGATGTGATTTCATTGATTGCAAAGACGTCTGCTAGTGTTTTCATTGCCTTAAACTGCTAGCCAAGTTCACCTGCTGCTATTTAAATGGAAGTGCTTTGTTGTTTAGTACTGAGACTGTTGAATAGTCACTGTTCTGTAACTAAATGTGTGTTATAATAATTCTCCCAAACAAAAAAGAAAGAAAGAAGAGTGTTTAAATACGTTATTGTTTATTTTATGAAATGATAAAAGCTATTAATCTCAGATTGGATGCAGGCCTATTTATTAATGTACACAGGAAATAAAATGCATAGGAAATTAAACTCTGTTTGCCCACTCAAATAAAGTGAAATCGGATCGGAAAAAATCGGAAATCGGCCGATCATCAAAATTAAAAGATCGGATCGGGACGCAAAAAACGTGATCGAGACATCCCTACTGTAGTATATACTATAGTATATATTATAGTATGTACTGTAGTGTGAATGTGTGTATCAGTATGTATGTATGTATGTAGTTAGATGTCTATGTCTATCTGGATATGAAATTACAACTAAAATTTAGTAGTAAACCGGATACATTTTAAGGGTAATCTTGGAACATTGGAGAAGGGGTAGGATTAAATAAGTTTTACTTCTTCCTACCCCTTTTCAGACATGTTAAACCAGATGTGTTTTGCATATTGATATGTATATGTATGCATATCGATTGGTGTGTATACATTGGGTATAAATTTTGTTTATTTTTTCTTTTTTGCGGGGAAAATGTCCATTTAATATTTAGATTTATTTACAAGAGGTTCTATATGTTTCTGAATTATGGTTATGCACATGTGTCAGTGTACATTGATTTATGCATTATTATATATTTTATAAATATATTTATTTTCAGATACATCGATTCATGATAGTGTTAAAATTGTCTATGCTTTAAAAGATTGTTTTGACATGTCTGGAATGAATCAATAAAATGAATGAATGAATGAATTGGCGTGATTACCGATACTGTTGTTGTTGCTGTTGCCTAAATTCCTCAGTCGGGGAGCTGATAGTAAACAGCGGGAGGTTATTGAGCATGGAGCTGAACAACTGTGTGTCTATCGTACCCAAACTGCTGAATAGATTATTGGATTATTTGTGGAAAAATGAAAAGTGCATGCTTGAAGCAGAATAGGAAAGTAGGTCCTACTTTTAGCTCCTTATCTCGATTTTGTTGTCAATTTTCTTTTCTCTTCACTGCCGTAGGGGTTCAATGTGTGGATTATTTTATTTCTTAAGTTAAGGTAGCAATTTCTGTAGAAACACAATTGTTTGTGCTGTAATTTCTGATATTTTATAGTTTGTCATTTTTCAAACTATTTGTTTAACCATAAAGGGCATCAAAGGTGTTTTCTATATATTCGTACTTAAAGAGAGAACAGTCTGCACTGTGTATTTCAGTACACTTCACTGGACGTGGACCAGAGTAAGTCAAGTAGAAGATAAATGTGATCAAGGTAAAAGTTATAAAACCAAGATCGTGTTTCTGTGACTACAATTCTAAAATGATGAAGAAGTATAAGGACAGTGGGACTGTAGCTAACCTCTGAGGACGTGGCTGTGACAAAGATTCACGGAAAAAACAAAAGCATTCAAGGTGTAACGTAAATTCCTCCATTCCCTCATTTGCTCGTCGTTTTTTCAGCCTTATCTATTTTTTTTCTATTTTGTATGTGTAACATGTGGGAAAAAACTGTGAATATCAGTTCAAGTCAGCAACTACCAAAATTATGACAGTTAACAAGTTGTTTTCTGGCATGAGGGGGTATTCTTGATTTTCCTTACTGAGAAATCGTTTTTCTGATTATGCCGATGTCACTTGAACATAACATTCACTACCGGTCATTCAACGCTCAGAAGGAGCGAAGCACTGCCGTGTTGACAGAAATATATATGTTATCGGGGCTATTCATCATGATATCGGACTTATTGGGATGACGTCATAATTTCCTGTTATCGGCCCGATAGTTATCGGGTCGATAATTATCGTGCATTCCTAGTTGTTGGCAGTGATTACTACTAAAGGTTGTTCAACCAAATGTTCTGTTGTTTGTTATGTAAAATAATAATCTGAATCAAAAATAAAAAAAGCAGAGTAGGATTTGTTTTAAACAAGGAATAAATAATCCTGTCAGTTTTTGCAGGTTTAAGTCTTCAGAGGTAGTTGTTTATTTTTTTTCCTCCTATGGAACAGTGCCAGTAACTGGTCACATCTGTATGAGATTAGATTCCTGCATTTTGAACTCTGCTCGCTCACATGGGTCATGACAATTTTTGCCTCTGAGCTGCTCCACCCGACACATGACTTTTTAGTAGCAGGGACTCTGCCAAGCAGCAAGGCAGCAAACGTTGTGTCCTGCTGGCTCTCAGGAACAGACAGGAAGATGAAAAGCTGGATAGGCTGCCTGGCTCACTCATCAACAAGCTGATATGTTCACACGCTCACTGGGAACCTGCTGACATGCAATGTTTCAGCTTCATTGATTTCTGTTTCAAGGCAGATTAATACAGTTTTACGGTTCGTTCCTTTGGTTCAGTCTTAGTTTTGTTCCTCTGCAAAGCCAGCCTTCCTTTTTGAAGCAGATCATGTTCAGCTGTTGACACTTGGGCTGCATTACTGCAGTAATGTGATGCCCACCACTGAGCTGAGCTCATTACCGTCATCACTGCCACTGCTTTCACTGTTAGTTTTTCAGTCTTTAACTTTTCATGGAGAAAAAATGCAGATGGAAATGGGATATTGAAATAGAACTATATTTCAACTTAAAAACAGAGTGAGCAAGAGAGAGGCTGATGCAAACGTATGGAGCTGTATATTGAGGTTAAACTGGACTTTATTAGAAGAATCAGAATCAGAGAACTTTATTGATCCCTTGAAAGGCAATTTCCTTCAGCAACCAAGTCAGGTACAAACATAACATGCACACAACCAACACATATACTGAAGTATACTGCCTCAGTTCACACACATCTACAGTACAGTGCAAGAGCCATGTGAGTGCAAAAATTGAAAGATGCTCCTAACACTTTTTCTTTCAAATTAAAATGCAGCCTGTTTTCCTGCTGCACTTGTCACTGAAGAGATGTCATGACTACCTTTTTGGTTTTTTTTTTCTTTCCTTTTCAGTCAGTGCATGCAAACTGTTTCCTGAGGTGTGATGCTGAATTGGCTCAGTGATGATGTCGTGCCACCTTTATGAGGAAATAGACTGAAAAGTAGTACACAGCTGGCGTGAACAGGCTGCTGTGGTTAAATAGGAAGGCAACACGTATTGACTGTTAGTATGCATTTGCAGGACTGCATGTTTACTCGAGTTGTTTCATTAAGACATTGCCAGATTAAACATTTCTGTCATCAGCATTTCTGCTGTTTGTATTCCAAAACAGCTGTCAGAATGTGGCAGGATCAGGATATTTGAGACCAGTGGCTGATTACTGGGAGGATCATCTGTCAGTGCCTTCACGCATCACTGATCACATGGTGTTTTTGGATCCTTTAATTTGTCATTCAGTATTATTTCCTCCATTTTGTTTTGCTTAAATTTCTTGTGTAGGTTCCAAAAAGAAACACATAATAGGGCCTCCTGACCTGGACTGTGAGGTATTATTGTAAAAATGTAGATTTCTGGAAATAAACCTGTTTGTGCTTAATGCCAGTCCATTTTCTGTCATCGGATCGTTTTGGACTGGGCCAAAACATCTGGCTCACTAAATTTTAGATGTAGGAGTAGTGTTTAACAGTTGATAAAATATAAATAAGGTGAAACGTCCCAGTGTTTATTTATTTAAAAAACAAAAAGTAACAGACAGGGATATTGAAAGTTTTACATGACTGAACTATAGGGATGGGAATTGATAAGATTTTTCCGATTCCATTATCGATACTGTTTAACAATTCAATTTTTTATCGATTCTCTTGTCGATTCTAATTTGGGGAAAAAGGAGAATTAACAGTTTTATTAGCATCAATTTTTTTTACTTAGAAGTCATGACTTTACAAACTCAACAGCGAGGTCCCAAGAGGCCTAAAGCCTAGATAACGTGTTAACTGTTGTAATATGTAACTGTGCATATACGCAAGAATGTGTAACATTTTACTAACAGATTTTTCCTAATAGAAATGAAAAAATCTCCCTTTTAAAAGGATATATGAGCTCACTAAGCACTCAAAAATAATAATAAAGATAAATACTATCAAATACAACAGAACAGTGCATAGTACAAATCTGCAAATACTATGAAGAATTAACATTTCTTTTGCAGAAAAATAAGCATGTCTTGTAAAGTAGGTAGTGAGCAGTAGCGAGAGCTGCCAGCCTCTGAACCAGCCAGACTCTCTCTCTCGTCACGGTCATCTTCTAAATGTAATGCAGGAGGAATTAGTTTAATAGCATAGCGTTAATGTTATAGCGTGTTCTACAAAGAAGCACATAGGCAGTGGGATAGCTACTTACCAGAGTTGCCGGAGGTGATCTTAGCTTGGCTACTGCCACTGGGTTGAGATCCATCTGTCCGAAGCGCGTCAAAAACACGACACTCGTTATCGCATGTTGTGTGCGCAAATGTTTCTGCATGTTAGTCGTGTTCCCTCCCAACGCTGTTGTCTCTATTTTGCAATGACTGCAAGTTGCCTTGTTGCCATCTTTCTTTGTGAAGTGAAGCCAAACTTTGGAGCGTTTGAACCTGGTGGGCGCCATTGTTGTTTACAACTCCAATGCGTGTGCTAAACCGACATAACTTAATCACGCTAGTGCTTTCCGGAATTGACTGTGCGTAACTACGTAATTACGTGAGATTCGTGCTGGCTGGAATCGATAAGAGAATCACTAGATAAACTGCCAAAAGATTCCATAGAATTGAAACACACGGAACCGGTTCTCGATTCCCATCCCTACTGAACTATGGATTATACTTTATTTAGATTTAATGTTATGTTTAATGTTATATGAACAACTGTGTGTCTGTAAAGTACCCAAGCTGCTCAATAGATTATTGGCTGCGCTAAAGTACAGTAGTTTATTGTTAATTTTCTATGTTGTGCACATGTAGCATTTATTAAAAAGTTATTAAAAAGAGTAAAGTAACAAATTATGCTGAAGGACAAATTAAAGGCTCCAAAAATACCACATGATCCGTGAGCACTGAAGGCATCAGCAGAGATCAGTCCCAAACATCCTGATCATACCCCTACGTCTGATGCTGTGATTTCAACATTTTTATTATTCATTTATTTAATTATTGCAAGCATTTGCCATTTATTTTTTTCAGTATTTTGTTTGACATTTTTGTTAAAAGCTGTTTTTTTTTTTGGGGGGCACTAGTGGCCTTTATTTGACTGTGAGGGAGAGACTGGAAACAGGGCAGAGAGAACGGGGAAGAGTCATCCAGGACTGGAAGTTGAACCTGCGACAGGCCGCACCAGGACAGTAGCCTCTGTGGATGGGCCGCCTGCCCTAACCACCGCGCCACCAGGGGGCCGACCGGGGGGGCTGTTTTTGAAGCAAGCACAAACTCACACACCCTTATACAACCACATTGCAGATTCTTTCTGCTGCAAGTGGGAGCAGCCCCAACTTATCTGCCCTCACTGCCTCCCTCTCTTGTCCTCATGTGAGACACAACTCACATTAATTTGACCTTGTTTACAGCAACAGTGTACTTGTGTTGTGCCTTTCTAGTCCAGGAACCACTCAAGGAGCAGAACTGGCACACTGGTTTCTTTTATGATGTCTGTGTGCTAACAAGTGCATCCCCTGCTAAAAGCAGAGCTTTCAGTGTTGTGCCACTGTCTCTAGGTCCTGTTTGCCTGTTAGACATGAAGGCTACATCCACACCAGTGCCATTGGTTTCAAAACATGAAACTTTTGCTGCAGTTATGCCTGTTATCCACACTGAGTTCGGCCCTCATACTGGAGATTTTAGGTCTTCTGCAGACCCAGTTTCTGGCTAGGCTGTTGTGGTCTAATGTAGTGTTTAGAAACAATAATGCCACTGTACACTTGAGCTTCATGATTTGCTCTTCAGGGTCACTGCTTATCCTTCTCTAATTTACCAAGCCTATATCCTGTGACCATTACTGGAATAATGTATTGTTAACACTGTTATATTCCAGTAATGGTCACAGGATATATGGTCACAGCGCAAGCAACCACATGGAGATGGAACAGCAAGCGCCGTTGATCTCGTTATCCTTGTTACCAGCTGCAATGCAGCCAAAGTCTGCATTTGATAATAATGTTTAGGAAAAAAGCCATTATGTCTTATATGAGGGAAAGGCCATTATCCAAGTGAGCACTGACAGTCACATGATTTGTGTTTATGGTACCATAGTGTGAAAATGTTTTTTTTTTTTTTTTTTTTTTTTATTCCTCTCCTGGCCTGATGCTGAAACACTATTGTATACATGAATTGGATTTTTTTTAAAGCAACATTATAAAATGAACTCAAAAAGTACTATATGGTGGAATCTTGCACCAAATTTTCAGGATTGTATAATTTAGACTTTCTTGTGCTCATTCTGATAAAATATAATAATTTTGCAGACATTAAGGTATCCCAGCAACATTCTACTCTCTGTGCTTTTCTCTTGATTAAAAAAAAAAAAACCTTTTGGATTTAAAAAAAAAAAACTACTGAACCTCATTTAATCAAATGTATTAATTTAAATGGAACCACAAGCCAAAATCCTTTAAATGTTAATCTTTTTCAGTTTGTAATTTTGATGCATGTATTTCCATCAGTTCAAGGAGCCTTTATTTTTTTTATATCAGTCAGTAATGAACCTTATTTAAGTTGATGTGAGATATCAAATAGGTTTGTTAGATAGCTTTACGAAAATGTTTGAGAGGCTTGCCAGTAGTTTTTCTTTGGAAAAAATAAATATTCTGTTCATTTAAGGAGTCAAAACTATTTTTGATTTTGTTCATAGTATTGATGTTATGATCTTAGGTATATGTGTGTGTGTGTTATCTGTATCGGTTAAAAAATAAAAAAAACAGTTATCGTGCATCCCTATGACTAATAAATTGTCCAAATATTTGCACAATAAATCATACACTCTGTTTAGCAATATGTTTGTTTTCATGGTTTCAAGTCTTATTCCTGCTGGATATTCAACTTTTAGTGTTTGTATTAAAGCCTGGGGAAATCCCAGCTGGTGTGTTCCTTTCAGTTACATTATAGATTACCTGGCCATCAAAAACGTCACCACGTGGACTTAACTAACTCCCTACTCACATGGGACTAGTATTACATGGGGACCTGCAGTAATTCAAAACGTGCACCCTAACATGTGATATACATTCGTGTCTGTTTTACTATAATTTGCAGACATTAATTATTGGATATGCTCTTGCATTTCTTTTAGCATTTAAATCACTAAAACTTTACATCATGATCCAAATCCTCAGCTTGCATGTGCATATTTATGGTTAAATATTGACTTGGACAGGTTTGATCATACAAGTTGGACTTCAGTGGCAGGACGTGACATATTTACTAAGGTTGCTATGATAATGGTAAATGATAAGCAGTAACTGTAACCAAAGCCGTATTTTTGTGAAGACTTTATTCTGTCACACTAGTGTTTTGAACATGATAAATGATCATGTTTTTTTGATGCATGCTGAATGATGCAGAAAAGATGGCATGATTTTCTTTTTCTAAATAAGACTCGCCCACAAATCTTTTAAATAACTAAGATGTGCATTTGCACTGGTTTAGAACTACCCCAAGACCTCTGTGTTTGCTGAAATAGGGTCATTTTCAATGAAATTTCTACTTTACATATCACAGACATGGTGTACCTTTACCCTGGATTAATATCGCAGACGCCATCCCCAATTATTCTAATTATTACATATCACCACAGGTCCGGAGGTGAGACGAGTCCAGTGCGTTATCGCACATAAAGTAAGCAAATAAGTGTTCCAGGGCACGAAAAGTAAGACTCTCCCATTAGAAAAATACTGTAGTGACTAATAACTTTTAGATGGCAACAAGTTCTGAAGATAAGTGATTTTCAAATTTTGCTGGTCTAAGTTAGGAAAAGTTATTGTCCACCATATTATTATACACGGTGTATTTAAGTTGTAAACAACATTCCTTCTAATTGTTTAACAGACGGCTTTTCAAATAACAAGCTATTTATAAAATCAACAGTGTACCACAGTTGTATCAGTGCATAATGACGTAGTAACACGGATAATATAAGTGAATTCCTTGTGTCTGTGGTGGAACATGAGAAGAACCTCTACCAGTGATGCTGGGAGCCTTCAGAGAAGACAGAAACTTGCAGATGTCATCAGTGTGTTTTCTCTGTATAAGACATAATCTTTAAGCACAGTCTGGCCTTGTTTTTGCCTAATGAACCCCAGATTTCCACCATCAGTTGCTCAGGGCTTCACAACGTAAAAGAAAAATGCTAAGTTGAAGCAACTGCAGTTCACAGCTGGGTTTGTCAGGAAGCCATTGTGACCTAGAGAACTTGTCTGTATTTACTCACAAAACTGTTGCACTTAACTTTTCCAACTTCAGATGCAGACTTATGAACCTACAGCTCTGTACATATGAGGTCATATGACTCATTCCCTCTGTTACCTAGCAACCAACCTGACTTTTCATCATCATCTAACTGCTTCTTTCTACTTTGCGTTTTCCTCACAGCCACAGAGTTTAAACAAGAATTTAAGTTTGATGAGACAACGTGTCCCTGAAACACGTCTTTGAATGAAAGTATTTCATTTAAGAATGCTTCTTAACTGATTATCCTGATAAAGTTGTTGGTTAGGAAATTAACTCATCAGTGCCATTGACTACGGATAACAGCTACACTGTAAAACACTTTTCCAACATGGTCAAACAGTGTGCATTATTTTTTAACAATTTAAAACCTTTATGATCATATCAGCTGCTGTTTCCGTGTCGTCATGAGGGAGGCCGATTCCTTTTCATTACTGCTCTTTCTGTAACATCTGGAAAATTGGTGCATTGAAAGTCTGAAGCTACCAAGTTTTTCATGCTAAATTTATCATGCAAGCATCTTGCATTGGTCAAAGAGTGGCTTTATGACTAGAACATTTTGAGTTGATTTCTTAAATGTAGAACAATCTTTATATAGTAATGTAAGCATATGAAATGAAATGTAAGTATATAGCATTTTTCTTCTTTTTCATTTAGTGTTGAATCGTATCCCTTGTTTGTCTACTTTTGTTGGTAAATTTCCCTGATATTCAGGATGAATAAGAACATCAAGAGATTGGCTAAATGAGAGGGAGGCTTTTACAGTGACTGTCCTCCATCTTCTGCCAGTTTATCTACCATCAGCTCTAGATTTTACTCTGCAGCCAAAACGCTCTGTTCTGACTTTTAAGTCAAGTGAAATGACTAGCATACTTGAATCATACCAGATGCACAGAAGTCAGTTTTAAAGTCTTTTTAGCTATTTTGCCTGATTCTACCTTTATGTTGTAGTTGGATAAATGCAAATGATAAATGATTTTAAACCAGAAGGAGCTGCTTTCCTCAGAGGAGCATGACGAGTGATTTTCTATGTTTGCATCTGCCTGTTTTCCATGAACGCAGTGTTGTAATAACCAGTCAGAATAAGAGAAGTAACATTTCATTTCTCCAAAGGTCAGTTTTCCATTTTGCTTGGTGAAGTAAAAAAATAAATTATATACTGCAATGCTTTTGATTTGTCATTGCAAATAACTGAAAATTTTCATTATCTGTACTTGGAGAACAAATTGATTTTAAATCACAATTGTGGCCTCACTGCATGAGCAGCTTGGTTACTTACAGTGAGAAATCTTTGTTACTCAAACACTGTAGCTAAGAGAAACTTATTCAAAGAGTAAATTGCCAATTAAGTTTCAATACCCTGTTGTCACATATTTAAACAAGCACATTTAGAAAGTGAAGGAACTGTACTGTGTAGCAATTAAGATTAACACAGCGCCAAAAACTGCCGTTGAAACAAACAAACACATAAATAAGCAAAGAAGGGTAAAAACTAGTTGAAAATTAAAAATAGTTGGACAGTTGGTCTATGCACCAAGAAACTAGACACCTCAACTTCAAAGATGGAAAACCTTGGAAGTGATGTTCTGCAGAACCTTCCAGTCACTCTCAATTTCTGTTCTCCATAACAACAAATTCAAAACTTTCATCAACTTGTGCTGAATTCATATTTGACTATCCAGTGGACACTAACTAACTTACTGATTAACTGTGTTTCAGGCGTCTGAGCACAACGTGACCTTGCTGGCGTTCTTCAAACACCAAATGTATGCACAGGAACCTAAACTTCAGTGAAAAAGACATTTGAGGGGTTTAATTGCAGTCAGTTTTGACATGACATTGGACAATTGACATTCTTTTTAATAGTCTGATACACCCCCCCCCCCCCCCCCCCCCCCCACACACACACACACACACACTCAAATTCAAGTTTCTTGTCAGTTGATGAGTTTGCAGTTGCTGCTTCTGTTTCATTCTTATATATCTGCATAATATCACACAGGCCAACCTGTGATATATTTTAAACCTAACCCCTTTAAAAGCAATCTTTTTACTTTTATGCATGGAAAATATTGCTGATGTTGCATAACTGGACAGAAATGGCGGTCAGCTCAGAATGATGTGAGGAATCAGACTAATCATGGGATGTCAGGAGCACTGACAGAACTATTATGCTTCTTTTCATAGGTTTTCTTCTTTCTCCTCAGTTTCTGACATGGGCTGAAAATGCAAAACAATCAGACCATGAAATAGTCTGCGAAGTCAAATTACTTTTTTGAATAGGATTTTTGTGCTGTTCTTGGCTGCTGTCATAAAGAGACTATTTGCGAGAAAGAGAAAATAAAACGGAGGTCACTTATTCTGTTCTTGGTTCTGAACTGTCAGTAACAAGCTCAAGGTTTTTTAATACTATGACCTGGCAGTTATTTTCTTTGTTGCTTGATCGAGATATTAGATTAAAACCAAAGTTCATGATGACTAGCACAATTGCAAAATATAGTTTGTCATGGTCACTGATGTTTTCGGGTAGATAACTCCTCTTTTTTCCCCCTTACTGCTTGTTTCCTTTGTAGCGTTCTCACTTAATTTATTAATAGAATGAAACGGGGCACCACCCTTTTTTCCTAGATAAAAAGGGAAACTAGAATTTATCAGTCTCTTATCTGAATCTTGGAATTCTTCTTATCTGGATTGGTCGGGTAAATCAATCAAGGATTCACAAATAATTTTACAAAAATTTATTTAGACATAGACACAAAACACAGACGAACATAATGCAGTTATATATATCAGGGTATATAGATATATGTAAAATTGTACAAATTATAGGAGCGTCAAAAAGATAAATGAAGCAATTCTGATGGCTCGACAGATGCACGGACACTTAGGGATGAGAGGCGTTCAAAAGTTATGAGAAAAGCAAACGAAAAACAAAATGTAAAAGTACTAACAAAGAGAAGCCAAAACTACAAAGTAGAGAGGAAGAACTTCTGACTAAATGACAAATAAAAATCTCTTGTAAAGAAAAAGAAAATCTGACTAGTGGAAAGAAAAAAAAAACTCTTGTGGAGGGAAGGGAAAAGAGAGAAAAGACACAAAACTCTTCTAGAAAAAGTTGAATGAAGTTTAATTAAGTCATAAAGGGAAAACGGGAAAAACTGAATCGGGGTATGACGCGAGGACAGGAGCCAACAAATTACTCCATAATACTGACGGCAGATTCGAATAAAAACAGCGTTACAGAAAATTGATGAAAATAAACAAATTAAATAACTAAATGAGAGGCCGTTTGTGGAGCAAGGCCAAAATTGAACGAGAGAGGGAGCAATTAAAAATTTGAAGAAAACATTTGGTACCCAAAGATACCAACACAAAAATCAAAAATAAAAGGAGAAAAACTAAAGAAGAGTAAAAAAAAATAAAAGAAAGCAAGAGAGTCAAAACAAAAAGAAGGCAAGAGAGAAAAAGAAGGCAAGAAAGCGAGACAAAGGAAGGTCTCCTGTTTTATATTTTTGAATATTCAAAGGTTCTTGATGCAGACAGGGTTCAGCCAAGAGACGATTGGCCACAACTGGTGATCGCCCCCGCCCAGCACAAATTCAAGTCCTGATTGGTGGGGAAGTTGATCCCTTGTTCACAAGTTAGATATCTTTCTTAGGCACCCTTTTTAAACATTTATCCACGATAGCTTGATTCCACAATTTCAATTGCGGTTAGACAGTAAAAGAAATTGATATCAAAACATTTTAAGCATGGTAAGACAAAATATTCCCACATACGTGTTATGTTAGCATTTCACTCATCAAACACATTAACACCACATGCAAACTGCAATTGTCCGTTGGTACTCTTCTGGCCACATGGTGGAGCTGTTGGTCCATCTCAAGTCTGGGTTCCTGGGACAATTGGTTAGGAAAGCTGTTTTTTTTTTTTTCTCGTTTATTGCTCAAGCAGATAATAGGCCACCTGGAACATCAAACCAGGTGAACTGCTAGCTGCTATCCTGATTCCACATTCGAGGAGACAATTTACGTAGCTTTTGCTTGGTCTGTGAGATTGAAATCTGAGTTTCTGTTTAGGTAATTTACATCGATGCAATTTGGCTTTTATCCTAGATAAAAGTTCTTGATGGCCGAGGTGTTGACACCTCTATTTCACATCTGCTTGTGTCCAGACGTTGATTACCCACCCTCTTGGTCTTGGGTAGAGGAGAGGTCACTTGGAAAGGAATGTTATTTCTGAGAAGAAGCAGGTCTCTACAAATGGTAGAGAGACGTGGATCCCTACACCTTGTTGTTTCCTTTTCCCCTTACCTCAGTTTTTGAGGACAAATTAGAGAAAAACCAAGACTCACCACTTGCTGTGATAATTCCCCTCTCATCCTTCATCCCGTCTTTCAGCTGTTCAGTGGGTTTAGCTTGGAAACAGTTTGATCTGATAAGTTAATGTTTCCTGTAATTTCTATCTACAGTGGTGAGGAGAAAGTATGTGAAACTCTTTGAATTACCTGGTTTTCTGCATTCATTATAATTCAGGATTTTATTATTGAGTGTACATATTACAAATTCACTGTACTGATAGAAAAAGTAAGTGATCCCATAGACTGATCACATGATTGAAAGCTAGTTGGACTCTGTGTTTTGCATCTGGAGGCCAGTTTATAATATGGTTTTGGTGTGATTTAAGGACCCTTTAATAAAAGAGACTTAAACATTCTATGTTTGCTGTTCATAAGGAGCATTTTCTGATATAAACCACGCCTTTCAATAAGGAGATCTTTGACATAATCAAGAGTAATTGAACTTCATATGGCTGGAAAGGGATAAAGATGAATCTTATAGTGTTTAAGCATGCATCAATTCACAGTTAGACAAATTATGAGTCGGGAGGCAGAATCTTTAATGGGGTAAGGAAGAACCCACAAATAACAGCTAAAAGCCTGAAGACAGCCACTGCAACTGGCAAGACACTGGGTAATGCAGCAGGAGAATGAAGCTACATCCAGGACAGAAAGGGAGGAAAACACCTTTTAGAAATGGCCCAGTCTGAGCTTAGACCTGAACTCCTTAGAGATGCTGTAAAATGACCTCATAAAAGCACGCCTGACATCCCACAAATGTGTTTGAGCTGAAGCAGTTCTGTAAAGTGGAGTCCTGAACAAAATCCCCTTCCCCCCAAAAAAATCCTAAATGACACATCCATTTCACTTTGGGCTGCCTCGGTCTGGTTGATAAGTGAGCTGCCTGACTGATGCACGAGACTCCAGAAAATTGTGTTCACTTTTATACCAAGAAAATGAAATCAAGTATAATTTTGGATGAATTGTCAGCTACATCCAAACACCGACATACTGTCTTCAGTCTTGTTTGTTTCATGCAGGCAGGGCAATTACAGGGAGATCTTTGTTTTGCATTTGTGCCTCCTGAAGGGAAATACTTCTGAATTGCATTACTTTTTGCAACTTCAGGGTGTCCTTTATCTTATGAAAGCAAGCAATGAAATAGTTTGTCTTTCTGGACATTGACCATATTTGGACAAGATGGGTAGCTGGGTGGCTCATATCCTTAATTAAGGAGTTATCTTCCTCTTCTAATACTGTGGTTTTTTGAAGGCAGAAAATGACAGATAATGAATGATCTGCATCGCTCGTTTTGTCTTGTTACTTTCTTACCACGAGTGGTCATTTCTGCAAAAAGCCCAAAATGGAACACATTACGACTGGTTCTGCCAACCAGCAGATAAAAGTAGCAGCGTTTTTACAGAACTCTGGTAGCCTCTGTTCTTTGAGATCATGCTGGTTTGATTTGCTAGAAAATATGGACACTTGACAAGTTGTTCTTTATTCTGTTTGATCTTGGGTAAAACGATTATGTTGTCCCAAGACGAATTATCTCATTTCCATGCCTTTTCCTAAAAGGCTTCAATAGAAGGCAACTGGGCTTTTCTTGGTTCTTGAAGACATTTCACTGCTTGTCCTAAAAGCTTCTTCAGCTGTTCTTTGGAAAGTCCAGTTACATGTCAACTAGGGACGCACATTTTGGATTTTTTTTTTTTATGACCGTTAACCGACGCCCTTTAACGATTAATAATCGTTAACCAATAAGATTTAAATGCCCTTCCATGCTGCCATTCCATCATTCCGACATGCTGCCATTCCGACATAACACCATTTAGACATACCACCATCCCGAAATACCGCTATTCCGACACACAAACGTCCCACCATTCCGACCCAGCTGACCCGCCCGGGAGAGTTGGCTGCCACGATGTTGCGCGCGTTGTCGTGGACGCATGCGGACACTTTCCCACCAAGTCCCCACGTCTCCACTGCATCAACCAGTTTAGCTGTGAGGTTATCAGCTGTGTGTCTACCCAGCATGCTCTGCGTTAACAGGACGGCAGAATTAGCTTTTGATATAGTGACATGTAATTGTCACGTAGCTCTCTGTTGTTAGCGCGGTCCACCAGTCCGTTGTAATAGCCACGAACTTAGTACTTGCAAGTCGCGTTTTCAGTTCCTTTTTCCTCTCCTCAAAATGAGCCTCTAATCGTTGAGTAATGGTCGGTCTTGATGGAATTTGGTTATTAGGCTCGATATAACCCATTAGCTCCTGGAACCCTTCACCACTGACCACACTGATGGGCAAAATGTCTTTTTCCACCATTGAACAGATTTTTTCCATTATCTTCTCAGACCGCCACGCGTCACACTTTTTCCCAGCCATCATGGAGGGCAAAGTTCGCTGCGATGGTCCTCCATCGTCTGATGCTGGATGCTTGTTTTTTAAGTGGTACTGCATTGTACTCGTACTGCTGGAGTATTTCAGTGCTGTACCGCATAATTTGAAAATGACCTCCTCCCCTTTCCGGTTGAAATTGTCCCACACAGAACTCCTTTTTGCTCTTCATCTTCGCTGTAAAGTGGGCTGTGATGGAAAGCACGTGATGGCATGTGTTGCACCTGTCGACACGCCCCTATGAGTTGATTGAATTACGTAGCTTAAAAACAAAATTGACCGTTAGAATTGATCGGTTAGAGTTACTGTTATCGGTTAACGGTTAAACGGTTAACCATGTGCATCCCTAATGTCAACCCTGAAATTGGGGCTGTTATCAGCCGCGTCAGCATGAGAGATGATTTGGTCACATGAATCGAGGTGTGAATGGGCGTTAACTCGCCTGGGCAGGAGAATCAAGGCTCCTCTGTTTTAATGTTGGCTTCTCTTGTTTAACATTAAGGATTTTCTCTCACTCTATTCTCAAACCATTTGTCTTCTCTGTCCAAAATGTGGACATTACTGTCTTCAGAAGAGTGCCCCTTATCCTTGAGATACAGCTGATTCCTGTCCATAGGAGCTGGTTCTTTTGTTTCGTCTTGCATGTGTGGTCTTATTTAGAGACTGCAATATGAAGGTCAGCCAAATGTATTGACTTAATGCTGATTGCAACTCAGTTCACACTCCCACTCCCTTTTTTTCTTCACCACTTTTGTCTCCTCCTCAGGACATCAATTTTACAAATGTGCTGTTTCATTTTTTTTCTCTTATCATCTCCATCCATATGGTCCTATCTATTTCTTCCCTGGCAGACCTTTACCAAGACTCAGAACATTTCAACAAATTTTTTTTAACAGATGATATGAATCCAACAATACATGCTTGACTAGATTTGATGGATGGTAAAACAATATTTTAATTGAAATGAGACCAGTGGGGTTCTGATATGATAAGAGTGATGCAAAAAATTGTGTTCAGTTCCAGTCAGATGGAGAAGCATGAGGAAGTTTTACACTAGCAGCTCGCATCATTGATACTATTGTCAGCCTTAACAGTTACAGACTGGCTACTGCCAATCAAACATGGGCTAGAAAAGTTTTTTTTCCCCTCAGGTTTGCTGACCTCTGCTCAGTCCGGCACTCATCAGTCTGTATTTCCCTGCTGCCCCTCTGAACTAAGCATCTGCTCAGCCCATCTTCCATCATCTCAGTCTGCTTCTCTGGGCTTCCTCTCACTGCTTGTGTCCCTCCCTGACCACATGCTGCTGTTCATAGCAGTACAGTAAGCTCAGTGTAACTCTACTCTTTAAGTGCCTGTAATTTGAAGTTAAGTTATCAGTAAAGGATTAGAGAATCTGTCAGAACAGGAGAAACCTTATTCCTGGGGTGTTGAAGGATTTTGACATTATAGGTTGAGAAGACGTACGGAGTAGAGTTGTTTTTGGGGTCGATGTTTGCAAAATTATTTGCACCTTTTATTTATTTAAAAAAAAAAATCCAGTGCGTGTGGAAATCCATTTGGCTCTGCTATTTGTTTAATCAGTGTCACAATCTGGATGAAAGTAAGAGGAAAAAAAGAGACTGCGATACCAAACACACGAGTGTTGGGTGTGCTGCTTAGGGATGCGCGCGATTAGTCGTCTAACCGATTAAACGTCCGCCCACTTTCTAGTCGGCACCAGAAACATTAGTCGTTTAAACCAATTTGTGTTTTATTCATGTACAAGGCCGCTTAACTGTCATACAGCCGCCCGCCACTAGTCGGGGCTACAGAGCCGTCAGACAGCAGTTCCCCTCTCCACAGTAATGCTCGAGTAGACTGGAGTCTTAAAACGGCACGGTGGAAAGATCGTCTCGCAAAACCAGCGCGGTTTGGCGGTACTTTAATCTAGAAAATGAAAACAAGGTAGTATGTAGACTGTGTCAGAAACAACTGGCATACAATCACTCGACTGGAGCAATGCGCAACCACATTCGACTCAAGCATTTGGATGTTAATCTGCACGAGACGACGGCTGCTGATGCTAGCGGTGCTGATGCTAGCGGTGCTAATGCTAGCAGTGCTAGCCACACTCAGGCCAATTTGACATTGTTTACCCGGAGACGTGTTCTCCCGTCCGGTCTGAGAGATTTTAGATGTTTGTTTAATTTTACAATCATATTGAACTGCGCATAGAGCTTAATAATTCAGCAGCAATTTATCTTTTTTAGATGTTACATTATTTGTTAACTTTAAGTGAGGTTTTTTTTGGATGTGCAGGGTTTATATTCATACTGCACGGCGCAAAATGCTGCTCGTTTCAGTTAAAATTTAATTATAATTTAGATGTTTTATTAACTTGAAAGTGAATTAAAGCTATAATTTTTGTCGGATAATCTGCAAGATTCAATGTGTCAGAGGCAATTTATTTATTTTGGTGGTTAACGTTTGACTGAGTTGCCTTCATGTTCACATTCATTCATACTGCACGGTGCAAAGTGTCTCGTACTTCAGAGGCATTTAAAATTAGACATGGTTGTTGAACATTGTGATTAAAGGCTTAAAGAACTCTTGTTACAAACAATATTTTTTGGGACAATGTTTCAAATTCTGTTTCGATGTTTCAATAAATTGTGCTAAATTTTCACTGTTTTCTGAGTGTTTTCCTTTTTTTTTAGACTAGTCGACTAGTCTTAATTAAAATTTTCGTTTAGTCGACAGGGAAATTAGTCGCCAGGAACATCCCTAGTGCTGCTTTGACTTAGTTTGCTCAAAACACAACATTCTCTATTTATTCTCTATTTTTTGAGAGTGAAGTTAGGAATTTCAAGTATTAAATGGTCTGAGAGAGTCCCGTCAGTCTCCACCAGCGTTGGACAGGTTTTTTTCAGGATGCATATGCATGTGAGCTCCTTATCAAAACAGCTTTGCATGTTTTGGTTTTTATCTGCATACAAGACTTTGCCATTTGCATGTATGTGTATGCAGGTGTGCTCAGTTGTTGGCTTTGTGCGCTCTGTCTCAGTTTTTACTTACCAACTTGCATAACCCTTCATTTCTCGTGGGAACCCTTTGTGTGCATTCCTTTTTATTCATGGATGTATTAGCAGCAGTATTCTTACTTTTAAATGTGCATGTTTCTGTATGTGTTTTAGAAGTGTACAGATGTGTGTTGCTCTCTTTGAAGTCACCTCCTGTCATTTCTTCAGAGCTGTGTGCTGTTCAGTTTTGCTGTTGGGGCTCCCACACACATCTGAGAGCAGCAGGAAGCAGGAAAACCCACTGAGGCTGCTGCTGCCCTGCTTGTCCTTGGAAAGAGTATTATGGATCATTTAAACGGGACACTGCTGTCAGTGTCTTTCTTTGGTTCATCGTTGGCAACCTGCCATATTTAAAGATGCTGCGGTGCAATTGTCTGTGAGAATATAGAGATTTGTCAAAAGCCTGGTTGACAGAGATGATAAAACAGAGGGGTAAATTTATTTGGCATCATTCAACCCTGGACAGATCACTAAATACATCAAATGCTCGACGCATCGCTCAACAGACTTGAACCCAGTTTAATCTTCTGCTTTAGCACGGCATATCAGTTTTCTTTAACAATCAGAAAATCATTTCCAAAAGAGACAGATTTTCGTCTCCACTGTTTAGGCAGCAGGTTTAGTTTACCTGTGTGAACACATGTACGTAAATTACGATATTGCCTACATACAAAGAATTATTTTAAATATGCAACAGCAGGTCATGGCAGGTGTTGTCATAGCAATCAGTCTGAGTGATTTTTATTTTGATTCTTGCTTCACTACCTACACCCTGGGTAGCAGGGAAGACATTACAGCAGGCACACATGGGGCCTGTGATAAAACAGATTTTCCTGAAAGAGTGCTGTGCAAAAATAAAAATAAAATAACAGCATATTGGTTTTGTTGATGCACTTGATGAAACAAAACAAAACTCACTGAAATACGTGCCAAGTTCATCATCCAGGCAAGACAAGTGTCATGGGTCTTATTTGTTTTATTAGTTTATATGTCAGATATAGGAATGTGTTCGTGAAAGTAGGACATTTGCAGTGCTGCTCGACGATACTGCCTCCCAAATTCTCCAGCTGAAGACGTTCTCTGATTGACTTATTGGGGCTAATGTTGATCAAAGCATTGCTTCTATTGATTACTGGTTCCCTGGTTCCTGGTTTCTGTCTCATGCTCCTATGAAAGTTTTATGTAACTGTAATAAATGGCATCAGATGTTTACCCTCTCAATTCAATTCAATTCAGTTTTATTTGTATAGCATCTGTTACAATGTCAGTTGTCTCTAGGCGCTTTATAGAGACCCAGAGCATGACCCCCGAGCAAATATCATTAACTAAAAATATAATATTGAATCCTAAACAAGGATAATAGCAGGTAAAAACTCCCACAGTGGGAGAAAAAAACCTTTAAGCCAAACAGTGGCAAGGAAAAACTCCACTTTAAGAAGAAGAAACCTTGAGCAGGACCTGGCTCATATGGGGGGACCTTCCTGCTGTACTGCTGAAGGCCAGCCAGGTAAAGAAAGGGAAAAAAAAGAGGGGAGACAGGAACAGAGAGAGGAAAGCACACAAATGACTGAATATAATCACTACATAAACATAAACAGATGCAGGTAGCAGCACTGAGGTGAGATGGTCAGAGGACTAGGTTACCGCGCCAGCCGGTACCCCGACACATCTACGCATACAGGTGGAGGTAAACACGGGGATGGCCAGAGGATGGAACTGCAGGTCAGCATGCAACTCAGGAAACTCTGGCCTGCAAACATACAGAAAGAAAAGGAGAAAACAAGGGGCAAAACAGAACAACAAACTACAGGAAAGAAAATGGAGCACAGTTACAGTAACAAGGTGCTCCTAATTAACTATGGAATGAGCTGGAGGAGGAGGAGGAGGAGGAGGAGGGAAGGAAGGGAGAGAGTGTAATAGTTTCTTTTCAAGTCACAAGACTTGATGAGAGGCTGTAAGACCACCATTTTAAGCCTCAAACCAGATACCACAGTGAATATTTGTTCTTTTACTTTATCCATCTGATCCTGTTTTGGGTTGTGGGGAGCTGTTGGTGGAGAGCTGGGATTCATCACTATTATGAATGCATTTGTTTAAAACTAACATAGAAAATTATATATATATATAAAAAAACAAATGTATATCATATTGTATGGATGTCCACCTAAGAAATTGATATTTCTGTATTTTGGGTCCAGCTCTAAAACAGGACAGTCAACTTTGCATTGTCACACTCACTCTTACAGTCACTTAAGAATCACCAATATACCATGCACATTGGCCTTTGATGAAACTGAAGTACCTGATGAAAACCCACGGAGGAATGAGGAGAATGCAGAGAAGCTCCAACTGAGATTTGAATCAGAAACTTAGAGATCTGTTATCAACAGGGCATGCAGGACTTGGCATTACACTGACAGAGTAGTCAAAATCAATCTTCTTTAATGTCCCTCATGTAGCCGGGTGAGTCTTTGCTGTCCTCTGGAGCTGAATGGCACCAGTAACATAGCTACAGTTGCTTTTGTTATGCCCCAGCCAATTTCCCACTTCAATATCTTCTCACAAATAATGACATTTTTCGTTGTTGTCAGTACAAATGATTAAAGCTGACAGGTATCTGATGCACATGCGTGCTGTCTCAGAAGGCTTTCACATTCACTGGAAAATCTGATGCAAGATTTGTATTTATGTATGTGAACCATCATATCAGAACTTTAGCAAATAAGGTCTGTATCCTAATGGAACTTTGTGGCTCATAGTGTGAACATAGCATCAGATCCATATCATAATTGACTGCATGATCGATTTTCTGACTAGAACTAAGTGTTTAACAGGGGCTGGTGAATCAGAGGATTCTTTTGCTACTTTCGGTAAAAAAGGGAAAAAAAAAATACAAATATACAAGTGTTTGTTAAGCACTCGGAGTTCATTTCATGTTCCTTTCTGACTTGAGAGAGGCTCGGTGGCCTCTTTCTGGTGAGTCTGTGCATTAAAAGCTTCTATGTTTTAATGAGTTTGGATCCCATGGGCATGACGGGGTTTTGCTTGGTCCTAGGCAGAAAAACGTTTTAAGAGCACAGCCAGGGAGTAGAGTGTGGGTGGTGAGTGGTTTGTCTGAAAGCATCAGGAAACCCTTTGTTCTCATTGACTTTAAATATAAAGAGGGAAACAAAAGGCCTTGTGTTGAACTAGGGATGCTGTGGATCGTCTGTGTTATATGTGCGGGCACTTCTTCTCTCCCCGTTCCATTTTCAATTAGTTGGCTGAGCTTCAAGAGTTAGAATAAAAGTTTGCTCACTCCCAAGGTGACTGAGAAAGCCCTATTCTCCAATCTCTCCATCATATTCCTGTCTTTCATGGAGTTACAGTTTGTACTGAGCATTTTAATACTTGTGGACAAGCTCAGAGGACAAACAGACTAACTTTGTGCATCACCAGAGTGTGAGGTGGAAGACTGTAGGCCATATCCTGGATTTGTGCTCCAGCAGCAGGCCGTCAGGTCTGTCTAATTATACACGAGGCTGGATTTGGATTGTTCAGTTTAAGGCTGGGAGGCTGTAAACAAGACAGAGACAGAAGGTTGAAAACAGAAACATCGAGTGCTAGATCCAGTAGACAGTCACCTGAGAAAACTACAATAAATCTTTAGGTTTTTGGTGAGATTGCAGCACTTTCTGAAGGTATAGAAGACGATATGTGTTTTTATCCATTTTCCAGACAAGCTTTTAATTAGCAAAAATTGTTTTGTTTTTATCTTTTTGTACCTGACTGGACTTCAGCGTACATGCCTTCAGACAGCTCATTCCAGTGAACACAACTCTGCAATGGTGCCCCGCCTGAACCGTAGGGGCTAGTTATGGAGGGCATCAGTGGGTTGTAGGAAAAAAAACAAACATTTCTTTTCACATCATTATTTTTGGTCAACATTGAAATCAAGATAATTAAAAAATAACAATTCTTTTTTAAATGCAAGGTGTTTCCAAAGCCAAACTTTGTCAAGACATGTCTCCAGTAAACGTACGTTTTTAGCTAAATAAAATTTTCAAGGAAACAAAAATGATTCATGCTAGCATAAAAATGCTGGTTGAGCTGTTCAAATAATCCCCTCTTACATTTTTTGACCACAAAGACCAGCATGACCTGACCCTGATTGTTTAAATAAATAATTTTGTTTTGCACAAAAAGGATGGAATCACCGACTGATGGACAGGTGGAATTGGCCATTTATTTTTTATTTATTTATTTATTTTTTCCACAATTGCATTGTTTTTGTTATTTTCACATTCATCTATGGCTTTGCAGATCTGTGCCTTTCTGGTCTTCCCTGTGCTAGTGGCTTCCTCCAGTTGTTCCAAGCAAAGTAGACAGCATCACCACTTGCAAAGCTGTCTGGGTTTATCCTTTTCTTGTTGTATGACGGGAACATAGCCTGAAATTTCTTGTGAGCATGTTGACATTTTTGTCCTCCCTCACATTGAATCAATGCCTTCTAGTTTCTCTGCACAGAGAGATCTTTCAGCCACTTGACCCATATCATTCCAGTTATGAAGAGATGTGTAGCTTCTTTGCTTTGGATTTGTTATTTACACTTCACAGTATCGCAGGAATACACCATGGTTGTTTTGGAAGGGAGAAACTGATGTAACATTAATGATCTATATCATGTGTTGCTTTCTTTGCCAGAAGTGGTCATGTCTGCAAAAAGCCCCAAATGTATTGTGTTACTGCCATTTAGCAGATAAAAATAGCAGAATATCAGTTTTATACCCCAACAGATGAGACAGTTGCTCTAATACAGACTTGCATGAGATGTACACTGAAGAAGGACAGTCCGTTCTGTCTCTTCTTGTAGACGGCATCAATGTTCTGTCTCCCTGGTATTAATTTGGCTTATTGAATGTATCGGTCATCTTGACTTGCTGCCATACTTGTCGTTGAATTCAGTGGTCTTTACTAAAGAAAGAAATTGTGTATTAGTTCTGTTACATTTTTGTTTTGTCCAGATAAAACTGTTAAATCCAATCAGAAGTTCTATGGAGAACAGCGAATAAGCTCATTGATGAGACGTGGTTGATATTCAAGTCCATATACTACATTGATTTGAGCCCAAGTGTGGCATTTTTATTCTGGAGGCTTTAATAGGAGACCATACAGATGTTATCCTCTGTTATCACAAAAAGGTCACAAAAGATGGTGATTATGTGCTTTGTTAGTTGGACTTTTCACTTTCAACTAACAGTGAGGAATAGTTAGAAACCTTTTAATAGCCAGAGATTAGAATGTTGTACTTTCAGACCCCATGAGAAGGATGTGAGAGAGTTGTTCTGAGGGCTCAAAAGTAGGAAGTAACAAAGCCTTTTCCAGTCGGTCAGAATCTGGAAAAAAAATCCTGAATTTAAATTAGTGGTACAATGTCCCAGTTGGTAACCTGATTTATTTCCATATGGTTCTTTTAAACATTTTAACCATGCTCCATTTCCTTTCTATTTGTTTTGAGGTCTGTTTGGCTTTTCTGCTTTTGTCCACTCTGCTCGAGCAGTTTTAGGCTAAATGATGCATTAGCCCATCTAAACTAAACCAAATGAACTTACTTTTAAATAAGCCAAACAGACATTTTCTGAATAGCATTATTTTTGAATTTGTTATAAATCAACCCATTGAGGTTTGAGGCACTCTCTGAATATGACAACAGGTAAACTCATACTGGTCTTAATATGATGTAATCACCTTTTTTAATTGAACTCTGTCAGTTTGTTTGGTTTTATTAAAAGTAGGGCTGGGCAACGATTAAAATTTTTAATCACGATTAATCGCATGGTTTCCCTGATTAATCACGATAAATCGCATTATATACAGAAAATCAAATAATGAATTCAAATGTAGTGTAAAGGTCACTTTTATTTAAATGTTCTGCTGCCATATGAACTTAAGTGCCATAACATTTGTTGTTCAAACACTTTTAACATCAGCACTTGTCAGTAACACATATTTAGTCTAAATCTCATCTTAAAAAATGTCAAATAAAATAAAGCTTATTGCCACTACCAGGGCATTAATGTCATCCTGTTTTTTTCTGAAAAATAAAAAAAGTCTGCCAACAAAATCCTAACAATCTAGAGGCCACAATCATAACATTAAAACCACTAATTTCTGAGGTAACAGCAGAAAATTTCAACAGGGAGTTCAACTTGGCAGTTCTCCCCAGGGAGAACTTTAAAATGAAAATGTCCATTTTAAAGTTCTGTAACTTAATCAATCCATAATTATCTGTTTATCATTTGTATTTTTTTTTCCATTTTCAATTGTCAATCAAAAATTTAAAAAGTTAAAAAGTGACTTTTTATTTTTTTCTGTTTTTTAATCTAACACAAAAAACAAAAAAATATTTCAATTTTAGCAAACAGGTCAAAGGACTGAATTTGTTTTTAATATTTTATTGTCTGATTTACGTGACCCAAAAATGGCTTTGTTTTATAATCAAGAAATAGACTTTCTGCTGTCATTACACATCTGTGACACTAGATGGAGCCGCACTGAAGTAACCAGTAAGAGAATAACACAACAGTGAACACAGTGAGCAGATCTGATGAAAAATGGAGGAATGATGCGATCATCTTGAACAAAGGGGTTGGAGAGTTTTTTTCCCAGACAGAATTGTTAATATTGCTACCTGAGTTGCTACCTGAACTGTGAAGTACACTGATTTTTATCGTTCTCCATGTCCGCGTGTTTACCTACTAATTATTTTCCGGTTCCACAGCAGCCAGTAACAGACTTTTCAAAACAAAAGCATGTGAGCGACATAACACGCGATAAAATAAATGTCGGCGTTAATAAATTAATGCGTTAACACGCTAATATCCTGCTAACTTGCCCAGCTCTAATTAAAAGCAGTCAGTGGTTCTGGTAAAACCTAATGGCAGATAAAAGTTTGTCCCTTGAGACAGTGCTGTCCTCTGTGACTGCCCTTCTTGGTTTTGGAGATGTGCCATGTCTAACAGCCCTCTTTCTGTCTGTGCTTGATGTTGCAGGTTCAACTACAGGTCAACTCACCACCTCACCACCAATGGCTTCTATGAGTTCCTCAACTGGTTTGATGAAAGGGCCTGGTATCCTCTGGGCAGGATAGTTGGGGGCACAGTGAGTATTTGTTATTCTGTGTGTGTGTGTTGGCGGGGGGGGGGGGGGGGGGGGGGGAACTGGGTGCACTAGCTTGCGCATTTTACACAGGTAAACTACGCTGGTAAACTTGTAATAGTAATGTATGATGTAGACATTATTACAATACAGCACACTGGAATAAGAAGAAAGTAGGTTCTCCAAGAAGAAAGGGAAAAAAAAAACTAATATAATGCTTCTCCACACTGAAATACTTTGTAAAGACAGCTTTACATGAAGCTGAAAAACCATACCATACTTTACAATTAGATGAAAATGAGCATACTGTGGTCAATGTAAGAGTTGATTATATAAAAAGTACTTGTAACAACTTCAAGTTTTGATTGGGATTTTATTCTCTAAGTAAAAATATGTAATTTACAATAATGAAAAGGACCTCTCTGTTCACTAACAGAGATGAATAAATGTTTTAACTGATGGCATTTTGCAGTCAGTTATGGAGTGAAGCAGAAATTTCAGTTGCTCACTTTTTGTTGGCATGTCAGTGTTTTTGCTCCTCTATCACATCTCATCACATAGGTGTTATATGGGTGAAACTTTAAATGAATATATAAATATAAAAAAATCTGCTGAGTGTTAATCATTTCGGCCTTTTGCTCCTCTCCCAGGTGTACCCAGGTCTTATGGTGACAGCAGGCCTCATCCACTATGTGCTGAACCTACTCCACATTACTGTCCATATTCGGGATGTATGTGTGTTCCTGGCCCCGGTTTTCAGTGGCCTGACCTCCATCTCTACGTTTCTGCTGACGAGAGAGCTGTGGAACCAGGGTGCAGGGCTGCTGGCAGCCTGCTTCATTGCCATTGTCCCAGGCTATATTTCCCGTTCTGTGGCTGGCTCCTTTGACAATGAAGGCATAGCTATCTTTGCCCTGCAGTTCACCTACTACCTCTGGGTATGTCCAAAAACATTCATTCCTCCTACAGTCTTCTTTCTACATTATTCAGCTATTTATATTGGTTCACTTTTCTATGTCAACGCGCTCCTTTTACAACTGCAAAAAGAAGTCCCATCTTTCTCTACAATGACTGGAAGCTCCATTCATCAATATTTATATTAAGGTTGAATCAAAAGACAGAGGCATTAAGCTACCTGGAACTTTCAGTGTCTCCATGTTCAACTTGCTCTTTTCTAGCCATCCATGGGTATGCTATCAGTCTTCAGGTCATTGTAGGGATATGGATAATAATAATGGGACTTTTCTGTGAAGTCTCAACTCATAATGAGAAGTTATGTTGCTCCTTTATTTCTTGCTGTCTTTGTCTAATGTGTGTTTTATTTTACAGCCCCAATTCTAAAAAAGCTGCAACTCTTGGTCAATAATAACAGATATAATAAAATCAGAAGGCAGTGATTTGCAAAACTCAAACCCATATTTTATTCCCAATAGAATATAAAGAACATATCAGTTGTTGAGACATTCTACCATTTCATTGGCAAATAATTAGGTTACCGGTAATTGGCAACAGGTCAGTAACATGACGGCGTATAAAAGGAGCATTCAAAACAGACATTATTCTCTACTGAGCATCACTGCATGGACTCAAGAACACTTCCAGAAATCACTGTCTGTGAACAAAGTTCGCTGTACTATCCACAAATGCAAGTTAAAGTTATATCATGCATAAGTTGGCGAGTTTGTTGCGCTTCTCTCTAGCACTGGTACAAGGAGAACGGAAGTCTCCTTTCTTTTGACCCGTCTGCAAGGCTGTGATGGCAACAATTGTTTTTTCCCAAATGCTTAAGTGGTAAAATGAAAAGCAATAAGCATAGAAATATGTTAGAACCACAGTAACAACACATTTCACATTGAAGTATCCAGTACCAGTCAAACTGCTACTCATGTATAAGCTTTTATTCACTTTAATTTCACTGAAGATATCCAAACGATAGAGTAGCACACAGAATCTTGGCTAAAAAGAAAAAAGTGGGGGAGAAAAAAAACCAACCAAAAAAGCTCCAACAAACTCATTGCTATGTACATACCTAAAGCCAAACTGCAGGCAGAAAAAGTAAAATGTCTGTAAGTATTGTGAATCATTTAAACATTAAAATCTGTATCCATTAATGATTTTCCCTTTTGCTCACTTTTTGTCCACTTTCACTGTGTCCCATATCTTTTGGGGCTCAGCTCCTCCATCGTCCGAGCCTGTTACAAGAGCTCCCACCTGAGCTTTTGTCAAGTCAGGGCTCGCTAGTCTTGGTATGCCCTCATTAATATCTGCACTTCTTTGTGTTTGGAAGGCAAAGCTCTCTGGTTTGTGAAGGTCTTTAAAAAGAAGAAAACATGATGAATAATTCACACTGTGGTGTTGGCCATGCAGTTGCAGAACAGACCTTCAGGAAAAAAAACCACGGTTCAGAGTAGCTTTGCCTCATGAAACCTGTTATAGATTTGAGTGTGTGCGTGTGTGCGCATGTACGTGTATATGGTTAATGCTCTCTCATGTTTAAACTCCAGGTGAAATCAGTAAAGACAGGATCTGTCTTCTGGACTATTGGATGCTGCCTCTCCTACTTCTACATGGTGAGAACCCACACAAAGACCTTTAGGTTATAAATGTGAGACAGTTGTTGGTAATAATATTGTTTTAGACTCACTGTGAACCACCACACATTTCAACCTATATTTGTATAAAAACCAGCAAACACTCGGTCAAGAGATGTGAGGAACTTGTACAGTATGTGTTCAAAGGGTTAGGATGAGGAGCATTTTATCATGTTGTCCCCCCTAATAATTGTGCATATAAATTAATGGTTAGTGCCATATTTTGGAAAACCCTTTTTAAAGTCGGGTGTATATGCAGGTTGATGTTGCAGCAGATTCTACTTTCCTCATGCGTGTGTGTGGGTGAGAGTGCATGTGTCCTTCACCACTCCTATCTGACAGTCTAATCTAGCATATTTTAATGCGGTAACCCCTGAAACCATGATTCTGTCAGAGAGGACAAAAATCACCAACAGTGAAACATGAGAGGACAAGACAGACAAAGAGCCAAGACGGTGGTTGTGGTGTATGTAAATGAACGTGTGGTGGATTGTGATGCAATTAAAGGATAAAGGACAAACAGATAAATGTCAATAAAATACATAGACGGTACACAAAACTGGAACAGAAAAGGGTGTGTGCGTGTGTGGATGTGCTTGTATATCTGTGCATTTTAGATTCTCCGCATGTTTACCTGCCAGTTGTCTTCCGGTTCCACAGCAGTCAGTAACAGACTTTTCAAAACAAAAGCATGTGAGCAACATGCGTTAACGCGCGATAAAATAAATGTCGGCGTTAATAAATTAATACGTTAACGCGATAACGCATTAACTTGCCCAGCCTTAATATCTCTATATATATCTATATCTCTATATATATATCTAGATCTAGATATATAGATATAGATATAGATAGATATAGATATATATAATTTCCAATACATACCAATAATATAATACACTGTAAAATGCATAACAATTCACTAATTTTAATAGCACTCTAGTGCTATCAAAGTTGCTAGTAATGGGCCCACGTAATTACCTTACTACATAATTTGTCTACCTCTATGTTATAAAGATCTGATTTCTCATCAGCCAAAAATAACAGTTTGCAAATTATTGTCACTTTTACTGATAACTTGATGGAATTAAACTCATTTAGATTCATCATAATAGAAAATGCCTTACTGTTTGACTCCAGTACTGTAATTATTTAGAGGTTGTACATTTTAGAGTCTTTTGACATTTAAGTGGTATTGCATGAGGTGCCCTCACTCCTGTTGACTACTGGCTGTCTTTGAGAGTCTAGGGACCAAAATAACATGAATAGAGGTGTCAGAGTGCAGCTCATTATGACTTCACAGCTCAAAGATGGCCTGTACAGTTTTTTTTGCTTTCCTACTTGGGACTTGTCTCATTATGGAAGTGTACATGCTGTGAATAACAGAGACTGCAGCCACCCCTCAGCTCTCAGCCTAAAGGTACTTATTATTAGGGTGTATAATACCAATGATCTGCTGTGCTGGAAAGATTCACAAAAACAGTCAGCAAGGACATGAAGCAGCAAGCTCACCATTTATGGTTGTGTTTATTTGTGCATGCATAAGTAAGTGTGTAGGTGAATGTCTGTTTTTAAATGACTGAAATCTCTTGATTTGACAGGTGTCAGCTTGGGGCGGTTATGTATTCATCATCAATCTTATTCCCCTTCATGTATTCGTGCTGCTGCTCATGCAGCGCTTCAGTAAGAGAGTCTACATAGGTAAGCTGCAGCACAAACTCACAACATGAATCTGTTCTTTATGTTCACATTAAGTCAAGGACATAAACACATCACTTGGGGGATTGTTCTCATTTGGTATTCATTGTAATATAAGCAGGATAAATTTTCAGGGTGAGGTAACTGCACATTCAGCAGCTACAGGGTCAGAAGTTGTGTTTTCTCTACTTTGTAGAGAATCAAAGTCATACATGTG
Organism: Hirundichthys speculiger; assembly: GCA_018398805.1. Lineage (NCBI taxonomy): Eukaryota > Metazoa > Chordata > Actinopteri > Beloniformes > Exocoetidae > Hirundichthys > Hirundichthys speculiger. Next base: position 195,836 of record JAGFBZ010000217.1, on the reverse strand, counting down.
AGGGGAAATTACACAGTCTGGCCTGAACTAACACTGATATTGTTAAGATAATCCATTATCAGATGGTACTCAGTCTTTATTAATCCTCAGTAGAGATCTGACATAGAAGGATAGTGGTAAAGCAGACAGGGGAAGAAAATGGCAAAAAGCTTACTGACGCTGCTCATGTCCTGACTGCAGGTTCACAGCCTTCTCCTGACGGATTCTGACACATTTGTTCACTCAGATCAAAAACTGTAGTCTGTACACAGCATGCCAATTCATAGACTTTGTTGGCAAAAATTCTGATGTGTCAAATCAACAAAAATGATTCAATTCCACTCACGTTCAAACATAGAAGACTCAAATATATAGAGTAAAACAAGGATGGGATGACTGCTGGTAGGCTCTGCATTCTCCAATAGGATTATTGGCAAAAATTAATAATTCAAGATCATCTTCCTCCCTTGGTCTCCTCACTTCCTCACCACGCAGTTCTTTAACGCCACCCTCTGTGTCTGTTTCTGAAGACCATCACTGCCCCTTGAGCCTGCTGTACATCAGCAATGGGCTCAGTTCAAAATTGTACTAGCTCGCCACAGTCTGCGACATAAATTTATCTGAAATGTTATTATCGGCAGCATGTTCTCTGCAGCAGAACAGAAACCCCTCTCATAGATCCCCCTCTTCTCTAACGGGTATCAGCTCGGCAGCCTTTTCCACTATGACTTCAGGTCATTGCATCACTTGGTGTTGAGAGCTGATATTATGTTGCCTGCTGGGACACTAACAGAGCTCATCAGTTCCAGAACATTGCACTTGATGGGAGATTTTGGAATAGTCATAAAACTACAAGCAGTATATTTATACCCCTTTTTTTTTTTTTTTTTTTGCCTGTACAATGTTCAGTGTTTCCCACAAAATCAGAGTTTTTCTTGTTACAGTTTATATGCTGGGCATTTTGTGAAGTAATTAAATTCAATTCCATTTAATTTTATTTGTATAGCGTCTGTTACAATGTCAGTTGTCTCATTAACTAAAAATATAATATTTAATCCTAAACAAGGATAATGGCAGGTAAAAAACTCCCACAGTGGGAGGATAAAAAACCTTTAAGCCAAACAGTGGCAAGGAAAAACTCCACTTTAAGAGGAAGAAACCTTGAGCAGGACCTGGATCATATGGGGGGACCTTCCTGCTGAAGACCAGCCAGGTAAAGAAAGAAAAAGAGAGGGGAGACAGGACAGAGAGATATGCAGCACATATCAGAACTACCAGGTAAATGATGAATTCTTGATGTACCAATAAATCAGGTCTGCAAGTAAACTGGCATATAACAAGTTCAGTAGGGGCACATTAGGAATCTAGTTTTCAGCAGCCCTGAATTAATCCAACTCATTTGAACTTTAAAATGTTCACTTCAGAGCAACATCATAAACTTTAATTACCCTCCTAGTATGATGCAATGCGTCACAAGTAACTAGGAAAAATGAAATAGAATCTGACCACAGACTTGAATCATATTTGTTAAAATGTCCGTTTCACTCAAGATTGGTTTCAGGACTTGCTCTCTTTGATCACATTTAGTTATGCAGACCTGATGCATCAGGACTAGTTGAGCAAAGTGTTTTCTTGCTCGAGTTTATCTGAGCAGTTGGTAACAGGAGTATAATAAAGCCTGTTTCACAAACATCCCTGATAACATTGCCATCATCAGAAGGCAGCTGTGGAGGGAGAACGTTATTGCTAGAGAGACTAAACAACCCCTTATCTGCTGCTTCTGGGCCTTCTGCAGTATCATCTCTGGAGGGAAAAAAATATTCCTCATTAGACGGCACAATGTTTGAACTTCAGTTTGTACCCTTCAATCTGGTTACTGTGGCACCATTTTGTTTGTCTTTAATTTTTCCCTCCACAGCAGGACACATCTTTTGATACAGCAGCAGTAACAATTATTTCAGTGTGTCAAGACAGCAATGAAAAGGATTTTAGTTTGATAATTGTAGAAAGATGTACAGGTTTCAGTCAGTGTCTTTAGTTTGTAATAAGATATTTCAGCCTGAGTTAGTTTAGTTCACACCAAAGCACAGTCCTGTTGCCAGATAGTGTCTGTATAGTTTTTGAATATATGTATATTGCCAGTTGAATGTTTCACCAAATATTTGCCTTGATTTGTTTGATCTTAACTATCAAGTTTCTCCTTTAAGCCTACAGCACATTCTACATTGTTGGCCTGGTCCTGTCCATGCAGATCCCCTTCGTGGGCTTTCAGCCAATCAGGACCAGTGAACACATGGCAGCAGCAGGTCAGTGGCCAATCACAGACAATAAGAGCTATTGAGTGGAAGTCACCTTTGCAGTACAATGACACTACAGAGGAAAGTTTTATTGTAGGTTTAAAAAAAAAAAAAAAGAAAACAATCCAGATCACATCAGTATCTGTATGCCCCCAAAACAAGATTCTTCATGACCGCAAGTGTCTTTCATCAGACTTTCTTTTGAATGTGACAGCCCTCTGAGAAGGCTATATGTGCACCGGAAACGTGCCAGCATATGTCATTTATATCACCAACAACAAAAAAAAAAGTTATACTTGTGATAGCATATTGAAACGGGGGAGTTGATTGAGGAAAGATAAAAACAGATCATAGTGGAAGCTATCACAGCTTTTATTGGTGACATTAATCTCCGCAGCAATGACTAAGCTACAAGGGAAAGACTAAGGAGGTGGACGTCAACTTTTGCAGCTGAGCTGGAGACACCTGTTGAGAAACGCACCGCTACCCCCCCCACAGGAATACTTAAACACTAAACCGAGAGCTACTTAACATTGAAAAGTCATGGAGAAATGCAATTATCCAACGATTTGGATCTGAAAAATGAAATTGATTATCATATTTTTGCATCCACACGGCCCAGAAAAAATAGATATGGGTTACATGGGTTACATCAGTGGAAAAAAAAAAAAAATCATAGATAGATACATATACATAGATATAGCTTCAAGCAGGTGGTGTGAACAAAGATCAGTTGATGCCTCTGTCAGTTCCTTCATCCATTCAAATATGCTTTGAAAGATGATTTTGTATTTGCTACAGTAATGGATTTGCTACATGTATAACAATCAAACATTAACTCAGACAAGTCGAAATAACACAAATGAAAGGTCACTTTTGACTCATTCATTTTGTATTTTAGATCTTAACGTGGCTCTTGCTGTTTCTGTGTAGGTGTGTTCGTGCTGCTTCAGGTCTATGCCTTCCTGCAGTATCTTAAGGATAGACTCACCAGGCAGGAGTTCCAGACTCTCTTCTTCCTGGGAGTCTCTCTGGCTGCTGGAGTGGTTTTTCTGTCTGTCATCTATCTGACATACACAGGTTTGTACTGCTAGCTACCCTAGCTGTGTGCTTTTTGAGTCTGTTTTCCCTTTTACTCTATTTAGAAAATCCAGTTCCTCTGGTGGAAAGCTAAATCATACCTCTATCAGAAAACACCCTCGAAATCTGTATTTAGAGAAGAACAGCTCTGGAAATACTGAGCAAAGGTTGTTGTTATAACAATTTCCATGACGGGGCCTTGACCCCTGTCAGAGATAAAAGGTCAGTGTTGTACCTTTACTCTGTATTGAAGCAATGAAATAAAGTGAATTGGCAACTTGGCCAGGTAAACTGAAAAAGGCTAATGTTGACCCTTGATCTCACTATTTGTTTGTGCGCTGTTGCCATCCACATTGTTTAAAAGTTACATGTCAGAGTGTCTACGTCTGCCTCGTCTGATTACTTTACTAGATGTGTTCTGCACCAAAGTAAATATCCTCGCATAATGAAACATTTTGCTACACTGACAAGTCTGCTTTTAAAGCTTTTTTTTTTTTGCTCTTTCTTGAACACCTTCCAGTATTAGTTGACCAGCTGGTGATTTCAAAAGAGTAAGTCATCAGCCTGATTAACAAGCTGACCTGCTGATGGATCAGCCAGAGCATGCATGTTCATGAAGGGAGGATTCACTGCAGCAACTGCTGCACTCCTCCAAAATGTCAACACAGATTTCTTAATGCTGTGCACATGATGAATTTATTAATCAGAAAATATTTGATATATCAGGGATTAATGAGCCAGTTAGCTGATTAAGCTGAAAACTGGCTGATTCCAGTCATCAGTCTGGAAATTAGTGCATCCCTCATAAAAATGGAGCTTTGATTTTTAGCATAAATTTTGATCTTTTTTCAAGAAGCAAATTTATCATGTGTTTAAAAGTCCAGTCGAGAGAAAAAGTCCGCTGAATACTGTAGACCAGTGGTGCACAAACTGTGGTACGTGTACCACTGGTGGTACGCGAGCGCTCTCTGGTGGTACACGGGGGAACGTCAGGACTTTCCACATTTTCCCTTTTTTTTTTTTTAAATTAAATCGGAAACATACAATGCATTATAAATATGTTTCAAATGAAATTCAGGTAACAATAAATAACTACAATAAGGAATAAACATCTCTCCTGTGAATTTAAAGCTAGTTGAGAGGGCATATATGGCTATATTTTGAAATTGGTCATCATGGTGGTAATCAGAGAGCTGAACAGTTTCTCAGGTGGTACGCAGGATTAAAAGTTTGAGAACCACTGCTCTAGACATTAAGCATTTTATACATATTTAGCTTTGATACAGCTAGATCCTTGGCATGTGTAGTTCTTAATCATTTAGTTTAATTTCATGCTGAGGTTTTATTTAATGTCAGATTTCTAGCATCTCGCTTCTTTACCTTTTACCTGAAATGGCTCAAGTTCTTGTCATTGTTTGGTCTCCACTTTACATAATGTGCTTGTATATGTTAAGTATGGGCTTAGTCATTCTAGCCCTCATATAAATCTAACTCTAGAATAGATGCAATAGCTTGTTATGATGCAAATCAGCCGTACGATGGCAGATCTATTATCTGTATACAGGGTAAAAGGATTACCAACTGGCTCTGGAACAGCAGACTTTCAATGTTCTCAATATTGCAGCATGGATATCAGATAATAATTACATGATCAATACATGCAGAGGGAACATTGAAAAAATTAATTTCTTGTTCCACTGATGTGTGACAGAGTGCACAGATGATTCAACGGCCCACATGCTGTGTGAACACAGGCCAGTCTTTGTATCTGTTTCTCTTGTGATTGCAATGATAAGCCTGCATATTTAGTCTGTGTGTGTGTTTCACCTCCAGGGTACATCGCTCCATGGAGTGGGCGCTTTTACTCCCTCTGGGATACTGGGTAAGTCCTACCAAATGATCTGGATCCAAAACATCTGACCTTAGTATTGATGATTAATGGGGTTCAGGTTTATACAAAAAGGCGTATGTAAATCTGTTCATCTGAAAGAAGTAAAAGTTCCATCAAAGATGAATTCTGCTGTGCACCGGATGAGCTACTTTTAATTTATTCAGGTAAAAGTCATCTCAAAACATGTTTAATAGGATCAAATGTACTTTTTTTTTCTCCTCGTCATGAAGAACAAAATTTGTGGCCAGTTTTCACAAATGGGTGATTATTTTATTTTTCAAGCAGCAATCTCAACATCTGTCGCTTTCCCTCCATGTCTCTATAGCAGGAAAAGAAGATATATTGTTTTTGTTATTATGGCAGAGCTGTACATCCTGTAACTCTGAGGCATCACAAAATCCCAGATGTTAACACATCCCTGACGATCTTGGCTTAACTTTTTAAGATCTCTAAATATGTTCTTTCACAACCGATTTAAATAGTGACAATTAAATACTTTGAACAAAATCCTTAATACCAGTGGTCCCCAACCTTTTTTGCGCCACGGACCAGTTAAATGTCAGGCAATATTTTCATGGACTGTAAAAAGTGTTGCAGATAAATACAACAAAATAAAATGATACAACCAGCATAAAAACTGTAGTATTTTCTAAATATTATAATAAATGTAAATCTGCTGTGTATTCGCGTGTAACTTTGTTAGTAGCGCCCTCGTATCATCGCACCAGCAACAGAGCATCGGTAACATCCTCTGGAAAGACACTTTCTAAAGACTTTTTTTTTTTTTTTAACTAATTATGCCACGTGACTGAGACACGGGTCTTGAAGTCTTGTCATGTGTCAAGTTGTGTTAGTTATAGATGGATGTAATGGAGAGAATCTGGTCATTTTTCAAAACATCACTTAGACTCGGATAATAAATCAAACGATAATAATGGAAGTTATTTATTTTTTTCTCTGCGGCCCGGTACCAAATGACCCACGGACCGGTACCGGGTCAGGGTTTATACCATACATGTACACAATCTAACAGTTTGATATCAGACCAAGTTTTTCCTGTTTGTTTTCCTATCAATACTCCTGTGCTATCTGGTTTTCTGTTCCTGTTCTCCACAGCTACGCTAAGATCCACATTCCCATCATCGCATCTGTGTCTGAGCATCAGCCCACCACCTGGGTATCGTTCTTCTTTGACTTGCACATCCTGGTCTGTACCTTCCCAGCAGGCCTTTGGTTCTGCATTAAGAACATCAATGATGAACGTGTCTTTGGTAAGCATCCAATTGATATTGTTCACTACTAAAGAAGCTTGTTGAAATGTTCTGAACACAGTAACTCCACAACCCGCTACTGATGAGCAAACCTGCGCTGAAAGTGCTGGTGTCATGTTTGAATCAGCATCCTGGTGTTCCACAGCAGTCTGTTGCATTCAGTGTAGTCACAATACCAGACCTATGATCAATTAATGTGATATTAAAATGACGTATGATCAGTTAATGATAAAGATCAGTTGTTCTGAAGAATCCTCTCGCTACAGCACTGTTCAGATTTTCCTCAACTGGAGCCTCTCCTGTCTTCATGATATGTTTCTTTGGAAAGTTGAGCTCTGTCTTGCTGCTCCTCAGATGGTGTAAAAGATCACATTTCTCTCCTATTTCCTAGTCTCTCTTTGCTTTATGGTGTTAAAATTTTAATTTCTATTGACTGTGAAGCATTTAGGTCATTTTTTTCCTTCTGATTGTGCCACATAAATACATTTGACTATGAACTTGCTCTAACTGTGCAGTTGGTGCATTTAAATCTTCCAACAAATAACATTGTCCAATCAGCTTAAATGTGTAGAAGAGTGATAATTCCAGGTGCACGCACCAGTGCTATGTCAAAGTGACAGCTCTCAAACCTCTTTCACTACCTTAGTCATCCCCATTTAATGTAAATAGGAGAAAAAAATATTACATTTCTTTCTACACAACAAATGGTGAGGTTCATACTAATAGCTTTTATTGGTTGGCCTCTAGCATGTAACATATTATTGTTCTTCATGTAACATCATCAATGTCTTTTGTTGTCACTACACTGTTGCAAGACTGCCAACAAATGTTGCAGAGGTCTTTAGGTCTCCTGGTTTTGACCAGTTTATAACCAAACTTGCCAAACTGGTGATTTTTATTTTTTGTATTCCTTTAAGTAGGGATGCACGATAACTGTTTTTTTAAACTGATACCGATAACCGATAACTTTCAGCTCCTAAAGCCCGATACAGATAACACACACATATACCTAAGATCATTACATCAATACTATGAACAAAACCAAAAACAGTTTTGACTCTTTAAATGACCAAATACTTAATTTTTCCAATGAAAAACTATTAGCAAGCCTCTCAAACATTTTCGTAAAGCTATCAAACAAACCTATTTGATATCTCACATCAACTTAAATAAGGTGCATTACTGACTGATATAAAAAAAATAAAGGCTCCTTGAACTGATGGAAATAAATGCATCAGAATTACAAACAGAGAGCGCATTCCAGAAGTTTACAAAAAAATAAATATACATAGAAAATGAATGCACTTACACAAGTTACATTCAAACATTTCTATCTTCTACCCATTTCACCTTTGCCTGTGGGTCATCTTTGGCAAATTTCTTTGATTTTTCATAAGCCTTGCAGATGTGTGTAAGTCCCGGTGAATTCTCTGCTGCTGGTTTGCTCATGTTAGCGTTAGCTCAGGTTAGTGCGATTTCAAAACTTTCAAAAGCGATGGTTGTGTTTCAGGTGGCTGATCAGGTTTGACGTATTAAAGCTTGTGCTATTTTTCCCTCCTGGTGGAATTCGCTTGGAGCATTTGTCACAAATAATCAACGAACCATCTTTTTCTGAAACTTTAAAGAAGTTCCATACCATCGCCGCCATGTTGTTTGTTTTTATCACCACGCTGTGCTGCATTCAAGGTGTAACGTAAATTCCCATATCCCCTCAATTGCTAGTCGTTCTTTAGGCCTTTTCTATTTTTTTTCTATTTCTTTATGTGTAACATGTGGGAAAATACTGCAAATATCAATTTAAGTTAGCAACTAACAAAATTTTGACCGACTTAACAAGTTATTTTCTGGCATGAGGGGATGTTCTTGATTTTCCTTATTGAAAATATGATTATGCCGACGTCACTTGAACATAATATTCACTGCCGGTCATTCGGGTTTTCAGTGGGAGCGAGGCACTGCCGTGTTGACAAAAATATATATGTTATGGGGGCTATTCGTCATGATATCGGATTTATCTGAATGACTACATAATTTCCTGTTATCGGCCTGATACGTGCACCCCTACCTTTGAGCAATGGGCTCTTCCATTTGCTGAAAAATAATGTATGGATGCAAAAATGCATCCACTTTATATAAACTAAGGTCAGTGGTGTTTGGACTGGCAGTTCAGATGTTCCAGCATATCTCCAACACTGCTCTCTATATGTACTTTTCAGAAAGGTTACTGGGCTTTAAATGCTGGTATATGAGAGAGGAGATGATCAGAATAAAGTTGGTGTCTGCTGATGTTGCTTGACAGTGGGTATAGTATAATATATTCTAGAGTATGATTATTATTAGTAAATATTTATAGTAAATACTGAGGCATATTCTTTATACTGTATTCTCCGGCCCTACAACACAGTCAGTTGACTTCATTCTAGATTGGATCAACTCTTATTTTTGTCCTAGTTCAATCTAACCTTACACCAGAGAGCAAATTGCTCCTCCATCTGATCAATGGCATTGATGCTCATGCTGCTCCATTCCCAGCTTTTCTAATTTTGTTTCTGGCAGGAACCTCAGAAAAAAAATCTTTCAAAACAAAACAAATAAACATTTGAGTTTCAGTTTTATTTTCAGTTATGTAAAGGGTTGAAATAATTTGTGGATCTTTGCTTTCTGGCTGTTATCAGCTTGTTGAAAGGAGAATATCTCTGCTGAAGGAGACTGAATTCAGTGAGAGGGATGTTGTGGAGCTGCAGTCAAATTCAACTTGACTTGTTTCATCATTAGCTTGTGGAGCATAGTTAATAAATGATAAAGGTGAAATATGTCTTTTTAATGTGAGCACTTCTGGTTTGTTCTCATTGATATTATTGGTATGGGTGTTGGGGCATGTTGGTGAGTGTGTCAACTAGCTCTGTTGCTTCAGCTTTTATTCTGTAAAGCTCTTTGTGTTGTAAAAGTTGTAAGAAAAGTGATATATGATTAAAGTTTCATTTACTGATTGATTTGCAGTCATGAATACTTGTGTGTTGGCTGGGAGGTTCATGACAAAAAGTCTGAGAACTTTGAAACGGCATGAAGTCTGGTCACTGTCCCTTGTCTTGTAAATTCTCCTCATACTCCTCTCTCACCTCTTCACCTCTTTTTTCTTTTTTGTTTTACTTTTTGCCTGCTTTTGTTCCCAACACTTTCTATTGCTCTCTCTGCGCATTGAATTCCAATTAACCCACCAACACTCTTTGATTTAATTTTCATCAAAAACACTCCATGAATAGGGCTAATATGCATATTTGGGTTTAAGTTCTGCACCATTTTTTTTTCTTTCCCTCCCCCTTTACCATGTTTTGACCTGCAAGCGATGTCTATCAATAATACAGGAAGGGAGTGTATGAAATTCAGATCACTGTCAGTTAAATTGGATAAATAAGGTGAAATGAGACCTGCAGCGTGGAGCCCTGGCTGTCTCTAACCTCTCTGCTCTCCTGTTCCCCAGTGGCCTTGTATGCCATCAGCGCGGTGTACTTCGCTGGCGTCATGGTGCGTTTGATGCTGACTCTGACACCGGTGGTGTGCATGCTGTCAGCCGTGGCGTTCTCCAGCGTCTTTGAACACTACCTGGGTGATGACATGAAGAGGCAGAGCCCGCCTGCAGAGGACAGCAGTGACGAGGATGACAGGAAGAACGCAGGCAACCTGTATGATAAGGTCAGTGATTGGAAGAGGTTATAAGACATATTACTTTCCCTCAACACTCATTTCCAAACTACTTACATTTTGCAATGAATAATTAAAAATCTGGAAATAAGTTAAATAATTAAACATCAATCTAGGGATTGACAGTCGATTTAATGGGAGAATGAATTCATTCACATTCAGAGCAGGATTACATGGAACCTGCAGTCCAAGCACTATTTTCATATACTGACACTGCCCATGGTGACACGGAGATGATCATTACGTTTTTGATGATAAACACGGAAATGCCAATGTGGTCATTGTATCCTGCTTAAGCAAAATAGAACTAAAATCCCAAAAAACAAATTTGCAAAAAGAGAGTTAAAATAGAATGTTGTGTTGTTGCAAAGGAAAAATGAGAAGAAAGCCTCTTTAACAAGAACAAAATAACAAATGAGCACAGCAGATAGAGTTATGAATTTACAATAAACATTAGCAAATAACAAGCAGGAGTGGTGCCTAGATGGTTGGCAAGTTGAGATTGCTACAGTCACAAGACAAAATAGATTTTATAGTGTCTAAGAATCCAGGTATTCCCAGGATTGTTAGAGTGGAAGGACGCTGACTGCGTCCTTGAGTCCTAGCAGAAAGGCGGGGTAGACGATCACAGCTGCAGGACAAGCAGTCGCTGATCCGGAACCACGCAGCTGGATTTACACTCACAACTTCCTCAGATCAAAAAGAAAAGAGAGAACTACAAGCACACCAAGGGAGAAAGGCGGGTCACAGCCGGAATATTCAGTTTGACTTCTGGTATCGGACAGAAGCTGATGACAAACAGACACGATCAGTGACACACTTAGGAACAAAGATGCATTTAGCAGCTGGAAAGTCAGATGCCCTTCCCAAGAGTTTCTAGAGCACAAAAAGGATGGCAAAAGTGAGTGAAAAGGAGGCATGAAACTCAGTTCTAGATGTATGCTAAAGTGCTTCCAAGTAACTGCTAAAAAAGTGAGCCATGGCAGCTTGGGGTGCTGCTCCCAAGTGGCCAAAGAAATAGTCAATACTGTGCTCATAATTTTAATTCCTAATTCTCATGAAGATTGATTGCCTTACAAATGACAAGCTGTTACATTTTAAACTAATGTAAACGCAAATAAGAAAAGTCAGAAGTAATCAGTTGGGATTTTTGACTTGCTTCACCTCATGACTGCAGTGTACCGGGACCCTTTCTTGGGACGATGCATACATGCACATATACTGCATGAAAAGAATATGAGTCTCAAGGAAGGTACGACAATGAATGAGACTAAAAATATATTATACTGTACTCTATATATGAGAGGGGATCTTCAGCTCTCGCTGGAGCGGTTTGTAGCCGAGTGTGAAGCGGCAGGGATATGTTCTCAATGAATGTTTCAGGAAGGATAAACCAATCTGTCACAGGTCTTCTGAAAGATATTGTTTTGGTCTGAAGCTATGAAAACCTGCAGCAATGCTTAATTTTCTCAGTAAGAGCATTTAATCATTATGTTTAACTGCAATTAAATATACAAATTGAAGTTTAGCTGTAATAAACTGTGAAATTAAAAACTCGTGCATACATGTGTATTGGAGGTTCAGTAAACTGTACAAGCTGTTCTCACTGCAGGCTGGAAAGGTGCGGAAACATGTATCGGAGCAGGAGAAGGCTGAGGAGGGTCTGGGTCCCAACATCAAGTCCATAGTCACCATGCTCATGCTGATGCTGCTCATGATGTTTGCCGTCCACTGCACCTGGGTCACCAGTAACGCCTACTCCAGCCCCAGCGTGGTTTTGGCATCTTACAACCATGACGGGTGAGTTGTAAAACAGCTTCGAAGGGTAACAGGACTTGTAAAATGACAGGAAACCTTCTTTCACAAAAATACTGCATTTTGAGGTGTATGCCTCTGAAATGTCTTATTTTTCTCTAATGGACTGAAAGAATAGAAAAGATGTGCATGTTTCTTACTCCCACACATCCATGTCTTCAACAGCTCCCGTAACATCCTGGACGACTTCAGGGAGGCATACTATTGGCTGAGGCAGAACACAGACGAGCATGCTAGAGTGATGTCCTGGTGGGACTACGGCTACCAGATAGCAGGAATGGCCAACAGGACCACTCTGGTCGACAATAACACGTGGAATAATAGTCATATTGCACTGGTAAGAGTCACTCTGCCTATCAGACTGTTGCCTGCTTTTCTTCCACTTCAAATCGGGGTACTGATTCTCTACATTAAAATTTTAAACAAAGTGCCACCAGTTTTATAAGTGCATTCGCTTGTCACGGAGGGTCTTGTCAGAAACAGTTTGTATGAAACGCATCAAACTGCGTTGCTGTTTATTTTCATTAACGTGCCTTTCTTTTTATCTATGTCTTTGGTGTTTTTCTCTGTTTCTCTCAGGCGTCATAGTTCCAGTTTGTAGTGTCATTTTAAGTCTGCTTAAATATTCGCTTTTTGCCTATGAATGATCACAGTCAAGTGAGAGCCAGAAGTATGTGAGTAGCAGCCCTGATGAGAGCTGCTTAAATTCTCTAAATGCTTAAGAAAGGAACTTCAGGGATTTCCTTTAGTAGAGTAAACACTGGAGCATCATTTTGAAAGGAAACAAGTTAATTTGTTCCAAAATTCATTGCAAACACAACAATTTTCATCTGTCAACCTAGCCCTGAGCATATTGAGTGGGCTGGTAGCCCTGTGTAGGTTGGTTTCCTGCTTGTTGCCATTTCTTTCTAGTTTTAACATGCTTTTATATTACATATATATCCTCTATGCACTAGCTTTGATAATCCTGGTCACACAATAAAGTTAAAACTGAGACATAGGACAACTAAAACTTATTGCTCATGCATTTCCACATGCTGTCATAAACTGCAGTCTAAGGCCTTATTTACAAAAGCTTGAGAATTACTTGCACTCATTTTTTTCTCCCTTTTTTTTCTTAAATGAGAGATTTTGTGGCTCTAGTTGTGTTTATTTACAGTAAGGGAGAAAGTGGGGCAGAGAGAGGGGGGAGACGTGCAGCAGAGGGCTGCAGGCCGGGAGTCGAACCTGCAGCAGCTGCAGGACTGTAGCCTCTGTACACGGGCCTGCCTGCTTAAACCACCAAACTACCCAGCAGCCCATTTTTTTCCCCTTTTATTTTTAGATTCTTGACTTTGTCCTCATGTTTATCAGTATATTTTAGAAAAAATCATAATGGTTTATTTTTCTTGTAAATGTTTATGCAAAATGTGTGTTGTAACAGGGTTGAGAGATAAAAGCACACACATGTTGCATAATGGGTCAAACTAGTGGAGATTTTCTTTAGTTTTCTTTCTAAGCCTGTTTGTCCTCATCCAGGTGGGCAAAGCCATGTCATCCAACGAGACTGCAGCCTACGAAATCATGAAATCTCTGGACGTTGACTATGTCCTGATCATCTTTGGAGGGGTGATTGGCTACTCAGGTGATGACATCAACAAGTTCTTGTGGATGGTGCGCATCGCAGAGGGGGAGCACCCCAAGGACATCAGGGTGAGCAAGGCACCTTCTCTCAAATAAACAAACAGCATCTTGATTAACTTGAAGAGAAACAAAAAGTAGTCAAACTTTTACTTTACTTTACTTTTACTTTAAAATCTGTGGCTGATAAATAAAAGCCTTATCTTTTGTCTCCTTATGTCATCTCTGAACCCAGGAAAGCGACTACTTTACTCCTCAGGGAGAGTTCAGAGTGGACAAAGCTGGTTCCCCCACTCTGCTCAACTGCCTTATGTACAAAATGTCCTACTATCGCTTCGGGGAGATGCAGGTATGATGAGGACTGTTTTGAGATCATGTAAACTCTCTTATCCTAAATTCACCTGTCATTCCCAGGTCTTGAAATGATCAACAATATAACCTCAGATGAACAGTTTATACTGACATTTTATACCATTACTATTTAACAAAAACAAAGTTGAATCAGCGTCTGTAAACAAAAAGCAACTCTCCATAAATCAGCAGCTTGTAGAACCATCTGTAGCAGATATATTATTAATCACACATTGTGGCATAATTTTATTAACAAAATTTCTTGAGTTCATTGATATTTGTGGGTAGTTATTTATACATGGTTACCACCACAGCGCTTTAATATACAGTCCCTTGTGAAAGTATTCAGCTCCCTTGAACTTTTCAAACTTTTGCCACATTTCAGGCTTCAAACATAAAGATATAAAATTTTTAATTTTTTGTCAAGAATCAACAACAAGTGGGACACAATCGTGAAGTGGAACGAAATTTATTGGATATTTTAAACTTTTTTTTACAAATAAAAAACTGAAAAGTGGGATGTGCAATATTATTCGGCCCCTTTATTTTCAGTGCAGCAAACTGACTCCAGAAGTTCAGTGAGGATCTCTGAATGATCCAATGTTGTCCTGAATGACTGATGATGATCAATAGAATCCACCTGTGTGTAATCAAGTCTCCGTAAAAAATGCACCTGCTCTGTGATAGTCTCAGGGTTCTGGTTAAAGCTCAGAGAGCATCATGAAGACCAAGGAACACAGCAGGCAGGTCCCAGATACTGTTGTGGAGAAGTTGGATTTGGATACAAAAAGATTTCCCAAGCTTTAAACATCTCAAGGAGCACTGAGCAAGCAATCATATTGAAATAAAAGGAGTATCAGACCACTGCAAATCTATGAAGACCCCCCGGCCGTCCTTCTAAACTTTCATCTGGAACAAGGAGAAGACTGATCAGAGATGCAGCCAAGAGGCCCATGATCACTCTGGATGAACTGATCTACAGCTGAGGTGGGAGAGTCTGTCCAGAGGACAACAATCAGTCTACGCTGCACAAATCTGACCTTTATGGAAGAGTGGCAAGAAGAAAGCCATTTCTCAAAGACATCCATAAAAAATCTTGTTTAAAGTTTGCCACAAGCCACCTGGGAGACACACCAAACATGTGGAAGAAGGAGCTCTGGTCAGATGAAACCAAAATCAAACTTTTGGCCACAATGCAAATCGATATGTTTGGAGTAAAAGCAACACAGCTCATTACCCTGAACACACCATCCCCACTGTCAAACATGGTGGTGGCAGCATCATGGTTTGGACCTGCTTTTCTTCAGCAGGGACAGGGAAGATGGTAAAACTGATGGAAGATGGATGGAGCCAAATACAGGACCATTCTGGAAGAACACCTGTTGGAGTCTGTAAAAGACCTGAGACTGGGACGGAGATTTATCTTCCAACAAAACAATGATCCAAAACATAAAGACAAATCTACAATGGAACGGTTCACAAATAAACGTATCCAGGTGTTAGAACGGCCAAGTCAAAGTCCAGACCTGAATCCAGTCCAGAATCTGTGGAAAGACTGAAGACTGCTGTTCACAAACGCTCTCCATCCAACCTCACTGAGCTCCAGCTGTTTTACAGGAAGAATAGGCAAGAATTTCAGTTTCTCGATGTGCAAAACTGATAGAGACAAACCCCAAGAGACTTGCAGCTGTAATTCCAACAAAAGGTGGCGCTACAAAGTATTAACGCAATGAGGCCGAATAATATTTCACGCCCCACTTTTCAGTTTTTTATTTGTTAAAAAAGTTTAAAATATCCACTAAATTCTGTTCCACTTCATCATTGTGTCCCCATTATTGTTGATTCTTGACAAAAAAATTTAAATTTTATATCTTTGTTTGAAGCCTGAAATGTGGCAAAAAGTTGAAAAGTTCAAGAGTGCCGAATACTTTCGCCAGGGACTGTAGTTGGGACGTGGCCCAACTAGACCACTGCAGCTGTTCTTTTCTACTGCAGCCATTGTTTAGTTGATTTGCTGCTGTGTTTGAGATAATTGTCCTCTTGCATCACCTGAGTTTTCTGAGCATTGCTCAGTCCAGTCTGTCAGGGAATTTGCTGGAATGTCCAGGTGTGGGAAGACTGGTAGCCATCTAGAATGTTTCTTTGTCGGTGAGGGATGATGGACTTCAAACTGTTTGGAAATGTCCTTAGAGCCTTTCCTAAATTCATGAGCAGCATTGGTTGCAGTTCCTTAATAACATTGCTCATGTCGTTTCCGCTTGGCATTGTGTTAACACGTACTCCAAAGCTCCAGACCAGCCAATGGATGAATGGCAGCACCTGGCTGCTACTTTTCCTTTTATTGAGGCGTCAAGAGTCCACTTACACACATTGCTTCTGTAATTTGGCTTAGGTTTAATTCAGTAATGACAGTTAAAAATGTCTTTACCAAATTTTAAGACCTGACACGGACCAGATGGTTTTCTATTTTATCCTAATATGCGAAACCTTAGAATAAAGAGGTTTTAGTTTCTTTTCTCATGTTGGTTTTATTCTTGAGTGCATGCGCAACTAATTGATACACTCTAACCTCTAATGTTAAAAAAATAACTTTTCTATCTCTGCCTGCTAAGCTGGACTTCCGGACACCCCCGGGCTTTGATCGGACACGTAATGCAGAGATCGGCAACAAGGACATCAAGCTGAAGCACCTGGAGGAAGCCTTCACTTCAGAGCACTGGCTGGTCAGGATTTATAAGGTCAAGAAGTTGGAGAACAGGTACCGCTTGGAGCATAAGCTGCGTAGCACTGACGCCAACAGACAGAAGTACACCTCTAAAAAGGTAAGCTGGTATCTTCTGCTTCAACCGCAACTCATCTAGCAAATAACACCAGAAAAAGTTCTGTAGTTTTCTCAAAGTAGGTAGTTCCTCAAGATGTCCTTTATCACTGATGCTGGGGTGCATCGACGGTTGGGCGTACCTTTTTCTGTACACGCCAGTCCACGACCCAATATAATATATATTTTTCAAAAGTCTGAGGCACATTGAGTATAATAATCGGAAGACAAGGCTTGTAAATGGATGTAGCAGATGAGAGGCCCAGTTATTGGATAATACAGAAACTTGTGTTATGTTTTGCTTTTTAGCCTAGCTAAATGGACCGACATGGCCTGCAATACACTCTGTTTCTGAAATGCCATGAAGGACACAACTAAACTGTTTCCCTGACAACCATCAGTGACCTGCAGCTGGTGGATTAACAGGAACACACACCTGAGGGTTGCATCAAACAGTCGACCCTGAAAACAGATTTATGACATAATTCACCAGTTTCTGGTGTAAGTCAGTGCAGCAGGAAAAACTAAAAGCAGTATATTTCAGTTACTCCAGTAGAGTAATTCCTCTGTGACCAGTTTAACATATTACTGATGTGGTGTCATGTGGTTTTTCAAGATTAAAAAAAAATGAAAAGAAACCAATGCATTTTCTCATCTCCCAGATAAAGTTAAATCCATCTCATGTGATGGGTCTTAAACTGAGTCCAGTGAAGTAAGATTGTAGGCAAATACATGTTTATAGACAATATCATCCAACTCTGTAAAAAAGAAAAAAAAAAGAAAAAAAAAGACAGTAATTCATTTCCTGCAGAGCTTTCATAGTTTCCACCAAACCATGAAAGTCCACAGGGCCCCACTTGCCATAATGGCCTGATGTGCTGATGTTTTCTTGCTTAAACCTGTTGTTTATTTTTGACATGCATAAGACCAGATGTGCAGCAGGATGTAATTAAAGTCAGTCGTGTTACTGACGTGTTATTGATGCAACTACATCCAGCGCAGAAAATGAAAACTTGATCTTATCTGAATATCCAGTTTTTTCCCCAAATGTTATTTTAGTAAGGTCTTTGTCATTGAGCAAACTGTATTAAACTGTAAACTGAGTTTAAATGTATGAGTATTAATGTACAGTCATGGAAAAAATTATTAGACCACCCTTGTTTTCTTCAGTTTCTTGTTCATTTTAATGCCTGGTACAACTAAAGGTACATTTGTTTTAACGTCAAAGATTGGTCATAAGAGTTTTATTAAGAGATGATAACCATTTTCCAACTGATTATGACCTAAAACTGTTTTTACATATAACTGTACTGCCAAAAACTGCTTTTATGCATTCAGTGTTTATCTGTCTGTTTAGTAAATGTATGAGTATTAAAATGAACAAGAAGTGAAGAAAAAAATGGTGGTCTAATAATTTTTTACATGACTGTATAAGCATGAATGTGTAAATCTTCATGTGTTGTGTTTTTTCCTCTGCAGACCGCCAAGAGGAAGCGGGGGTTCATCAAGAACAAGCTCTCCCTGAAGAAAGGCAAGAAACTGAGCAAGAAGTCTTTATAAGGAGTCCAGCACCGACACAGGCAGACTGTGGACAGGAGGGAGGAAGAAAAATACACACAAAACTTTCAACAAAAACACACAGCAAGAATACCGACACACCAGTCCAGATGAATGAGATTCTCCAAACCCCTCTAATCCTGAGCATCCTCATCTGAAGGTCCAGGGTGGAAACGGTACCATGAGCCCAGGTGACCTTTGAGCTGATGAGCAGGGTGGAGGAGAAAAGATGGAGATCAGGAGGTATTCCTCCTCCCAATGCTGGTTTTAACCTGAGGAACTGTGACCTTTGAATTTTCTTTTTGTACTTGAACATGTTGGAAAGTGATGGGAGATGAGAGCACAGAGATTAGCTGTCCTGCATCCAGGAACTCTGGTTGGGCTGCTTTATTGCATGAATCGTTCACGCTAATACAGAAAATCAACCACTCTCTTGGTTCTCAAACTAACCAATTTCCATATATTTGTTCCTTACATTTAAATCTGATAAGACAAATATTTTTTAGCTCCGTCACTGTTTTCACACAGTGATTCAGCTACAATAAAGTCCAACAGGGACAGAGACCATGAGACAGGTTGTAAACAAGCTTCCAGGTTTGACCAGAAAAAAAAACACATCTGCCAAATTACAGTATCATTTGTAGCTAATGTTCATCGCAGCTCACAGAAAGACTTGTGTCTTTAAGTGTCATCAACTCCACTTCCCAGTCGCAGTTTTTCCACTGAACCTACAATTCCCATAATGCAAGCTAACATCAACACAGTGTGCTGCTCTCAAATGGTTTGTTTACATCCTGTCAGCTGACTGCCTGCGTGACTTCTCTAACTACTAATTTCTCTTCTCAGACCAAATAAAAATGACTGCCAGAAATAACTGGAATAAGGAAAAAAAAAAAAAAAAAAAAGTCCAATAAAGCCACAGGTGTTAAAATCTCCAACACCCAGAATTTCCCCAGAAACGCCCTGTACTGATTGTAGCTCAGTGGGTTTGACAGTTGCATATCTTTATTAGGAAGCAAAACATACTCTGGTTTCTTATCGCATGGAGAAGCTGTGTGAAGCATTGCTCACAGCAGCACAGATGTTTGTCCACGCAGCCAGCTGTTGATTCCCCTCGACCTCCAGTCACATGTTGTCCTGCATCTGCCTTCAGAACCCGGTCCAGCACCAGGATCTGCTCTCAAACATTGTCAGCAGGAGGCTTGGTGCTATTTTTTTTTTTTAATTGAATTCCCAAACTTTCACTTTTCATTCAAACTTCCCTTTAATTTAATAGTTCTTATTCAGTTTGTTGTAAATATTCCCAAAAATACACATCTACTTTGTTTGAGATTGTCTTGATTCTGTTGTGATGGTTTGTCAAATGAACATAAGAGAATCTAGCTGGAGAAGACGGCATAGGCCTTAAAAAAAAAAAAAAAAAAAAAAAAAAAAAATGAAATCCCATCATTCTCCAGAGCTGCAGTCAGCGGGTGTATTTATCATACAGACAACAGAGGCTACAGATAAAACGAGCACAGCGTCCTGTCATGTATGCAAGGATTTGATTTGGTTCTGAATATTTAAACTTCAAGGCTCTTCCATCAATTGTAATGACCTGGATGCAGGTGTGAGTGAAACATGCCTTTTTGAATAAAGAGGTTGAAATAAATGTGTTTTTACTCGTCTTTTATTCACAGAGCAAATGCTTTAATATCCTATTGGACTATAATGCTATGAGTATGTTTAACATGTTCATGGTGCTACTGACATGCAGATATGTTCGCAGGTACGTTTGTGGTTTTTATTTTAACTTTGATATGGTGATGGTGCTAGAAAAGGAAGAATCTGGACATATGTGTCCTTGAAGCAGCACCGTGGCAAAATAAAGAATATAAAGAATAACCCACAAAATGACACTAGACACTTGAATGATGCTGGCCACGCCTTCGTTTGTTACATCAGACCCTACACACCCTGCAGCAGTACAAAGAACCAATCAGCCTGTCTGAGTAAAAACAAAGTTTTATTCATTTTTTTAAATCAAATACCAACAAAAATTCACATCAAATACACAATGGCATTGACAAGAATGCCCTGTTTCTCACATGAAATATTATAGCTCCTTTGTAGAAGCCAGAATATACTTGTACATTCAGTTTATGGCTGAATGTCATACAGTTTTTTTAAAAAAAAACAAAAACAAAACAAAGCACTTCCACATGTCTCTCAGACAACATTCCAGCTGCACAGATATGAACCAGAGTTGGAGAGTCGAGTCTAATCACAGCACAAACTGAACGACCTGACCGCTGAATTTAAAAGGAAAAGTTTGGGGCAGATCAGCAGCGTATAAGACAATACAGGAAAATAAAACGGACACTTTCACATTTCTCTGTTCTGGGTCTGAGAATGAAAAAGGGACATTCCACATAAAATTTCACTAATTTGTTTTCCTACCAAGTACAAACAGTTATTTACAACATGTACTTCTCCAGAGGTTTGTCTTCCCTGAAGAGGTCTAAACTTGCAAAATACAATGGACCTGCACCATATTATCCTGAATTCACTAAAGACATTTAATTTTTTTAACTGAAGATTTATAATCTGCTCTGGTTAAAAAATTACAAGACAAAAGCTATATAATATGAAGAATTCAGGCCCAGTGAATCAGCTGGAGGTTATTGGAAACTTTGTCAAACCAGTGGGGCTTTCATGGTTGTACCAAGTAGCGGCTGTAAACCAGTTCCAAACAAAGGATCAGGAACTGGGAATAAAAACTCATATCTACAGTCCACTAACATTAACGGGGCTGTATAAAGTATGTGCTGTCACTGGGATGACACATCCAAAAACATACCAGTGCATGTGAAAGACCAGAGAGACTGTAAGGTAACGGTTAAATTTAGAAATCGTTCCATCTGACAAATTCTGTCAAATTTGATCTTAATATACAGACTTCACTTTATTCATGATGGTAACTTTTAGTCGTCCTCTTCCTCCTCATCCCCTCCAAATGACAGCAGACTGCTATTTTTGACTTTCTTTCCCGACTTGACCTCCTTCTTCTCCCCTTCCTCGCTTTCTCTTTCATTATTTTTCTTCTTTTTGCTGGAGCTGGCAGTGATGCCCTGGAACTTGTCTGAGGAGGAGCGCTTGCTTGGTCTCTTGAAGAGGATCCTACCATCAGGAGGAGCTTCATCGTCTGGGAAACAGACAGGAGTGGATAACAGACATTTTCTTAACAGATCTTTAGCTGATGTAATGTTTTTACTCTGTCAAGTGACATAAATAACGGAGTCAAACCTTTCTGTGCGCCATCTCCAGGTTGCATTTCATCCTTGATCTTCTTCACCTCCTCTGCAGTTAGATCTCCACTTTTCAGGACCACAACTTGAGGTAATTCATCCTCTTTATCGCTCCCACTGTCATCATCCAGCGTTGGCATCACCTGGCGCTGAGAAAAACAGTTTATAAGAAAGGGGACTCCACATACAAATGTGTCAATCACTGCTCATATGTTAGAACATAGAACATATGTTGGGAAGGCTCTGTAAATCAAATAAAATCAGAAAACAAAGACTTGGATATCTCATATACCCATATTTTATTCAGACATTTTACCATTCCATGGAAAAGATAAGCTCATTTTGACTTTTAAGGCAACATAATTCATTACCAGGGAACTTCCCAGATTTTAATCCCAACAAGAACCTGTGGTCAATCCCCGAAAGCGGGTGGATAAACACAAATTGTGATCAACTCGGGGTACATCTACAGCAAGAACTGATGTCCGTCAAACAAGACTCGGTTCAGAAATTGTTTGGGGGAAAAAAAAATAGCGCTGATTTAGACTAATTCCTTTCCCATTAATCAATTCTGTGAACGGGACCCGTAGTGATACATACTCAAAAGATGAGCTGCTGAATCAACTTGATCCAGATAAATCAACAGCAGGTCACCATTCACACGCTCCGAGAAAGCTCACAAACTGAGCAACCCGCCTCCAAACACTACCTTGGTGTCAACGGTGGGCCCTTCTTTGTAGCCGACATCATTTTTAAACTTCTTCAGAAAGGACGGCTCCGCCGGTTTCACCCACGCCACCCCACTCGCCGTATTTTTTTTCATTACGAAGAATTACAAGATTAACCTGACCAGCGGACGCGACGAAAAGACCAAAACACACGAAACGTCATCACGACGCGCCACGGAGAGTCACGTGACTGCAGGGCGCGCCGTGATTGGTGTAGGTGACGCTGTTGTTGTTCGCATAGAAATGTCTTCAAAATAAAGTCGGGAAGCAGTTTACATGTGTTCAGACCAGGTAGTACATAACATATTGCATGACCCCCTTTTCTATCTTTATATAGCAATTATTTTTCTAATTATTCTATTAACATTGGATAAATCTTTATTAGATAATTTAATAACAAGCTCGTAAAGAGAGCTTTATTGTGACATGTTAGCTCGCGCTCTGCTGTGAAGTGTGTTACTTCAGTAAAACCTGGCTAATTGATCCTGGAAGTTGTTTCACATGCTCCACAATGTTCTCGGGGTCTCTCTACGCGCTAGCGGCGGGTTTCCTGGCTGCCGCCGCCTCTCTGTCCGCCAAGCTGTCGCTCGGCGTTCGGACTACCTGAGGGTGATGTGCGAGTCCGGGCTCAGCAGGTCCACGGAAACTCTGGACGGATCTGCTCTCTGTAACTGGGTAAATCACATCAGAGTTGGGGGTTCATACTGTCCATCAAAAAGTGGAAGAAAATAATCCTTGTAGAAGTTAGTTACACATACTGTGACAACAGTTAAAGAAGTTTTAGATGGATTTGTGGGTGTACTCATTGCTGTTGCTCCCTGTCAGCTTCACATCCCCCTGCGGATGCTGTGTGGAGGTCTGCTGCTCACCTGCAACACTGTGATGTGGACCTTCTTCTCCAAGGCTCTTCATCAGTGCTCCTCTTCAGCCAGAGCTACAGTCACTACTACTGCTTCCAACTTCATCTGCTCCGTAAGAGCTCTGCAGCTTTACAGTTTTACATCACATGCTGACAGTAGAAAGAAGCATTTTGCAGTTTCACTGTCAACATTCACAAGTTCAAGTCATGCAACATTTAACATTCTCTTCTTTTGTTTAAAAAAAAATAAATACAAAAAATATTCAAATTCAAAAATACTTTATTGATCCCCCAAAGGAAATTGAATAGTTGCAGTAACTGTCATGCTTCAAGCCTCTTCAAAGATTCATTATTAATGATTATTGCTTTAGGCAGGTAGGATCTCCTGTAGCATCTGTGTTGCAGCGGATCTGAAGATCCTCTGACTGAAGACACTCTGTTACTGAATCACTGCGCTGTGTAGAGGATGTTCAGAGTTTTCCATGATGTTTGTTTCCATGATATGAGTAACGCCCAGAAACACACAGCAGCAGAGAAACCCCTTCCAAAGACATGGTGGTCCACGGGTTGAGAACCACTGAGTTAGATTGAGGTCTGGAATTTTGACCAGGTCATTCCAAAACTTATTTTTCAGCCATCCTGATGTAGATTTGCTGGTGTGTTTTGAATCTGAACTGAAATTTAGCTGTCAGACAACTATTGTCAATTTCTTTTACTCTTAGATTTGTGATAACACCTGAATGTTCCAGACCAGCAAAATGATATCAAAATGTCATCTTATATAGAAGTTTATAAGGGCTTCTTAAATCCTGTGGAATCAGTAAGGGGTACTTAATATTACCTACATGAGTTATTTTTTTAAACTTAATTTTTGTTAAACAAATGATCTCATTTTTGTTCAGCTGTTCCTTTCAGGAGTCGTCACAGGGAATCACCTCCCTTCATCTATACGTATCTTCTGTCACACCAATGAAAAACAGTTATGTTCTTGTTTGTCTGGGGTTTTTGTCTGCAAATAGATGATTTTATGCCTTTTAGACAACGGACAACAGATTCACTGAGGGGGTACAAACTTTGGCACGACTGTAGTTGCATATTAACTTACAATGAATCCTCTGTTGGTTTGTACAGGGCATCCTGGGGAGACTCATCTTTGGGGAGACCCACGCTGCTCTATGGTGGGGGGGCATCTCTCTGACTCTGTGTGGTCTGCTGGTGCTTCATGGAACAACACCTCAGAAACTCCCACAAGCTGAAGCCAGAAAAGAAAAATGATAGACTTCCACAGAAGCATATAATAAGGAACTTTCTTTAAAAAACTTACCTGGGCAAGCCAGACTCCTACTGTTAAGTTTAAAAAGAAGAATGGACTCCATGCAGAGCAGATGGAAGGTTTTGACTCTATAACAATAGAGGCTGATGTGTAATTCTAAACTTCTTTACTACGACTCAAAAAGTCAAAGTTTATGAATCAGCCTGTGATCAGATCTTAAGTTAATTCTACACAATGTGGTTATCAGTTTCCGTGACACCTACAATGGGAAATTTTCAGTCTATATTGATCTCACTACTAATGTTAGAAAAAAAAAATCCAAAGTTTTTAATGTGGAAAGAGATCCAGGCATTTTTGGAATTAAATAGAAGGAGGAAATTTCGATTATGTTCAACTAACTGTCTCTTTAGCACCATCTCGTGGTCGTTTCAGCTATGACTGATACATCATGATATACCGCACATCCAAAACAGCAAACAGGAAGAGAAAGATCACATTATTTGGGTTAGAATGTATTACATGGTAATGTCAAGATTTTGTTGCTTTGCTTTGATGACGGTTACTGTTGCTGATTCTTGTGTGGACATAAAGATGCACAACATTTTCCTCAGGTAGGTTATATTCAAGGCATTCCTGGTACTCTTGTCTGAACTTTTTTTTTTTGTTTGTTTTTTGTTTTTATTCCAGTTTGCTTTGATAAAGTTGCCACTTAAGTGTGTAACTTTCATCCTGTCGTAAAATACATTTACTATGGACAAAGTGTGTTCCTTCTGTGGCTACATGTTCTGCATGTGGCCCGCTGTCATTCAAAGTATCGCAAACAGGAGTGCTGGAATATAATCATTGTAAAAATG
This sequence comes from Hirundichthys speculiger, assembly GCA_018398805.1. NCBI lineage: Eukaryota > Metazoa > Chordata > Actinopteri > Beloniformes > Exocoetidae > Hirundichthys > Hirundichthys speculiger. Next base: position 170,454 of record JAGFBZ010000217.1, on the reverse strand, counting down.
CACCGCAGTGAAGTTAGTTTTAAGTTGGATATTGGACAAACATTTACTCAGGGGACCAGGGAGACTCCAAGCTAACCGCTCCAACATTTCAGATGTTGTGTTGGGGACTTTACAGTAAATACAGGGACACAGAAGAGTAGTAATGGCGAGATGAAGCATCATGAGGCATCGTAACACTTCAGCCAGTTGGTTCGAGAAAGGGCTTCATTGTGACATGACACCACCTACTGGTCAGGTTTATAATCACAGCCAACTGAATCTTAAGATGTGATGCATTGAATTTATGTATCAGTTATGGCTCTTGTGAATGACTGTGAATAACAAAATGTGTATGACCAAATAACTGGTTTACATAAATGATCAAGTGCATAATAAAATATTGTTTGAATGTAATCTCTGTTTAATGTTTCCCAAAGTAGTATCATATGATACAGCATGTTGTGCAATTTTTTTTTTTTTTTTTTTTTGTCATTTTAAGAAAATGACCTGAGTTTAGTTGGGCAGAGAATATGGTTGTGCAACTTGGACAATGACGACCATTAAAGGGGTGATTTTATGCATTTTTTTTTTTTCAGAAATAGCTATTTTTCCACAGTTTTTGGTTTTAACCGATTCCTTTTTTTTTTTTTTTAGACACAATCTAGACACCCTTTCACATGGCACAGAGGATGCTGGGCTGCATAAAAATGTTTGTGTCATCATGTACAAATGGGGGTACAGTCATTTTTGTTTCTCCCAGTATGTCAATGGGTTTTCCTGCCGGTTTATATTTGGTTCGGCCAGGTAGCGCTGGACCTCCTCTGTGGCATCAGCAGGGACATTTTGAGTCCTCCTTGCCTCCATGACGCTGGAGTCCAAACGATGCCACAGTTTGCTACCTGAGAGGAAACCACAGATCATGTTAGCAAGTGTTCTAATAGGAATAATTGATCTCAGAATTTACAATTATAGACTACCTCTAGTGACATCATGAGAGGTGGAAGCCTGAGGAGTTTCCTCTCTGCCTTGTGTTGATCTGATGAAAGTGGAACACTCAGACGTCAGGCGCTTCACGGCTTCGCTGGCTTTTGTTGGGCTGAAAAACCCAATAACCTTATATCTGGGGTCCAGGAGCGTAGCAAGGGACATGATGCTCATAGACTGTAAAGTGTGTAGATGCCTGATAAGCTGGTCTCCTATTTACTAATGCTGCTGCTGGTGGTGGTGCTGGTGTCTTTCTCATTTTATCTTGTAGACTTTGTTCAAGCATTGTCATGAGAGGTATCACTTTAGAAGCAGACACTTTTTCTTTAGAGGAGAGCTCATCATAAAATGGAGACAGCATCGAAAGGCTCCCTCCAACAATCTGAAACTCCTCAGGTGTTCAGAAGGGGATGTCATGTTGCAGGCCTGCTGATGCTGCTCCTACTGGCTCCCTCAGCTCAACCAAACGCTGCAGCATCAAATATGTGCTGTTCCATCGTCCATCATACCAAAAAAGTATTTCTTTTTGAAAAATTGCAGGCGTGAATGCTTTAAGCTGATTTTTTTTTTTTACCTGAACTTTGCTCAAAAGAATAGAAATTTGAAGATGATGATTAAAAAAAAAAATGGCTGCTACGATGGCGTCATTACTGTGCCGTCGGTTGTCTGTAGGCTGATTGGCTGACACGCGTGTTAGATCCCCCAGGTGCGGTTCACCTGTCAGAGTCTGTCACAGGGACCGGCTCTCCGTCTACAGCAGGGGTCACCAACCTTTTTGAAACCAAGAGCTACTTCTTGGGTACTGATTAATGCGAAGGGCTACCAGTTTGATACACACTTAAATAAATTGCCAGAAATTTGCTCAATTTATCTTTAACTCTATGTTATTATTAATAATTAATGATATTTATCTTTGTGGAAACACTGATCATCTTAATGATTTCTCACAATAAATACAGTCATGGAAAAAATGATTAGACCACCCTTGTTTTCTTCAGTTTCTTGTTCATTTTAATGCCTGGTACAACTAAAGGTACATTTGTTTGGACAAACATAACGATAACCACAAAGATTGCTCATAAGAGTTTTATTTAAGAGCTGATATCTTATCATTTTCCATGGTTTTCTTGATTATAACCTAAATCACTTAAGTTTTTACATCAATAGCTATGGTGGTGTTGTACTGCCAAAAACACTGCTTTTATGCATTCAGTGTTTTCTTTTCTGTCTGTTTTAGTCACATGATGACGTTTAGTGGTACCAGGTATTAAAATGAACAAGAAAGTGAAGAAAAAATGGTGGTCTAATAATTTTTTCCATGACTGTACAACACACACACACACACACACACACATATATATATATATATATATATATATATATATATATATATTGTCATTTGTAAGTTACATGTAAGTGTGATTTAAACTAGAATAGCTAAATAAATGAATAAATAACATTTTAAAAATAGAGGCAGCTCACTGGTAAGTGCTGCTATCTGAGCTATTTTTAGAACAGGCCAGCGGGCGACTCATCTGGTCCTTACGGGCGACCTGGTGCCCGCGGGCACCGCGTTGGTGACCCCTGCTCTAAACCATGCAACATTGCAGGTCTCACCACCAATCTTGTACATCTTTGCTAAAACTCTTTTATTACATTTCACACCTGGCACTTTTCTCCACCCATTCCAACCTCACCTGTCAGTCTGTCCATCACCAGAGCAAACAAGAAGCGGATCAAAGCGGATCCTTGATGCACTCCATAGATACTCTGGACAAAGAGGTCCTTGTGAACCTCTTTGGCATCAGCTCCCTTCTCCTCCATTCTTCAGATGTCCTCCCACTCTCTAAGATCTCGGAAAAAACCTGTAGTGATTAATTTGATATTACGTATATAAGCAGTGGTCTTCTTTGACAGTATTCACCAACGAGAATACTGAGGCTGCACTTTTCATTCAAAATCAATGAGGGACATTCGATATAGTGTGACTTTTTGCTGTGTTATGTTCCCCGGAGTGCAGACGTGTTCTTTCTCTCAACCTACCACTCCTGAGGAAAACTATGCCAGTGAAGAAAGGAGAACATCTGTTGTCCCGGAGACTATTGCAAAAGAATGCCAAGGTAGTATTTGTTGTTTCAGTGTTTACAGCTTGAAGGGAGACATAAAACACAAATCTGGATGTGCCTTCAAGAGTTTACAGAGTTCCCACTGGGCAGAAAACAAACCTCATATTCACAGTCCTCCAGGCAGGTGTATCACAACTGGAAATGATTTGTATAAATTGTGATTGTGTGAGACCAGCTGATCTCGTCCACTGGTTCCTGTGCAGTGAGCAGACAGAGGGAGGCCTGTGGAATATATAATAATCCCTCCACTGCCATCCAGGGCAATAAAAGAATGGAAAAGAGTCCAGGAGTTAATTCTAGACACAGGATGTTTGCCCCTGATGAGAGTCAGTGGTGCCAGGAATACATCAACAAATACTGCCAATGAGCTTTATGATGGAAAGAACAGGACAGAGCCAAAGAGGAGGAGGAGGAACGAGAGAGAGGAAGGAGAGAGTGGTAGCTACATCTGCTGTAGAGGTTTAGGCAAATTACATCTTTTACGTGTTTTGGAAGTGGAAAAACAAATACACCTCTTTTTTTTTTTCACTTTGGAAATGTGCTGCAGACAGATGAAGTTCACCTGGGGCTGTTTGGCCACTTGAAAAAAAATGAGCAGGATTTTATGAAAGGAAAAGCTTGCAAATCGTTCAGCACAGAGGTGGACATATTCTGCTTTGTGGAAGTGTGTCTGGTGGCAAAGGAAACATGGTGTGAACAGAGGGAAAAGGTGAAGGCAAGAAAGATTGTTAAGGCAAACAAGGCAGAGCGATGATCCAAAGCATGTCTTAATGGAGATATATGCCTATTTTCAAAACTTGGCAGTTTCCTGTGGTATTAATGATATGACTGTGAAATACGTATGTCAATATACATCAAAGATGCAACAGAAATGATACCTTTCAACCACATATTTCCAGTTTACTGCAGCTGGCATCATAGGAATATCAAAATAAATCAAGATGTAAGCAAAAGAACTGGTCTGGTTTATCTTTATTTATTTTTTTGGTCTGGTTTATCTTGGGTCATTTTCAGACGCTCCAAGATCCAACTTTGATCTGTTCAACAGTGATACACTAGTACGAACAGCTGCCCAGGAGAAGGAGGACTTCGTGTCTCCCAAGGATGAAGCTGCTTTGCTGTGAAATGTGTAAATAAACCCCAGAACAACAAATCCTCCTGTAAAGGTGCCGGCTGTAACCAGGAACAACAAATCTCCCTGTAAAGGTGCGGCTGTAACCAGGAACAACAAATCTCCCTGTAAAGGTGCGGCTGTAACCAGGAACAACAAATCTCCTGTAAAGGTGCCGGCTGTAACCAGGAACAACAAATCTCCCTGTAAAGGTGCCGGCTGTAACCAGGAACAACAAATCTCCCTGTAAAGGTGGCTGTAACCAGGAACAACAAATCTCCCTGTAAAGGTGCCGGCTGTAACCAGGAACAACAAATCTCCCTGTAAAGGTGCCGGCTGTAACCAGGAACAACAAATCTCCCTGTAAAGGTGCCGCCTGTAACCAGGAACAACAAATCTCCCTGTAAAGGTGCCGGCTGTAACCAGGAACAACAAATCTCCCTGTAAAGGTGCCGGCTGTAACCAGGAACAACAAATCTCCCTGTAAAGGTGCCGGCTGTAACCAGGAACAACAAATCCTCCTGTAAAGGTGCCGCCTGTAACCAGGAACAACAAATCTCCCTGTAAAGGTGCCGGCTGTAACCAGGAACAACAAATCTCCCTGTAAAGGTGCCGGCTGTAACCAGGAGCAACAAATCTCCCTGTAAAGGTGCCAGCTGTAACCGGGAACAACAAATCTCCCTGTAAAGGTGCCGCTGTAACCAGGAACAACAAATCTCCCTGTAAAGGTGCCGGCTGTAACCAGAGCATCTCTATCCACAGTAGAACACGTTCGGTACTGACATGGCTGAAAGACCACCCAGCGAGAGAAGCTGCTCCAACATGAACATATCACTGCCAGATTACAGTGTGCAGTTGGACATGGAGACGAAGATCTTCATTTTTGATGATGTGTCCTTTGGCGATGGTGAGACTGAAATTAAACTGTTTGGCTGTATTGATCATTGTTGTGTTTAAAGGAAAGGGAAGCTTGCAGACCTTAGATAGCCATCTCAGCTGTAGCACAGGAAAGGCAACATCATGTTTGTATGGCTGCTTTGCTCCAGGAAGAGTCCATTTCACCAAAAAGATGGAAAGAAAATTCTGTCTAGCATTAAAGGAACATTAAAGAACATCAGCCCACAAGTTAAAGCTGAGTGTGAGTGTGGGGGGGTTTCCAAACAGACAGTGACCCCAAGCATCGTCTCAAAGGCAAAAGTCTATAAGGAATCTCTGAAAAATAAATGACAGTTACCGCAACTATTATTTACCCTTCGGGTGTTAATAAAGTTTTATTGAACTGAATTTCATGGATGGAGAGAAATGACTGAGAGCAGAATTAGTATACAGAAATATCTTTAATTTGTAAAACATTTACAATATCTTACATATGACACATATGACATTTTTAAGGCAGAGTAAAATTTCTTTGGCACGCTGCTTATTGATACAGACAAACACTGTTTTAAGATATACACCTTTATGAAGTCTTTTGCATTGAACAACAAAAAAAAAAAAACCCACTGTAGTACAATTAATTTCCCTTTTTGGCTGATGCGACTTATATATTTACAGTTATTGTCTCTATATACATTGCTTGTTTCTTCTGCAAACAAGACTAACATATTACTAAGTACAAACAGGATGAGCACCCATATTCTCATTCTGATACACACACAGACGCACAAACACTGACCTGTTTTCCTTTAAAGACCTGCTGGATGGAATCTGCAACATTAGTAGTGTTGACGGGGCTCGTCTTCCTGACATTCTGGCTCAAATTTGAAAACATTAAGGCACTTCAGGCACAAGTATGTTAAGAATAAAAACACAGAAATAATAATGATAATAAAAAAAACATTTGAATTTAAGTGTGTCATGATAAAGTGCACATTGAACACCTTTGGTTTAATAAGTACTGCCCTGGTTTCTTCTCAAATTGACACATTTGTTGTGCAGAGAAAAACTCAACACAACTTTAGAAGTTTCCAGTTAACTTTGGCCTTCGCCTTGATAGCTTTTCTGCTGTAAGAAAATGAGTCATTACACTTTGGAAGTGGTGAGGACCAAAAGCATCATCCGGAGTTTATCTTTGCTGGGCTACAATTACACGGTACCTGACGCTCAGCCCGACTCAAAGTCCAGCAAGAGCTCAGCTCCTCAACCCCGTCAAATAAGAACCAGCACTCCTGTGGAAAAGTATCCACCAAGAGTTTACAGAGACGTTGCTTCTCGTTGCTCACAGAGCAGTCCTAAGCTCTGATATCCTGTATTTCATTGATCTTCACTTCCTCTTCTGGGATCTCCACCGATATCGGCATCTTTAGCTCTTCTAGTATTTTCTCTGCTGAGGAGCTGCGGCTGGACAGTTTGTCCAACTCGTCCTCTAATTCAGAGATGCGTTCTGCGACGCAGTGGGCGGTGAGGCGGGCCTCGGGGTCGTGGTCCCAGCATTCCTTGATCGTGGCGCAGATCACCGCCATGCCCTGCAGAAAGAAGAAGAGGTTTGAGACAGCACGAGAGCTTCAAAGCTGTTTTTTTCAATTAAAGCAAGCACTTAAAAATAAAACTTCATCAGTTTTAAAGCACCTCAGAAGTTATAAGCAGCTGTATTTTGGCTTGAAATAATAAACAGAATAAATGTACTTAAAATATTTTTGACCCACGTACTGATGAAGCAGCCTAAACTGCAATTTATTCTGTTTGCAACAACTTCATAGATCAAATATGGCACATGATAGGAGAAATGAGCCTGTCACCCTTACAATATTTTTTTTGAATAAAAATTATATCACAGGACACATTTGGGTATAAAACATACTTTTTGATTCTCTGCATTATAATGGATTTTTTTCATAGTAAGGGAAGCCTGAATACGGTGAAGATGGTGCCCACAGGGTGGCAGCACCAGTTGAAGCTGGTCGTTACTGCTGCATTTGGGGCTTTTGGGCTTTTTTAATAAATTAACCTGGTTTTGAAGCGACCATGAGAAAAACCACTGATTTGGAAGGTGCTGAAATAGTGACTCAGTGTTCGGAAATTGATTCTGAAAATTTACGTGAATTAGGTCATATTGTACCGATCTGTTTTTTTTTTTTTTTTAGAAAACTTGTAGTACAAAAATGATTTGTCTTCCTGTTTGTTTAAGTGTCACGTATCTTTTAGTTCCAGTACAGTGGACAGCTCTGTACATTCTACTCGTGTCTTTATTTAAATTCATGCATTACACAGATTCAGAATCTACAGTGGCTCTCTCCTTTTTTATTTTTACATACAAAATGCATACTTTATAGGTTTATGATTTGACCAAGACGATTTGTATAACTGTGGACACTGCATATACAATATAGAGTATATAAGTATATAAATGAAAAAAAATAAAGGTGTCACATCCCTGTTTCTGCCACACTAATTCATTAATGAAAGATGATTCTAGCTTGCTGTGTCTCAACATGTGTGCTGTTTTACTGCTATGACTCACTGGTAACAGTAACATCTGTGTCTTCTGCGAGTGTGTAATGTTTCTTTCAGTGAAATAATTCAATTAAATTCAATTCTATTTTATTTGTGTAGCGTCTGTTACAACGTCAACTGTCTCTAGGCGCGTTACAGAGACCCAGAGCATGACCCCCCCAGCAAATATCATTAACTAAAATTAGAATATTAAATCCTAATCAAGGATAATGGCAAGTAAAAAACCTTTAATCAGTGTTGTCCTGTAAAAAAAACACCAGAAACATAGAAACAGTGACTTTTACCATATTCTGATAGAAACACTAGCAGATTGTGATTTTATTTGAATTCACTGGATTCATACACCGTATTAAGATCACTACATTTTCTCTAAGGCAGCCTTACAAATTAATTGGTTTATAAACATGAACCACCAAGTTTGTCAGACTTTATTTAAATGTTGTGCGGCTTGTGAACATTTTTTAGTTTGAATTTATTGCAATGTATTTTGCTGCCTGCATATGACCAAAAATCTTGAATTTACTGAATCTGCAGTGAGGGAACACGTTTCCAGTCTATTAGAAGCGTATGTCTGACCTGATGCTTGAGCCAGCTGTCGGGGATCTCTGGTCGTCCTCTGTCTCTCAACACATTGTCCTTCATGATCTCCACACAGGGGTGCTCTCGTACTTTAGAACCGAACGCTGGCTCGTAGTCTTTCACTTCTGAAAGATAGACGCACATCTAACGTCAGACATGGACTGGAGCTCCCTTTCTGAGTTCCAGGTGAAAAGTCATCAAACAAACTGCAACTGCGGGAAATTCAAGTCAACATTTTTTGGTTAAAACAATGAAACAGCAAAAACACATACACACACACACACACACATACATACACACACACACACACACACACACATATATGTATATATATATATATATGCATGCAGGAGTCCTGTTTAGTTCATGTGATTAGAAAATGTAAAAGGATACTGGTATGATGTAATTTCACTCCAGAATGACTGAGCTGTTATTTCCACCGGAGCTTTATACATTGGTACAAACAATGCTGACGGTGGGAAATAAAATCTTTTTTTCGACCAAGGAAGGTAAAATGTCCATTCTGGTACTTGAGTACTAATCCACTTCTGAAAACAACAAATCTTCTTGTTCTGCCAAGTAATGAGCTGCAACCTAAGACCACACAACACCAAACTATCACTACTATCTGTTCGTTTTTTTGGGGGGGGTTTGCAATTGTTGTTTGTTTCGGTAAAAAAGCACTTCACGTTGAAACCATGAAAAATGAAAAACAAAGTTCCGGGACCGTGTCCAAACCTCATGAAAATGAACTCACAACAGCTGCAGTCTGTCTTCAGCCCCAAAGAGAGGGCTGTAAGGACTGCACAGTTGCTGTGAAATGAGACACTAGCGGCTACAAAGCTGTCCTTGTTTACCCACTGGAGCCAGATAATAATGCACCCATGTCAAAAGCATCAAGTACCATGGTTCTGAATCGAATGGACCTTTCATCTTAAATCTATGGCTGTTTTTTTGCTGTCGGTGGTGTTATTCTCTCTCTGTTAGGTTTTGTCAGGATTGGCTAAATGTCTTTCTCTTTTCTTATTATCGTGTAAAATGCACATCAGGGTAGCTCAGCTGGTGTACGGAGGCCATGTAAAGAGACTGGAGGATCTGCTGCAGCTGGGCCAGGTTTGAGTCCTGGCCCCGGGCCCTGCGCACTGTGTCATCCTGCTTTCCTGTCTCGCCACTTTCAATAAAAGTCACTAGCGCCCCAGATTTTAGTTGGATTAAGTTTTCCGATGGGCTGGGATTGCATACAAATCCCCGAATACATGGATCGGTTTGCAAACAGCATAATATACCACTAGTTTGTACTGGTTTTTTCCAAAACGCAGTGCAAAGTATGCAAACAACTGCAAAAATCTGCAGTATGTGAAATTAACTGATGTGTGTTACTGTTCATAATCCAGGCACACTACGGAGAACGCTGGTCACAGCTGCCATAGTCGTACTGCAGCAATAGTTCCCTTTATGTTGGCAAACTACGTACTAATTATGATAGCCATACCAGTCTGCACTACACACTGCAGACTGCATTATATCTGCTGGACACAGTATGTTTTTTTTGCAGATTTGTCTTTAAATTGATCTATGTTTAGAATTGAGGGGTCCAGATTATACCTTTTCAGCAATGGTTTCATTACAGAAGCCTTTAGAAAACTCAAAATCATACCTGACTGAAAGGAACAGTTGACAATTTGAAGAACGTTTGCATTTAAGCAGCTAAAAATACTTCCAAAAAGGTTATAGGGGGTGGGTCAAGGAAACAGTTGGAGTGTTTCAGCTTCAGAAACAACATTCTCCAAGTGTTTGGAGTCCACAGGAGAAAAGACTGTCATATTGTAGCATAATTGCCAAAGTCATTTGAATTCCAATTATTCTATGAAGCTAACAACAGGTCCAAGTAGTGTGGGTCTGTAACATATCATTACTAGTGGACAGTAATAATTAACCTGATGGTAATTTTAACTGTTAAAAAGTGTTGCAGATTCCCTGCAGCATGTTGTCCAGAATAGAGCAGGAGGAATTCAGAAGGTTGGACAGATGATCTGATCTGAGAACAGCACTTATGCAGTGTTCCAATTATTATCAATAATTTTGAAAAAAGTTTCCATTGTTTCTGTCTTTATGGATGTCACAATGGATTTGAAATGTATTTTTTTCTCCATTTATGCTCTCCCTGTCTACTTTTTTTTTAAATGTTGGGGAAGTTGTCTTGTGTAGTTCTGGCTCATGACCTGGCTGTGAGATTGAAGAAATAACCCATCAGTTTTGCTGTAATACATTTTTTTTTCTGTATTCTTTTGACTGTGTTCTTATTCAGTTTTGAGGAGTAAATGAGGCATCACATGAGATCAAAAAAATGGTCATGGAAAAATCAGGTCTAGGTTGTGGCCTTGCATGAGGGTGAGTTCAGACACATACTGGAAGAATTCAAAAGCCTTCAGCCTCTTTCATAAATTATGAAGTATCATGATTGTTTGGTTTGTCTACATGTATGTTGAAATCCCTAAAATAATTACATAATCAAAGTCTGGAGTTTTTGGGCACGTTGTGTGCGTTTTGGATGATTGATAATGATATAGATAACAGAACGTTGATGTACAAATTATCTTATCAACACATTTTAAAAGCAGAGAAAAACATCAAAATGAACAGAGATGCAGTTAAGTGGGTTCCTAAAAATGATTCAGCCAGATATAGACCTATTTCCAACCTTCATTTCATTTCCAAAATTCTCAAGAAAGTTGTTGCAAATTGTTGGTCTTCTGACAGTGGATCTGTCCTTTTTGGTCTCAGTTGACACTACTGACCACAAGATTAGTAAGGCGCTAGGTCGAGAGAGGCACTTTATGAGCACATTGGTGTTGTTGCAAAAAAAAAAACATAGCAACTTTGCTACCATGGCGCCATTAAAGCTTGGGTAGTTAAAGTAACAATGGTTTACCATTGTGGCAAACCTATATATGGAAAGAGTAGAACAAAAGGCACTGAGCTCGTACAAGGGTACATCACCAAGCCACCGGTTCAGATATGTGGATGACACATGGGTGAAAATCAGATCCCAGGAACTAGAGGCTTTAACTGAGCACATCAACTCAGTGGACCAGAACATCAGGTTCACTAGAGAAGATGTTAATGACAACCACCTTCCTTTCTTAGACTGTGATGTACACTTGGATGAGAACAGGAGCCTCCACATTGGGGTTTACAGAAAACCCCCCCACACACAGACCAATACCTTCTGTTCGACTCACATCACCCACTGGAGCACAAACTGGGAGTTATCAGAACCCTACAGCACCGGGCTGATAAGGTTCCTACCACTACGCAGGCAAAGGAACAGGAACACAAACATGTAAGGAGGGTGTTGGAAACATGTGGCTATCCTAGCTGGACGTTCAACAGAACAAAACGATCCAACAAGAACAATATCATAGAGAGGGCTGAGGAAGGTAACAAGCGCAGGAACATTGTCATACCCTACGTGTCCGGGGTGTCAGAAAAACTCAGGAGAATTTTCAATCAACACCAAATTCCTGTGTGTTTCAAACCAGGTAACACACTCAGTAAAAAACTAGTTCACCCCAAAGACAGGGTACCCCACACGCATAAAAACAGCTTGGTATATGCTGTCCAATGCAGTGAGGAATGCAAAGACTCATACACTGGAGAAACCAAACAACCACTAAACAAACGCATGGCTCAACACAGGCTCACTCCTAACGACTGTCCTTCCACTGGAGTCGCTCTCCTGACCCAAACAAAGGGTCCAGCGAAACTACATTAATGAGGAAAGTGGAGGGCGTACACCTCCACAGAGGTTAAAAACCCGAATCATACTCCACTGTTAGTCTGACTAGTGCGGACTAGTCAAACCGATGCGTTGAGAACTGATGAAGCCAATTGGATAAGAAGGCGAAACGTCTTCTAGACAAATCTAAGTCCAGTTGCCTACGATTCAATTGTTAACGAGAAAGTAAAGTATAGTTTTTGGGGCAAACATCAGTCAGCTGACTGTGCTCATCATATCTGAGGCAGGTTTCTGTCAGAATTAAAAAGTCAAGGTCAGAGGGGTAATAATGTCATTAAGTATAGAATTGCATTAATCATTGTCATTTTTGCTCTTATATCATATGGGACAGTTCACACATTTTGAGGTGGGATAACTGAAGTTCAGTTAACCTCTTTTTTTGTGAGATCTCGCAAGCCTGGTTGTTCATATATTATCTCAAACGTATAAGAGAGATTTGTGAGTGAAGTAGTAGTAGTAGTAGTAGTAGTAGTAGTGGGGGTGTGAGGGGTAAATAGTCACATGGGGCAGAGTATATGGCATACCGAACATCATATTTGATATTTCCTGCCAGCAGCTGGCTGCCAAGCCTGCTGGGATGGATTCCATCAGCTCCATAAGACAGAGGGACGGTTCAAAAATAAAGTCAGCAGTTATATACCGTTATATACCGTTATATACAGTTATATAACGTTATTAACACACGCATCTAAAAATGACCAAAAGTTCCCATATTAGAGGTTACGGTGACGCTACTTTCTGAAATGGCCTGCAATTCTCCAGAACCACCAGGATTTGATGATGAACTCCATGAAGACCTGTGTTATTTCATAAACGTGAATCTCCTTTCGTCCCTGCCTCTCAGCTGCCAGGTCCTCTGGCGCAGGAAGTGAGGAGGTTGGGAGAACCCCCAGTCAGGAAGCTGGAGGCCTGGGATCGGGGCTACGAGGAAAAAAGCTGACTCTACAGGCCAACACTTCCTGTTTTGACATGTGGAACTTCCTTCGTTTTTTGCAGTATTTTAAAAAAGGCCCAGCCCGGCCCGGTCCGGCCCGGCCCATTCCCTAGGAGGTTATTTATGTCAGAGCTGGTATTGTCCTCAGGTCTCTGCTGTTTACATCTCCAACTGTGGAGCTGGTATAAATACCACACATTTTCCTGGACGACATACAGCCTAAACACAGAGCAGAGGAGAGCAAGCTGACCTAAAATGAGAAAGTTGAAAACAGAAATAAAAAAAAAAAGGTGGAGTACATTTTAACATTAAGACACTGCACAGAAGAAAAAAAAAAAGATTTTCATGCTACATTACGGATTTGGCTTTTGTACTTGCATATTTCCACGAAAGAAACTTAAAAGCTACGAGTGCAGTCTATACAAGGTGCGGTCTGCTTTCCTTCTCTGGACATTTCAGAGCTATGAGAAGAATTTCATCCGTGGTTTGAGACCAGATTTCACAAGAGACTGCAACCAGAGCCTCAGTCTCTCCTTTCCCCTCGCTGTCTGGGACCTGCAGTTAAAATCCGAGTATATTCTGTCTAAGGGGCAGAAAGCGGTTTACGACAGTTTCCTTTTCAGATTATCTGTCTGAAACCTTTGTGGCCTGGAGGTTAGCAGAAAACCCAGCTTCTTGCTCCGCCGTCTGGGATCTGCTTCAGACGAGCACGGATTCATATAGGAAAAGAGCAATTCCACACTGTTGCAAAACAAACTTTATCTCAACAACCGGACCTGCATAAACTCTGATGAACCACATTTAAGCAACATTTCCTTTCCAGAGAAGGCATCCACCCATATCTGAAGGAAGTCATGGTTTAAATTCTTATTGCAGTTTTGCAGCTATGCGAAACTAAAATGTCAGTACAGCTAATGGTGTTCTGATGGGGGGGCGTTTGCAAAGTTTTGCAAGTTTTTTTTAAATGTACTTTTCAGCATTGTTGATACCTTTCCACATGTGATAGCGGCCCACACCGTTGGCACCAGCAGTACCGTCAGAGATGCAGGACTGATAACAAGGTGGACGGTCCCTTTCCTCTCTAGTCTGCGGGACAGAGTCCATGGTTTCCAACACTAATTTCTGAGAGGTTCTGCCCATCTGAAATGCTTCTTTTATAGCCAGTCATGTCAGTGAACTGTTGCCTGATTTACCTAGTTATTTGCGGCAGATATTTTTCCAGACTTTTGCTGCCCCTTTTTGAAGTTTTTTGAGATGTGTTGCTGCCATCAAAGTCAAAATGAGCTAATATTTTTGATGAAATGGTAAAATGTCTTAGCTTGTTCTTTATGTTGTATTGGGAATAAAATGTGGATTTCTGAGATTTGCAAATCATTGCAATCTATTTTCATTTTGTTTTTACGGTGTGCCAACTTTTTTTGGAATTGGGTTTCAATGATAGCTATAGCTAATAACTATATGACTGAATATAGTTATTAGCTATAGCTATTATTGAAACCCAATGATAGCTATAGCTAATAACTATATGACTGAATATAGTTGAACTGAATTGGACTGCCTAGTTGAAATGCACTGAACTGATTAATTTTAGTGTAAAGTGTCTTGGGAGGGCTTCAGCCATGATTTGGCACGATACAATTGAATTGAATTAAATTGAACTTTTTAGTTCTGCCTTGTTAGACCTAATAAACTGAGACCTGAAAAAAAAACATTAAAAAATGACATCAATCAATAAATATTTTAGCATTAATCTTGCCTAGACTGACAACAGTTCCATATGGAGCCCCGTTTGGGTCATAAATCAATGAATAAATGAGTCTATTATTATGAAATACAGGTGTTTATTATTATGAAATACGTATCCATTATTATGAAATGTTTCCCATTATTATGAAATATATGTGTATTATTATGAAATATTTCCCATTATTATGAAAAAAATGCGTGCAGGTCAACCACTGGTCCCGCCCAGTGGCAAAATGTCATTATTATGTAAAAGCACATTCTTATGAAAAAGGAAGAAATTATGTAAAAACTCATTCTTAGATAAAAAAGCCATTCTGAAATAAACTATTATGCACTAAACTAAGATTAAATAATTATAAAAATATATTTTATAATAGTTACATTTTTTCATAATAATGGGAAATATTTCCTAATAATGGATACGTATTTCATAATAATAAACGCCTGTATTTCATAATAACAGACTCATTTATTCATTGAATTATGACCCAAACGGGGCTCCATACGTCCATGTCTGCTTAGCTCTCTAAAGATGCCATAGTAACTACAAGTACTGGAGAACTGAAATGGCATTATATGAATTTTACATTTGGACTGAACTCATTGAAATATCAGTTCCACGTCTGTTGCGTAGAGAGCAAAAAGATTAGAGGCACAAAAATTACACGTCCACAGAAATCTTTAAAATGTTCTGATATTTATTCAACATAATAATTCTACTTTGTGGTTTAAATGAGAGTTACATGCACACCTAGATATCCAGATGGACAGTAACAGGTGTGCTATCCACCAGTTAGTGAACTGTCATCTGAAAGTCTTGAGTCTTTTGAAAGTCTTTTGATGGGGGAGGTTAGTGAGTCGTAACTCTGTAATCATCAACCTCTTTTTGTAACCGCAGAATTGTCCCTTGCTGGCCATAAGATGGCATCCAAGTTTATGGGAGCAGGTTGTTATCATCAAACCTTCACCAGCTGTTACTGAGACCAGTCACCCTCCACGGACCACAAGCCTTCTGCTTGGCCCGGTGCAGGATCTCTGCTCTACTCCATTTCCCCTGCACACCCTCAGCTCAGACAGAACAAGCAGGCCCCGCCGCACCCTGCAGGCTAATTCAGGACATGTAAATAAAATGCTCGGAGACACATGGAGAATGTACTATAACTGACGGCAACAACAATGCCAGTTCAGGGTAGTGTTACAACTCACCATTTTGTCTCCTGCTGTTGTGGTGCAGACACAGGAAACCCACACACACACTCTTGAACACAACTCCACATTAAGATATAGAAGCGGGGGTTACATAAGGGCATTTTTTAAAGTACCTTAATCTCTCTCCGTCTGTCTCCCTCTGCATAAAATACACACAAACGCACATGCAGGAATGTGACTGTCTCCTTCTAAATGTGTCAGACTGCCTTGAAAAAGCAGGAAAGAAAGGAAGGTGGACGGCAGAGACTTGCCCTCTACTCCACGGGTTGAGGAAAAAAAAATGTGTGTGCAGTCATTTTGTGAAAAGAATTGAAGTCTAATATAAGAATATATTTCCATTTAGCAGTGGTCTCTTTTAAAATTAAAGTCTGGTTGTGGTTCAGGGTGAGTACCTTTGTTTGGGGTACCTTAGAATTACCTCTCCATTCCTTCCAGATGATGTGCTTTTACTTCATCAGACTGTGACATTCAGCGTGCACTTTGCAGCCAAGTGTGAAATGACTGGGTTGAGAATCAGAACATCCAAATCTCTATGAGTCTGAATCACTAGCCCCCCAGAAAAAGGCGTTTAAGAACTCAGCCTGCGAGTGAGCAGCTGTCACAAGTGTCCAGCTGAAGCCAACGAGGTGGCTGAAACACTCTCAGTCAGCAGTTAATGTCACATTAACTCTAACGGTTGATATAAACGTTTAAACAATAGAAATTAAACTAACATTCAACGACAGGTTAAACCACAGGCACGAATGACTGTGCAACAAAGTTCAAGGGTCAGAAGACTCTCTTATGTGACATCAGGGTTCAGTACAAGGGTTAATGGCTGAACATCAGGTGAGATAACTACAGTAAAATTGACCATTTACAGTTTCTCAAGCCCTGCCAGGGGGAAGTTACTGGAGCCCCATATTCCAGCTATAAATAATCGTGGTCATCACATGTTAGTTCCCAGTTTTTAGCCCAGGAGTAAACTTGCATTGAGCTCATTATTAATGTCTAAATAAGCATTTGAGCATCCAGACTGACCATCTGCATGGAAGAGCACACATCCTTTAATATTTGAGGGTCACAGTGTCGACCCTGCTTTACAAACACTCTACACAATCGTATACGTAGCCCAGCTGAAAAAGGTACAGTTATCCCTCCAGCTCTCTATTCCTGATTTTCTGCCCAAAGAAGGGCAAGACCACAGTTCAGATCGTCTCCCTCACACATCGAGCATTCCTCAGATTCCTGCTGCAGACCTGAGGCTGAGGTTGAGGAGCAGTCTGACAGACATGACCGTCAGCCTCCCCGCTGATACCAAAACCCTTCTCCACTGAATACCAGCAGATAGTATCTACTGTGTGTACTATGTAGCCCGTCCCTGAGCCTTTGCTGGGTTGTATTTGAACTGAAAACTTACTCTTTATGAATCAGAAGTGTGAGATGACTGTATTTTGTAAAACATCAATATGCTGCTTGTATCTTAGAGATTCATAGTTAAAAGCAAGCAGCAGTGGTAGTGCAACAATGAGAAACATAAGAAAACCAAAAAATCAGCAGAAAACACAGACATTCAAAATATAACATTTATTCTGTGCTCATTTTCCAGATAAGGGCAAAACAATTTTGAAATGAGAGGTCTTTGTGTAACCTTTTTTGACCCTTCTAACTTACATATATTGGTGCACCATTTAGTTGGGTAAATAGGCAAGTTATACTGTAATTTGTAGAATTCTTTACACTGCAGTTTCTCTAACCACAAGGAGATCTATTCCCATATGTGCCTTTTAGAAGGATGCCTGAAAATTAGGGATGCACGATAACTGTTTTTTAAAACCGATACCGATAACCGATAACACACAGATATACCTAAGATCATTACATCAATACTATGAACAAAATCAAAAATAGTTTTGACTTTTTAAATGAACAGATATTTATTTTTTCCAATTGAAAAACTATTAGCTAGCCTCTCAAACATTTTCTTAAAGCTATTCAAACAAACCTTTTTGATATCTCACATTAACTTAAATAAGGTGCATTACTGACTGATATATAAAAAAATAAAGGCAACTTGAACTGATGGAAATACATGCATCAAAATTACAAACTGAAAAAGATTAACATTTAAAGGATTTTGGTTTGTGGTTTCATTTAAATTAATACATTTAATTAAAGTAAATGAGGTTCAGTAGTTTTTATTTTTAATCTCATGGAAGATTTAGATGAGAGGAATGAGGGAGATGAGAAGAGAGGAGGAGACACTGCTGCTGGATTGCGCACGTTAGCATTAGCTTCCGTTATCTTCCATTAGCTCGCGTTAGCGCGATTTCAAAACTCCATGGAAGCGATTGTTATGTTGTAGGTGGCCAGGTCGGGTTTTACGTATTAAAGCTTGTGCTTCCCTCCTCGTAGAATTCGCTCAGAGGATTTCGTCACAAATAAACACCAAACTATCTTCTTCTGAAACTAACGAAGTTCCGCGTCGCCATGTTTGTTGTGATCAGTACAATGCATGCTGCATTTAAGGTGTAACGTAAATTCCGACGTTTCCTCGTTTGCTAGTCGTTATTTCAGCCTTTTCTATTTTTTTCTTTTTTTATGTGTAAAATGTGGGAGAATACTGCGAATATCAATTCAAGTCAGCAACTACCAAAATTATGACCGAGTTAACGAGTTGTTTTCTGGCATGAGGGAGTATTCTTGATTTTCCTTATTGAGTAATCGTTTTTCTGATTATCCCGACGTTACTTGAACATAACATTCACTCCCGATCATTCAAGGCTCAAAGAGAGCGAGACACTGCCGTGAGGGAGTGATCTGAAATATATGTTATCAGGGCTATTCGTCGTGATATCGGACCTATCGGGATGACGTCATAATTTCCTGTTATCGGCCCGATAGTTATCGTGCACCCCTACTGAAAATGTTTGGAGAATCATCCATTTTCCTGAATATCTTGCATTGTACAGCCTTCGGCCTCGACTATGAAGGTACCACTGCAACACAGTGGTACGTACTTTTTCCTTTCAGTTGGGTCACACAGTTCATTCATATGAACTCATCCATTTAAACCACGCGTGCTTTCTTTCATCCACAAACCCATCACTGTATTAAAAACATCCAATGATTTGACACCCTGAAGCTCATGGTGGCCTGCTGTAACTGCATCATCTCAGTGGCTGACACCTGCCTCAGCAGAGTCTGAACGTTTAATCACGCGATATATGACATCACACCTCCAACGAGTTAAAATACGTCATACTTGTGTTTGTGGTATGAATGTACGTGTACGTGCGCACTGACCTCCAATGGCTTCACATCTTGACGTCATTTCCCACAGCACCAGGGCCATGGAGTAAATGTCGGTCTGTTTAAAGGACTCAACGTTCTCCAGATTCAGCCGGGCCTCCAGCACCTCGGGGGCCATGTAACGTGCAGTACCCACCTGCAGAACCGAGGCGGTCAGGGTTTAACACACAGCCACGCAAATAACATAAACCAAGATTAACAGGAGCTAAACATGTGTCACTATAACTTATACACTTCACACACATTAAACGATAAGGGGTAGATTTATTTTAGTTCTGCAGCTGGCACAGGCTCGACCCGGCAAGAGTCAGAGTAGTAGTTATCCAAGGACAGCATATGTTGCATATGTACAGAGTTGAGATTCCTTTCTAAACCACTAATTCAGGAAGAGAATCACTAAAATGAATCTGTTTAGGCTGATTTACCACACTTTGAAACACATTTTACTGCTTTACTACATCATTATTTACAGTAAATGTTTTCGATAACATGCTGATATTCTTGCAGTGTGTTTAAATGCTGAGCTGGGTTATTCCCATTCTTTTGCAGAAAATATAAAAAGCTTTGCTCTTCGTTCTGTTTAGGTTTGTTTTAATGGCCACGTCATGAATGTCAAACATTTTTTTCATCAGCGTTGCTTTAGGTGCAGAGGAAAATGACATTACTACATAATGAGGAAGTAATGATGCACAAGCAGTTTGATGAAATTAGAGGTGTTTCCAGATATCCCAGGTGTGGAGAGAAGAATGCAGTAAAAGCTGTTCAACACAGCTGCATTTTATCACAGCTTTTATAAAAACATCATTTATCTGTGCCGTCGAATTCTGAACCATAAAAAAAAAAGCATATTTCACTATTATGACAGATTTGTTAAACTCCTACTCACATTGGCAAAAGAATTCATTAATATAGTATTTTTTTTTTAAATCTTTTTGTTTCTATTTTAAACCTCTATTTTAATATTCCTAGTGGACTGGCTACCAGGCTCTTACAGCCTCTTTTGTGACGACGAACATTGGTATGTTGATGTTTCATCGGTAACTGAAGGACTCCTGATTTTCAACAGATGTGCTCATTTGTGAGCTTCCACTACTTTGCACCAGTAAACTGGTTTGATCAGCACTGGTCTGGCTGCACCTTTGTCTCTGTGTCTGAACAACTTTCCAACAACTATGGGCGAACTGGACATCATTTTTGATTTCTGATGATCAGCTAATGCTGAACCATAAACTTGCGTGGAAACCTGGGTGCCTGCTTTACTGTGATCAACTGCTGGGCTCAGTGACAATAAACATGACTCACGTCTTTACTTTATTTACAAGCAGATAAGAGATTGGACGAGATAGTAGAGGAAGAGACTCTTTACAAGAGCACTTCAGACTTTCTCTAGTTACTGAACCAGCTATCTGTCAAACTAAAACACGTGCTACTTTACTGTTCACTGTTCCCATGATAGTGTCTTGTTACAACTGATTACAAGTCTTTTTTTTCTGTTACATATTGATCAGATTACAAGTAGGGATGCACATTTTGGATTTTTTTTATGACCGTTAACAGCGCCCTTTAACGATTAATAACCGTTAACCGATAAGTCCGGGAGGGTTGGCTGCCGCGATGTTGCGCGCGTTGTCGTGGACGCATGCGGACACTTCCCCGTGTATACTCTCGCTGCAATGTGTCGCCGTCAGCTTGTCGCAGAGATCCCCCCGTCACTTTTGATTTATACTAGCGCGGTCTCCGCTATGTTGTTCCACGCCACAACGCAAGAGCGACAATCACAAACTAGCTAAACTTACTAAACGTATCTCTTGCGTTTTTCCACTTCTTCATTGTCTCGGCCGTATCCAGACCCACATTCATCACTATCTCCCTCCATGAATTACTAGAATATGTGCTGTCTTTGTAGTGTGGAGAACAAGAATCGTACAGATGTGGGTACTTCCTCATTTTTTCGATGACGCGCTCTTTTCTACGCGGATGTAGAATTGACCAATCAGAGGCCTGTTGCAATATAGAAGAAGGGGGGTCGGAGTGACTCCAGCAACTGGGAGCCATGGACAAAGCTGTAAACACATGGTTGGAAGGGGAGCTGTGACTCATTTCTATAAAAGGAAGATGATTGATTAACAGAACGGCGTCTTACTTGTCCACTGTTGGCGAGATCGTCCACTGACAGGCTGCTGTCCAGACAGAGCGCCAGCCCGAAGTCACAGACGCAGCAGGTCAGGTCGTTCTTCACCAGGATGTTGGAGCTCTTCAGGTCTCGGTGGACTATGGGCAGCTTTAGGTATGAATAGTTTGAATAAAAATGTATGTTTTATCGTCAGTTTCAAAAACAACAAAACAGACAAAAAGGCAAAAAGCAAAAGAGAGAAAACTAAAGTAATTAAATGAATTAAGATCTATCCATTTTACTTATTTGTCACATCCTGTTCATCATTGCATCACAATACCCCGCAGAGCTCCATAAGCCATGTTTGCTCAAGTGAGCCTACACAGCTCATATTATCCCTTTATCCGGTCAACACCAACCTATATGGATCCTAATGCCTCTCTTTAATGGAATCTGTTTAACAGAAGTAGATTCATTATCTTGGTGAGGAAACACTAGAGTTTTCGTTCTCATGCTCATTAATATTTATGCACAGCAGTCACAGCTGCAAATATGAGCCAGACGTGGGGAGAGAGGCTGCTCCTTCAAATGACAGCGTGTTGTTTTAAGCTTTTTAAGTACATATCAATCTAAAAACACAACTGAAGATGTTTGTGTTTTCTATTTGTGTTGGATTTAATACAAAATGTCCAATAACAAATAATAACACTTGCTTAACAATTTGAATAAAAAGTTTCATCTTTGAAAAAATGTCCATTAATATCAGATTATTGTAGTGTTTGTGCCTTCCCTTTGCATTAATAACAGCATTCAACGCTGCATAAACAACAAATAGAAATACAAATATGTGGCTCAACTTGAAATGTTTCAAATGTTCCTGATTGCTGCCAAGAAAAACGTCTTTTTCATACTTCAAATGCCCCATAGAAAATGTTTTGTAAAGGCTTCTATACACTGCACTTTTTCTACAGTAGTACTGTATAAAATCATTGCATGTCTGACTTGCATTTGTTCATTTATGGGTACAGTGTTAAGAACGGTTGCCCCGACAATACGATGATGACATCCTGAATTGTAGGCTATGACAGATGCAGAATAGCATCATCAGGTGTTATTCTACTAGCTTTTATGTGAGACAAAAACACTTCAAAAAAGAAGCAGTGAATGAAGAGAATGTGGTCCAGGTCATGGTCAGGGAGAAGAGACCAACTTGGACTGGTCGTGTTACAAATGGAGCTTTTGGTAAGAAGAATTAATTAGCTTGATAAAGTCCTAAAATTTCAGGTAATCTTTGCTCAGTAGATCTTTGAGATGACAACACTGTATTACGTAGCACGCTGCTGATTTACAGCTACAATGAGAGATTCTTTCATAACTATAATCTTTCATCTGGGAAAGATAAAAATTGTGCAATATATACAGAACAGGTCAGAATGTGGAGGAAAGTCTTTGACTGTCTGCTTTGGTTTTCAAACTGTTCTTGCAAATCTTTGGAATCAACTAATCAACCGCAATATCAAATTACATATAGTTTTTTTTTCTTTGTGAAATGCTGGTATGTCTTCATCCACCTGAGTGCTTGATCTTGATTCACCTCCAGAGAAATAGTTTAGGGACGTTACTCATATTTTGACTGTCTTTTGACTGAGCCTTTGCTGATTGTAGTCACATGTTCTTGTAAGTTGTTTTTTTTTTGTCTCTCAGACTTGACTATTTTAGATAAAACAGTCATGGCAAAGGTTAAGTGAAACGCAGTATGGATATATTCTCAAAGTCGTACCTTAGGACGTCCACATGGTAAGCGGTCACTGTGGAGGTGGGCGACCCCCCGGGCCAGAGAGCTGCTGAAGACCTGCAGCTCCTCCCAGCTAAGTACATGATGTGTCAAGTACTCCTGTGGGAGAAGAGGGATGTTGAGTTTGACAACATCTCTACAAGTAATATAAACCGTACGATAGTTTCAGATTGACATGGATGGCCTCACCTGCAGGTTTCCTTTGGAATGAAAGGCAGTTATGAGCCAGTACTGTCTCTCCACCTTTCTCTCCTCGGCTGTCAGGAAGTGGAGGACGTTCTCGTGTCTGAGGTCTTTATTAGAGTAGATGTCCTTCTCGTTCTTCCAGGAAGCGTACTCTTCATAGGGGAAAATCTTCACGGCCACCGTTTCAAACTGATCAGAGGTGGTCTGCTTTAGCTTAGCTTTGTACACCTGAGCGAAGCGACCCTTTCTCACCTAGAACGCGATCAAACGGCTTTGTTAGAATTTGACTTAAGAGCAGAAAAACTCAAAAGAACAAGTTTGAAACCGGACAATTATATTCTTACCGGCATATCGAGCTCGATAGGCAGCGGCTCAGTGTTGTGGTTCAGGTTGTTGGCGTGAGTCGAGCTGCTGTCTGATCCATCATCGTCCACCATGATGGTGCACACATCGCTGCAGTCCAGCCCACTCGCTCTTGGCTTACGTTTCTTGATGCTGTTCTCCCACTGATGAAGCTGACGTTGCCGATGAACTCGGTACCAGTAAAACATCCCAACAACCACAACTACCATCACCAGAAGTGGTAGCAGGCTCACCAGAATTACAGACATTAAAGGATCGTCCGGAGCTGGATCCACAACTGGAAAAAAGACAGAGGATGAAAAATATATTTTCCATGAAAGAGTTTTTCAGGCATTCATCCACACAGAGCTTTCTTAAAGCCACAATACTTTTTCATTCATTGTACAGTAAATTTGCCAGTGTGCTTGGGATTGTTGTCCTGTTCCATGACCTGAGTTCAGCCCAGTTATATTGGACTGCATCTTATAGATGTGAAACCATATCCAAATCATCACCTTCCTCCCACCATGCTGGCACTGTTTGTTTGTTTTTTGTCAGATATAAGTTTTATGAGCAGACATCTCCAATTAGTTCTGTACAAAAGACATGTACTCAGACATTACAACAGGAGACGATGGAAATACTGAAGTTGGAAAAGGCTCTTCTCCAGGAACAACTTATGAAGAAAGATGACCTTATCCAGAAGCTCATGAACAAAATGGCTGAAACCACAGAGAAGGCATTCTTGGCTGCCTTATTCATGATATAAGAAAGTACAACAAATATGCAGTTTTTTGAAGAAGTCACATTGTTAATAAAAACAAGTTTTGCAATGTTTTGTGTTGTTCTTGAATAGATTAAAAATGTGTATTTTTCTTCAAGCAAACCACTTATAGTGACTTATGACCAGTTTGTAATGTGTTATAGCTGAGCAGTTTCATCACTTTACTTGAAGCACCCAATGACCATTTAGAGTGACTTATAATCACATTATAATGCATTACAGTGATCCCTTAGTTTTCGCGGTTAATGGGGACCGGAGGCAAAATAATGTGTTTAGAATATGTTTAAATGAGTGCGTGTTTAACAAGGAAAACACGCTAAGGCAGAGCCGCGAGAACATATCCTTAGCAGCGGTTGTGTGCACAGCTGCGCCAAGACGCACCAAGACGCATAGCCGCTCCCAGCAGCTCTCGTGGCGGTTTCTCGCGGCTCTGTCTGAGCGTGTTTACCGGGAGCGCACCAACTATCTGGGAATTTCAGCTAGCCGATAGGCACTGTCTATGTAAGAATATTAGTACCGCCGCCAAGGTGGTAATGTTTTTGCCGGCGTTTTTATCTGTCTGTCTGTTTGTCTGTCTGTGTACAAGATAACTCCAAAAAGTTATGGATGGATTTTGATGAAATAGCCCTTCAAGCAATCTGTAAATCGCTATATGGGAGAACTGTTGTGCTTGGCGGAGGTCTGCGCTCTCTGAGTGCTTTTCTAGTTAAGAAATGCTTTCCTAGTTAAGAAATGCTTTCCTGGAAGCTCACTGCGCCAAGACGCACAGCCACTGGGAGCGCACAGTACAAGAAACTCCACAACAGAGTTCTGTGATCTCCTCGTTTCCTCCACAGCAAACATCTGAATGAGATCATGCCACAGCTGTACAGAAATCATCTGCCCTTAAGAGAATAAAAACGTATGCAAGTAATATAGTGATGCATAATCGAGAGGTAGAGCTGGTTGTGCAGTCCACATGTGACTGGGTGGACGCGCAATGACGCGATTTGGATGCGCTCTTTTACGTGCCGACATGCCGGTTGCGCTTTCCACAAGCTCGGTATCTTGCGGTACCGGTATCTCGCGGGTTTAGGATAAAGGGTAGCAGGTGGTCAGACCACCCGCTACCCTCTATCCTGACCCCACGATCGCAAGATACCAAATTTGTGGAAAGCGCAAGAGACACGCCCATTGCCGCGCCAACAATGTGAGTAAGGGAGTCGGCATAATGGGTAGCGGCTTTAGGGAGCGGAAGATTGCATAAGTGGTTGGCGGAGGTTCCTAAATCAGCAATTTGCGGGTAGTGGGTAGTGGGTAGTGGCTAGCGGCTAGCAGGAGGTGTAAGATCAGGCCCATAATGCGTTATAGAGATAGGCGTCAAATAAAGTGCTACTGAAGTTCCCTTTCAGTTCTGTCGATATGTCTATGGTGAACACTACCAAGAAAGTGAGTGTTTATAATTTTCTGAACTACATCATCTTAACTGCATCCTCTGACTCTCAGTGCCAGTCTGGACAGAACGGCAGCCAACCCTCAGAGCTGCTGCAGCAGGAAGAAAACAATTCCAGGACTGTGTGCCTCCGCTTGGGTCCGTGCTGCCTGGGCACCTTTTCAAAGAGCGTCTCACTCCGTCTCTCAGGGGAACATTACCTTCCTGAATGAAACTGCCTCACTGGCAGCCTGGAAGTGTGACTTGGAGGACTGACCACTTAAGAAGTTTCAGCTTTTTACTTGTATATATCAAAAGTTTACAACAAAGTTATCTCATGGCACTTCACACAGAAAGTTGCACCATATTTATGGATATTTATGTATGGATATCATGAAAGCTTGAGTAAAAAATATCTAATGAAGCAAAAATTTAATCGCATAGATCAATAAATATAATTGTTTTGAGCAATACCAAGTCCTCAAAAACTTAGAAAATTGTGTGGATGCATATTTAGCTTTATTTAACACTAACTTTCTCAAAATGTGTAAGATCAGGCCATGCAGTTATTGGCTCATTGGAAACAGCTCCTTCTGCTTACAAAGCAGTAAGGATCTATTATTCAGCTTTACCCAAACAATGGACATCATCCAAGCTATGAAGGCCAAAGTAATCAATATCAGATATTGTCCCACACTGAATTAGTAGACACACAAGCCTGAATCTGGGATCCAGGTCCTCTAAACAGACAAGACTAAACACAAAAGGAGCAGAAATGGCTTAGCTATTCCCACATGGTTTTACTGTGTTAGCTTATACAAGCTAGTTCCCGTAGAAGGCAGCTGAAATGTCTGGTGGTGATACTGGTGTCTGTTTAGATGCCAGGATTTTTAGTCTTGCTAGCATTCTAGCTTAAAAGCAAACAAAGAAATAAACACTCAGTTGTTTAGTATTTAGGTTGAGTTTGCAATACTGTATGAACTGCTAAGTGAAATAATCATTGAGTATTAATTATTTTATTTGTCATGCTAGCACTTGTTTTATCTGATTTACAGAGTTTGGGCAGAGCTGTAGCTTTCTTGATGCCAGTATAGCTGTCATGCAGCCTCATTAGTTGTTTGATTCATATGCATTTAAGTGTGGAGTTGGCACGCCTCAGACTCACATGCACTTCAGATAAACGTGGCGTGATGGATACTGTCATTTTGTGGTTGAGTGGTCGTCTGGTGTGTGAGAGCACAAAGCAGTTCTGAGATTTTCTGGGGCAAAACCGCATCTACAATGGAGCAAAAGCACTGAACCAGAAAACATGATTTGTCTTTAGATGTGAGACAGTTTAAGACGTCCGATGGTAAAGTGGGTTACAAAATGAGACTGCTAGGCATGCAGACACTACCACTCAAGTTCCATATGTCTATATGTGTGTTTGCTTTAAATTGCTTGGAGGTTTTGAGGGTTCAAAGTTTATTTCCTCGCTGTCTAGTTGCCATGATGAGAATGTAAGTGTGTGAGTGGAAGTAGTGTTTAAGTGTGTGTAGTGCGTAGTGTATAAATGTGTGTATTTGAGGTATAAGCACAGCCAAGTCAGAGTAGTAGCGCCTTTTCCAATCAGGATGCCAGAGTCTTCACATGCTTTTTTTAAAAAAAGAGGTTTGATGCAAAATTCAACAAATGGAGGGATCCTCTCCTCCACCCCGCAATAACTTTGATCTGCAAACCTTTGTGTGTGCGTGTGTGTGCATCCACGCATGCCCGTGTGTGTTAGAGAGAGTCCCAGAATGTGAATTGTGGGATTTTGAACCCTACCCTCTCTGACTCACACTCCTAATGCTCTTACCAGTTGTTAATTACTTGGATTCTCAAAGCGTTTTGTGAAGTTACGAGTTGGATATTTAAGAGGAACTATTTTGCTCAGAAAATGCCAGAGCCAGACATGATTTCATGTTAGAAACAAGTGATGGCAGCCATTATAAACACGCTTCCAACAGACCTCTGCTGTGCAAGTTTGTCTAATGTACCAGAGGAAGACGTTAAAGGCTTTAAAAATCAGTGTTCGTGTATACTCTATCAGTCATTTCCTTTCCAAGCAATGTTATTAAATAAAAAAATAAAATAAAATAAAAATTATCAATCAAATTCATACCTTATAATTTTCTAATAATAAATATGGTGGATAACTGTTCTGTGAGGCCTCCTTTCAAGGTTTAAAATACAACTGAGCGCCTGTGCCTTTTATGACAGCACATGTGGTATCAACACACAGGGATGAGGAGCGTCTAACAACTGAGGGATGGCGTAATGTTTAGCAAACGATAGCTTTATGGGGCCGTCTAGAAATAGCAGCTTATGTGCTGATAAGACACTGTGTTGTGGCCTCATGACTAGACATGTAGCACTTTAAATTCTTGTAAAGTCAATTTTGAAGTGCATGAATACAACAACAAAGAAGGTTTTAACACTAAAGATAAGAAACCTTCAAAATGAAAGGATGTCTCAGTGTGCACGATAGGTTATAAGAAGCATCATAGTGACAAAGGATGCACTGATAATTACTGCTCGCCTCACAAGAAGAAGGTTTGACTCTCGACTGGGACCTTGGTGTGTGGAGTTTATGCTCTCCCTGCGCCTGTGTGGGTTTTTTCTGGCCACTCCAGCTTATGTTAGAGTGACTGGTTTTCTAAATTGACTACAGATGCAACTGTGATCACAGATGATTTTTTTTTTCATTTCTCTCTGTGTGGTCCTGTGATAGACTTGTGACCTGTTCTGGGTTTTCCCTTCACTGACCCTGAAATGAATGAAGCAGGTATAGAAAATAAGATGAAGAATAAGATGGCTACAAAAGAGGTTCTATACTGTTTGGTTGGACCAAGCAAAACAGAAAAATCTTACCCTACGATACAGAAAACCAGTGTCCTACTGAAACAAGAAAGCTTGTTTTTAATGTGTCTTTAATCTTGTTTGTGACAAAAGTGACGTAATACCTGATGTACATTGTGAGAGTGAAGCCAAAACAACAATGGGCTGTCTATGACTTTGCCATTTAAGCAGTGCCTAATTTCATCTTTGCTCATAGTGTCAGAAGTTCCCTTACATTTGTATCATCCCAACTGAACATCATTAAGTATGAAGAAGAAACATGCATGCAAACCGTGCAGACAAACTTTTTTACATCTGCTTTCTTCCACATCCAGTTCTTAAATTGCCTCAAGAATATTAGAAGAAATTCTCTGACATTAGACTTCATTAAGTTCTGTATAGGAGGGATGTACCTTATATACACAAGCAGACTCAATTTGTTTTTATATTTCTGGAAAAGGGCAGTTACATACACAAACCAAGACCAGGGAAAGGTAGATATATTCAATAAAGAAAAAAACAGTATGTACGGGGCTGCAGTCGTGGCTTATCTGGGTACTTCTTCTTCTTTTGCATATTATGGTTTAGTCTTTAGTCTCCATGGTTTAGATTTACTTGTGGCCCCTAGAATTTTCCCTTTTGTGTGATTTCTGATTTGATTTTCTTTGTTGATGTGTTTAGTTGTAATTATTTACAGCCTGTCTTCTTGGTCCTTTTAAAGGGTGACATAAAGGTGTCGTTTTTGAAAGAACATACTACTATACTACTATACATACTACATACTACAGACTACATACTAGTACTGGTCTGCAGGCCAACTGATTTTAGTCGTGGTGCTCCTCTGGCTCTGGCCGACTGCAGCTTTCAATTTCCTGCTTGTTTTAAACATTTGATGACGCGATTGTTAGCGTGACAGAAGCGACAGCCCGTGTTGCCATGTTTGATTGCATTCCTCAGATACATATCAGGCTCGTTTGTGGTGTATTTTAAATGGGGTTCGCTGGAAATCTGGCTCGGTTTTGAAAGAGCGTCATTCACAGTAGCCCGAATGAACTCGTTCACACTCAAGGGGAGGGGAAAGAGAACACGTTCAGTTCACGTTCACACAAAATATGAACTAGTTCGTGAACTTTCGTTCAATGAACGTGTTCAGGTACAATCACTGGTAAATGAGCTGTCTACCTCCTTCTAAGTATGTATGAATGTATAACTAAAACTGTGTTCTTCTTTTTGTTTGCCCTCTAGAAGGGGAGATAGTTCTTAAAATCAATTCTTTAATCCAATTCCAATTCCTTTGTGATTTGTAGTCTTTTTTTAATTTTTTATTTTTTTGTAAATCACGTATTAAATGATTATATACTGTGTACACTTCCAATGCTGAATAGTAGTTTGTAACCAGTGCTGAGATCAAAATAGAAAAAAAGAGAAAGAAAAGAGGAGGATAAAAGTTGGCCTGATAGGTGATGGAGAAATGAGTCATGGCCACGCCCACCACTGCAACCTGATAACTACTGTGAGTCCTAATGTTCTTAATCAGTATCATGTAACTTAATATAAACATGTATATGTTTTTGTAGGCTTTTAGATGTGAAATTGTATTGATGCCATAGCTGAAGCTTCATTAAATATTTCAACTAGAATTTTTGAATCATGCATGAAGTCTCTTTATATATGAAGCTAAATAAAGTTGTTTACAAATTTGTCAGTGGAGTCTGAACCCTACTAAAAGTATATAAATAACCCAGCGTGGTATCATATGTTAGTGTAGCATGATGGGATCAAGCCACAGAGAGGCTAGTAACACTGACTAAAAGTGAATATCATGCTCACTATTTACATGGTATGGTAACAACATAAAGCTCATATATCTCCAGCTCCCCGTGTCCTCCGAGCAGCATCTCTCTAAGATTCTGTTTCTGTCTCTCCAGCTCATGTCATTTATATCTTCTCTGGCCTGTCTTTTTTCCTCAGCATGCCCTTCTCCTTTCTATACATCTAAAAGAGGTCTGCTTGAGTCATTTCTCTATAAAGCAGTCTGCTGTGTGACCAAATGATTTATGTGCTCAGTGATGAGTCGCCAAGATTCCACAGTTGACTATAAAAATATGAATAAGAAAGCCAATCTTGGAACATCCACAAAGCCACTTTTATATGTGTTCTTCTCCTCTTCCTCTTTGTGCGCTGAAGAAAAAAGTCATTACTGCTTTTTTCCCCCCACTCTTCTTATCTCTTTTTCCTTCCATATCATGAAAAAAGAAACATCCCACCGGCATCAGAAATTCCAAATTCACGCCATAAGGAAGATTGTATTTGTCACAAGCAATGCAAAACAAAACCATGAGATCAGGTGACATCTGGACAAAAATGCAGACTGTAGGAGTGAAAAAATCAGAAAATCAGAAAAAGGTCTGTCGCACCTTCATCTCATTCCTCAGATAGCGTGCTTCCAGGTTGTAAAACTGACTTTCACAAGAACACAGCTGTAAAAATGGCACTAACATAAATGGATTGTTAATATGACAAGACTGTATTTACTATCAGCGCCTCCCGTCTCACTGAAGCTAGTTCACAAGCTCCAGAACATATGTGGAACTGATGCTCTCTGCAAGCCACCGTTAGAAGGCCCTCAATCATTTTTACAAGATCTTAATCAGTAGCATTTGCTGTGTCAGAGATGTCCTTTCAGGAGTATAAGGGCGAGAAAGGTGTGCAGCTCAAGTATCCAAGCAGGTAAAGGCAGACAGACTCAGAAGACATTTGTTCTTCTTAGTGAGACAATTTATTCTCTTCTTTCTTGACCGTATAAAATAACAAAATCTCAAAACCAGAGTTCACCATTTCCAGTTCTCTTTCCCCACAAAGCCCATACCCCACCAAGGTTATTATCGTTAATGCAGTGATTCCCAAAGTGTGGGCCGCGGCCCCCTGCTGGGCCGTCATGGTACTGCAGGTGGGCCGTGAGAGGTCATTAAAATTAAACAAATGTGTTTTAAATCCTCAAACGTTTTTAAAATATGTTTTTAATGACTGTGAAATATCCATGACATGATTAAAAAAACATTAAGAAGCAATAAAACAAACCAGTTAAGTGTTATTCTACCTTCATCTTAACTTAATATGACAAGTGTCACCTTATTTGTTGACCCCTTACATTAATATCAGAACATGGTTCCTAGTCCTGTATGTTGATCACAGTTGTTATTAGAGGTTTGGGTGGGCTGTGGAGATTTTTCACATTTCAAATTGGGCCTTGGTATTCTGATGTTTGGGAATGGCTGAGTTAATGAAAACAAACAAAATAACGAAAACTAGAATTGAAAAAACACTTTTCATTAACTGAAATAAAAAAAAAAAGAGAGCTTTTGAAAAAAACATAACTAACTAACTGTTTTTGTATTTTTAATTTTTTTCACATAAATGTTTTGGGATTTACATGAAAGCGATTAACTTCGCTCTGCCGTACAATAACAATAACAGCAAAAAAAAAAAAAAACCTAGAGTGATCAGTGATGGCTGCGGCAAAAGTTGGGAGAAAGCAGCACAGTCCTATTTGGGATTTCTTTGACTATGACTGTGTTAATGATAAAAGTAAGTGCCTTGTTGTAGAAGCAGGTGATCCAAAACCCCCACAAATCTGAAAGTCCATTTGAAAAGCTCACATAAGAAGGCTAACCAAGACTACCTGGATAAGCTAGCCTAAGCTAGCCCCCTGGAAAGAGAAGCTGCAGCTGCAGGCCAGTCAGCGTTGGGAAGGAACGGGAGAAAACAGCAACCATAATAGACTGTTTCCATGGAGACCAGATAGCTGCTGGTCAGTAAATACGCAGGAACACCACAAGCGGGAAGATGCATTGATAAATATGTTTATTGAGACTGGAATGCGTAAACACGACTATGTGACTCGATAGCCTTCAAAAAGTTCAGTGCTTCACTCCTACCAAAATTACAATGCTAATTTACAAAATAAAACTAAAACTAACATTGAAACTAATAAAAACTAAACTAAAACTAAGCATTTCATAGAAATAAAAACAAATAAAAACTAGCAAAACTGCTCTGAGAACTAATTAAAACTAACTGAACTAAACTAAAAACTAAATAAAAACTTAAAACTAATGAAAAATCCAAAACTATTATAAGCCCTGTACCCCTCTGTTTATATACAATTGCTAGGAGTCATTTAATTAGACTCAGACAATATCATTTCCTAAAACATTTCGACTGACACAATACTTTCCACAAACAAATTAAACTAATTTGCATACATATATATACTTTACCAAGCAAACCCAGGATAGTATGTCTAGCAAAGTTACCTAGCAATGACAAATTAAAGCAAATTAAACAACTATAAAGATAAAATGTGCTGTATAAGATGAATAGACAAGTGGTGAACAGGGCAGGTCACAAAGGCATCATTTCTGACCAGTTTTTATGCTTTTGGCAGAAAAGTCAAACTCTGGAGTGTGTGTGTGGTTATAATGGTTTTTAGAAGGTTTTGGCTAAAATAAGTGTTCCATTATGTTTGGAGAACCAATTATATTCGGCTAAATAATAAATATGCAGTTATTGTTGTAAAACCTCACTATGCAAATGCTGAGGTTCTGTAACTAATCACCTGACCTCCCCTTCTATTAGTAAAGCAACAAACTAAACCAACTACAGCTCTAAAGTCTCCGAAGTTGTTTTTTTTTTTTTTTGGTTGTTGTTCTTTTCTTTTACATGGTTGTTGGTTGCAGACAACCAGATCACAGTCAAGAGACAATGTATATAAATGAAACGATCATACAACAAATCACAATGATTACATCATTGAATCCAGTTAAGCAATATCATCTAACAACTGCAAGAAAGTGCCATCAGTGTAAATGAATGAAGTGAAAATGAATGAGAAGTAAAAAAAAAAGTTACAAATCAGAAGAGACACAATACACAATATAGCATCACCGGTTCACAAAAACTTGTTGCTGCTGCTCTGTGCGCCTTTCACGTTGCATTATCAGATATACATTTGTTTTTCACTGTGGAAAGTACATGTGTACCATGGACGCGCAATTACACGAGTCTCACATGTTCAACCTTCATATTGTGGTAAAAAAGAAATGTGAAAATCTTTTGTGGGGGTGCATTTCTAATCTTTTTCCTTTTTCCTTCTTTAAAGGAAAACAATGCATTCCTTGACTGAAAAGGAATGCAGCTAAAAACTGTCTATTTGATGTCATAATGAGGTGCCATAAAGCATTTTTATTTACTGACACTGAGCAACACAAGTTGTAAGTACCACTTTGACATATCAGCAATCATTTTAAACATAACCGCCAAAATTAGAATGTGCTGACTCGCACATCTTTCAGTCTAATATACTCTCTTTAAGATCTGTTTTCAGCACCAGCACTTCTTTATAAAATAATTATGGGTCTTTTGTTGCACTCCATTTGTACTCTTTCATCATGATTTCTGAGAAACAAGTTGGAAGCTTCAACTGGAACGAACCCCTCAGGTTGGAATTCAAATCCATCGGTCAGAGAAACCTTGCCTACCCTAACCTCACAATCCAAAATGGCTACTGCGAACATCGATAAAGTAAGCACTCGAATAATTTCACTGCTTGCAAGTCTGTTTAATTTCACTTAAGGTAGTGGATTTGTTGCTACGCAGTTTGTATGTACTTAATGTTGTGTACAGCGTTGTTATGAATACATCAGTAACAATGGCTGGCAACAGCGAGGTCCTATTTTCCAACTTTGTGACTGCAGTGTGGTCAGTTCAGGGGTTAACGATAAGTTTTGACTTCTGACCTGCAGTCTGATCCTCTGACCACCTCAGTGTTGCTGCCCACATCTGCTTATATAGTCATCTCTGTACATTTTTTCATCATTGTACATTTTGTCTAATATAGTATTGTCAGGATGTATGTGCTCTCCTCTCTCTGTCCTCCATCCTCTCTCTGTCCTGTCTCCCACCTCTTTTCTTTCTTTACCCAGCTGACTTTTGGCAGGAAGGTCCCTCCATATGAGCCAGGTCCTGCTCAAGGTTTATTCCTCTTAAAGTGGAGTTTTTCCTTGGCAATGTTTGGCTTAAAGGTTTTGTTTCTTCTTTACTTTTTTTACTCGCCATTTTTCTTTGATTAGGATTTAATATTATAATTTTAGTTAATGATATTTGCTCGTAAGTCATGGTCTGGGTCTCTGTAAAGCGCCTAGAGACAACTTGCATTGTAATAGATGCAATACAAATAAAATTGAATTGAAATTGAATTGAAGTAATCGTTTATATGTACAGCTTGTTTTTTTTTTTTGCATATTCCTTCCAAATTACATTTTTAACACAACAACACACCTTCTTACCTTTGATAATCTACATGTGACGCTCTCCAGCAAAAAACCACATGTGGATACAAACACCTTTGCAATCACGTTACAAGAATGTAATGCAGGAGAAAAACAATGTAAGGCATTTGTGAAGAAATGGCCCCTGGCAGTGGTCCAACAGCCAAACAAACGCTTCCTGCTGCATTTGTCCTCAATGGGAGGAAGGAACCACAACCCTTATCCTCGGGCATCTCAGTATGTGCATGCGCTTTTCAGAGGGAGATCAGACAGAGAGACACAAAGATATAATTTGATTTACACAAACTACTGTACACATCCGCAATAGAACTACTGAACTCAATGAATTCAGCATGAATCGGCTTAGGCTTTCAGGTGTTGTAGTACATATTTATTATCTAAAACGCCCAATAATTTTACAGATGGACAGTAAATTAAAGAAAGAAACAAACATATCTGGTCCACTCTATTCCTGTGTGCAGGTAAGGCCATGTCCCTGAAGCGTTACGCAGTATGGAACATCTATAGTCTTTCAATATAATTCATTATAAAGGAAGTCTTCCTCCAAATAACATGACTTACCTTCTCCTTTAGGTATCAAGTCGATCTGACTAATTATTGCTGTTTATGATAGTTTTGCTTCCATGACATTGCAAAAGACGTAAATTAAATTTTAATTGTAGTCTTCGCAGCATGGCAATAATGCAATTATTATTCTGTGAACTGAAGTTAGCGAGATAATCTACAGCCACATTTTATAAAGTGTTTCTTTGTTAGAGAGCAGTTACTCTCACAGTTGTTCACAGTGGTCACCTACATGTGCATTATACGAACTTTCAGAGTTAATCAAGAGTGATGGTAATGCTGGTGGTGTAACATGAAGATTACATAACTGAAAGGAGACTTGCACAACCTCAAAAAATTAAAAGAAAAGTTTAAAACAACCAGACTCAGAATACAAATCTTGTACAGGGTGCAGTTATGTCTCATTTCAACTACAACGTTCTTCCTGGAGAATGGTCTGGAGTGCTTCTGGTTTTTATTACCCATTTAACACTTGGCAACCTATTGCTTCCCAAATCCAATTCAGTCGCTTGCCAGCAGTCCCTTGGAGATCTGCACCTAAGATCAGTCACACAAGCTCATGCTTCTTCTCTACCATGGTGTTCCTCTCAAGAACATCATCTGACACTGTCATCCCTATGCAGCCTAGACTATTTTAATTTGTTGTTCAAAGATGGTGTAACAAGTTACAAAATATAACAGGCAGAAATGTTCCCTCCAGGATATCTTAAAGACTTGACACCAACATGCTCAACCTGCACATCAAATGTTTTTACCAAAATTTTACAACTAATACTTCATCCAAGATTCCTTATTTCAGCTTCTGCGTTCTTTCTTACTTGAAAGTCACTGTTGATTAAAGTGTACGTAAAATGTAATTTTATCATGGAGCTACAGCATTCCTCTATTCTACACAGAGCTGGTATAAACATACATGTTATTTACTTTGTATTTGTTTCCATTTCACTTTAACCAATGCACAAACATTAGCTCCAAGTTAAAAACCTTGTTTTGAAAGTAGTTTTCAGATCTGTTTTTACAACAGTTGTGGACTGTTGTATTTAGCTCACTAGTTAAACAGCTTAAACAGTCAGGAAACAGGGACAGATGTTAACGGTACATGCAAGAGTCATTTTACACAATATTTGCTGTCTGACCTGGTAAATGAATAATATAAATAATGTGACTGAAGTCCCTTCTATCTATGACTGCACAGACATCCACTGGATCATTAAATGCAAAAATGCTACAGTTTTTGTGCATTGATTCTGCCATTTAGCCTGTGTGCTGTGAAGAAGAGGAGGTCTATTAAAACCTTCTGTAAATTTCTATCCTAGTAAAGGTCAAACCCTTGGTCATAAATCTAAATGCTGTATGGTTCAAATATTGCTAAATGCAATGGGCCAAAATTATTTTGGACATTGTTAAAGTACTTTCTTGATCTTACTGCAGTCTCGGTGAAGTCTGATCCCACTACTTGTTTTCAGAAGGTCTTAAAAACTGTTCAATCTATGGTGTCTTTCAACACCTGGCTGCCTTTAGCATCCCACATCAGCCACAACATGTGAAAAAAGTGCCTCCAGTTCCGTCAGTGGGGTAGGAAAAAGACTCGAAACGGTTTCAATAACACTAACATAGGAGGAGAGTAAAAGTTTACCTCATTGTTACCACAGAGGTGTTCTGTGTCTTTGGGGCCTGCTCACCATGTGCTGAAGATGTTTCTGATTTGAGCTGAACACAGACAGGAAACCATATGTCTGAGTTGTGCAGTGTGGCCGGCCTACACACCCTGTTATTCTTCCCAGCAGTGCTAGAGGCACCCAGGACCCAGCTGTGCACTCGCAACCACACCGAGGATTCCCCAAACATGTTTACGTGTGATGCAAACGCCGCATTTCCACTTCCTGTTTATGATGACGGTACACACTCTCTAATTTTTCCATAAGGCAGCAGTAACCAAAATGAGACCTTAAAAAATTCACACCATATTTGTGATTTTTGTAAAGGGCTTTAGATGCCATGATACGAAAAAGGTTTTCATGTCAGTTGGTACAGCGAAGGTCAGAGAAGCAGGAGGAGGAGATGATGAAGAAATGATGATTTACTAATATGGATGAGACAACTCACTGAGCACAGAGAAAAAGCTGAAACAAACTAAGCACAGGAACAGGCATTTAGTTACTCATTGACAACTGAAATATGAGGAAGTAGAGCAGATGTGTCTGATAACATCTTGATTTTACAGTTGGTAGAAGACATCCAGTAACAGCTGTGTAAACGGTGTCAAACACATCTCCACCTCGTTTGAGCTTATGAGCTTCTTTATCTTACAATGTGCTGGTCCGTACACGAACCGGCAGATTCAGGAACAGCTTCTTTCCATCAGCTGTTTCTCTGTTGAACTCTGCCCCCCCCCCCCCCCCGACCCTCACCCCACCAGGAAATGAACGGGGCTAATATCCCCTAAGTCTTTGCACTCTTCCACACAAATGTAAATAATATAATTGCACTGGACTCTTTTTAACAACTACCTCCTCACACTCCTGTAAATACTGTCATAATCATGTAAATACTGTTCAAATCTGTGTAACCCTTATAATCACATCTCTACTCATAATATATATTTATTCATCCAAATCTGACCTTCACTTTACAACAATAGTTATTTATTATTTTGCACTATGTACAGTCATATCATATATATATATATATATATATATATATATATATAAAACCAGAGGTGCTTTTGCAATGAAATAAATACAATGTACAGTATACACACACATATATATACACACATATATATATTACATATATATATATATATATATATATATATATATATATATATATATATATATATATATATATATTTGTGTGTGTGTGTATATTGTACATTGTATTTATTTCACTGCAAAAGCACCTCTGGTTAGAAGCTAACTGCATTTCGTTGCCCTGTACTTTGACATGTGCAATGACAATAAAGTTTTAATTAAAACATTCATTTATGTTGATTAACCAATTTTGTCATGCAAATTAATTTCTGTGTAATTTGTTTGCTTTATTGCATTTTGTGATGATAGTGTGCTGAACTGTAATGCCTGTAAACTGTAAACTGAAACGCCTCTAAAAACCCTTTCCATGTATCCAGACATGGGACCACCTAGCCTCGTAGTGTAAACACACAAAATGGAGGGGTAGGGTTAAGTGGTAGTGCTAAGGGGTGAAATGTGATTGGGTCTTTTTCTTTAATAATTTGCTTGTTTCTAAGCAGGTGGTTGATATTATATGTCATGACTGATGACTCGCTCACAGCTGAAAGGTTTTTGTGGGTAGAAGTTAAAGAGACATGTTGACCTATGAACTGTTAAAGTGGCATTGTGGTGCCAGATTGTCTGAAAGTTACAAGAAAGGAAGCATCTAAATTTTACCTGACGTACCTCCTCTGAACATAAATACTGCTGTGCTGTGCATTCTTGGTCAAACCACTTCTGTTCCTGCATTGGCAGACTGTTTTGACCCACTACCATAATAAAGCTCTAAAAGGACATCCTGCATCCTCCATTCTTCTCAAATATACATCAAGCTCTCCACCACTACATACATAGAAGACAGAAAAGCTGCCTAACAGTAGTATAAAAGATTTATGTAAATGTTTTCACTGCAAATTTCTTTTTTTTTGCAGTTGCTGGAAACAATAATGAAGCTATGAGTCTGAACCCAACGTACTAAAGCTCCCATATGAAAGACCAAAACATAAAACTGAAGTCATTTCCCCTGGATTCATCAAACCACATGCGAGCAGACGGGAGCACATTGGTTTTGTGTACTCACTGGGGGAGAACAGCAGCTCGTCGTTACACTCTTCCCCTGAACAGGAGCAGAAATGTGCGAACCCCCTGGTTGAGTTCTTCTCCTTCATCACGCAGGTGGAGCTGTTGTAGTCATCCAGCAGGACACCGTAGAGGGGCATGGACGGGTTGTGACAGAGCGTTTCGATGGAGAAACCTGTCCCATTCTTGCTCCTAAAAGACAAAGTTTCAGTGTATTAAGAGTATTTCTTCTTTTCAAAAGGTTGGCACAATTTCCAAAGGTCTTAATCTAATATTTGTGGCATGTCTTTGTCAAAATATCACAGAGATAGAGTACAAAAGCCTCAGCAGTTGCTTTTAAGGGTGGTTCTTAACTTCACTTCATCCATATTTTGTGAGTGTGCCTGTTTGAGACTGAGGCAGTCCTCTGCTCTTAGATACCTACCAGACGGCAACACAGACCTCGCTCACGTCAGTGCAGATGGATGTGATGGAGCAGTTAGACATGCAGGTCCCTGTGCCATTGCAGGAAGAAATCTCCAGGTCACAGAACTTACACAGCTGACTGAGAGGGTACAGTAACGGCATACCTGCAAATAACACACACACACACAGTGTGAAATTGATTTCAACAGACTGGGAAGTCCACGAGTGAGTCAACGCTGTTGCAAAGTCTTGCACGAGCAAAGTTATTCTGCCTAATTATGACGAGCTTCAGACGATCCTGGACAATTAATCAAAAATGATTTGAAAATAATATTCAGACCCTAAAGCTGATGTAATCTCGCCCATGTCAGTTATTTCAGTTGCTTGAAATATTCAATAGGTGACCATAAACAGGTTTATCTGTGTTTCTCTTCACTTATTCTAAAATCCCAACAAAAGAAACTAAAATTATTCTAGTTGTAATAGTTTAGTATATATATAGCAAAAATCTTGCCAGTGACATATGAAGTCAAAAATAAAACAAAAATAAAATAATCCCTCATTAATTGTAATTGTGGCTTAGTGGTTAGCACTGTGCTTGCGGGGGTTTCCTCCGGGTACTCCGGCTTCCTCCCACAGTCCAAAGACATGCATGTCAGTTTAATTGGTGGTTCTAAATTGTCCGTAGGAGTGATTGTGAGTGTGTGTGGTTATTTGTCTGCATGTGGCCCTGCGATGGACTGGCGACCTGTCCAGGTGTACCCCTGCCTTTCACCCGTAGACGGCTGGGATAGACTCCAGCAGATCCCCGTGACCCTCCGGAGGATATAGACGGGTATAGATAATGGATGGATGGATGGATAATTGTAATTGAGGTAATACGCTTAATTACTCGTGATTAATTGCCCTACTTCAGACGGTATTAAAGTGTTAGGAAGCATGTATCCCACCTATGAACTCACAGTTATTTAGAAACGTGTCATTTATTTTGTTTTACTTTAGGTTTGATGAGATGTCTACCGGTTCCTAAGCCATTGATGTGACTCTTATCTGATATCTTTCAGTGCACACAATTCTGATCATCAATTTCTTTTTACAGATGAGACTTGTCTTACCTCACTTTGTGGAACTAGATAAATAAGACGTAGAAGACTGCCGCCAGATTAATAAATCATGTTAGTACCATGAAAGTCCATAAATAAAGATTACACTGATCAAAGACCTCAGAGGCCTCGGGAATTATTCATAGGGATTAGCCACAATCAAATTCATCAGTACCAAATGTCTGAGAAGTAATAACAATTCCTTTAATTAACTTTGCCTGTGAGGCAAAGAATCAAGTACTGTGAAATCAGGCGCGTGCTTCACTGCAAACTACAAATGAGGTTTGTGCAGTCATTTTTAAAGTGACCTTTAAAAACCTCACGATATAAACCTCAAATATTTTCATAATAATTGAGCAAAAGCCTTAGTGGGAAGACTTAATTAATTTGTGTATAAAAGCCAATGGAGTGTTTTATGACCTCTGCAAATACCAAAGACTTGCAAGTGGAGTTGAATGTGTATCTTTAGACTTATCTAACAAATCAACTAAGATCAGTGTCAAAGTTCACGGTTTAGAAACATTGCCAACAGCTGTTTGTCTTCAGCCTCATAGCAAAAGAAGAATCAACTCCAGTTTTATTGCTTGATATCACGTCTCTGACTGAGAGACTGGAAGGTACAGTATGTTGTACAGTTGCCTGCTGTCTGGACCGACAGCGTAATCAGTAAAATCTCATCCCTGCCATTCTCTTTTGCATGACTTGAGCTGCCTTCAACTCTCTGATCTCTGTGTGAACCTGCCTCTCCAAATCTTTGAAAAGAAGCCATTTTAGTCTATTATGTTCACAGTGATTAAAGATGTGCCTTTATCTCTGGAATATCAAGGGGGAAGGGGGTTTAAATAATCTCATCATGGGTGAGTCAGAAACTCTACTGAGGTCTTGAAGTGGTCAAAAGTGGTTTTAGAATCGGAGAAGTGCAGTTACAAATGTGCGGATGACAATACTTTAGAGCACTTGTAAAAATATGGAATCACAACTCTTGAAGGATGTTTATTCAGCAGTTTAATTTTGTAGTGAACTCAATAAATCATGGTTATGACAAAATGTTAATTTAATTGTTGAACATCTGTCTGAGGGATGGAATTCCCTCTTGAAAGATTTTCTTCATCAATCAAGCTCAGACTTTCTTGTATAACAGCTTGCTCATCAGTGTTGCAGGACCTTTTTTGTTAACTGACACTGTAAATTCTCAATCAGAATGAGATCTGGCTGTTTGCTGGCAATGTCATTAACATGATAGATTGTTCCTGTAGATCTGGGTGGTCTTTGGTCGATGGTAAAATGCAGTAGCATCCTGAAAAATTACTCAAATAACAGCCAAAGTTCAAGCCAAAGTTTGTTCATTTACTGTGGAGTTAATGACCATCTGGCCCTTTACATGCCATACAACTGCATATGATCTGTGACTGTGGAAATGTATGTACATGTTCAGTCATCTTTAAATCTTTCACTGGTCCAGAACCAAATAAAAACTCATTGCCCACTGTAGATATATATATTCATCCCTGCATTAGTAGTAAATAGTTGCTTTTCCTTAAGACAATTATAACCTTGTCTTTGTTGTTTCTGTGTGTAAATTTAATTTTACTTCATCTGATTTCTTACAGCTTGATGACAAACACTGACATTTCTTTTGAGATGATCACTTGTTTTGACATGCTGACTATTTCATGAGTCCACTTGTATCTGTCTCCTTTGCAACTTGGTCATTTTGTTTGTACTAAGGTTTTGGATACAGCTTAGAGTCCTGCATGGGTGTGGGTACCCGCGGCTTAAAATTGTGGACAATATCTCCAATAAAAATCAAGTCCGATGCATGGGAGAAATTCTGAGTTATCTCACACAAAAAAACAACATTGTTAAAGGGTTCACTGCATGTAAAATATGCTTAGTGTATGATAGCATCAAATGTGAAACTGTCACTTTAATTGACAGCTGTTTGCAAAAGAGGACAGAACTGAAGTTTCCTTGAAAAGAGAATAAGGACACCGTAACCAGGCTGTGTGATTTTTTTTGTGCAGTGTTGTGAAGCAGTACACAGTGAGTAATTTTTGGTCATTAGCCCCGGAGTTGATAGATGTTGTGTTTGGGCTGAATGCCTTATTGTTGTGGGGAAAAAAAGAAAGAAAAAATCTTTGCACAATTCATCTTGTGCAGATAATTGTTTTATAAATATGGAAATAAATAAATGAAAGAAGTTTTATGTCACAATTGTAACCTTTTTATTTTAATAAAATATTTTTATATACAAATTTACAAAGCTGAATGAACATCCTCCAAGAGTGGTGCATATTACATATTTTAGCCAGAGGGTGTGTTTTTTTTAAAGCTTTGTTCTCAGCACATTTTATTTTAAAATAACTAAATGGAAATAACAAAAGATGCAACAATGAAGTGCTATTTCCAGTCTTTTTGTTAACTGGGTTTATGCCAACTATTAGTATCACTGAGTAGCAGTAAAGTTAAACCACATCCATTTGGTGTCAGGAAAAGGTGATTTTGTACTGATGTATTTCATCAGAATAAATATAACAGCACTTCAAGCTCATCGGCTGTTTGACCAACTGTGACTTAAATGTAGAAATGACTTCAGATTTCTGCTTTCACTGATGATAGATGTACAGTATATAGTGCTATAAAAACCACGTGCATTATGCCATTTAATTATCCTTATCAGGATCAGCCCACTCAATATAAAAAGCTTCTGATGAGTACATGTTTTGATTTAAGAGACTCGTTTATGGGGTAAGAGGACATCTGATACAACAGATAACCATTTTATCGTGATGAAAAAAACTCCCTTCTTGCAAACGACAACCAAGACAAAACAACTGTAGTCCTGTGCTATCATAAAATCTAACCCAGCAGATTGTCTGTGGAGCAGAACCGTGAAATCAAACTAGACCAAAGGAGGACTTCAGTTTTTTACCTCCAGGGATTATCATTATAACTCTGTACATGTCATCAGATTCCAGCAATTATGCATTTGGACATCAGCCTCTTTAGTGCAGTGAGCACGAATAAGTGGGTGTCTGCACTTTTGTGACACCTGATCACCGTCTGCAAATGCTGGGTTATCCATTTAAAAAGGAAATCCAGTTAATATACTTT
This sequence comes from Hirundichthys speculiger, assembly GCA_018398805.1. Classification (NCBI taxonomy): domain Eukaryota; kingdom Metazoa; phylum Chordata; class Actinopteri; order Beloniformes; family Exocoetidae; genus Hirundichthys; species Hirundichthys speculiger. The sequence continues at coordinate 126,405 of JAGFBZ010000217.1, read as the reverse complement.
CAAGGCCCATTCTGAGACTTTGGTATGAATAGGGCGAGTGAACAACAGTCCAACACCCACACAAAGAGACAAATAAAAGCTGTGGATTTAGTGCAGCAAAGTGCCACAGAGACTACATGAATGTGAGTGGAATAAAAGGGTTACGATTACAGTGTTTGCAGCCTCTGAGATCACTGACTCTTTTATGGTGCTGATTAATGTTCACTGTGTTTTTGTGGAACACTGATTACATATTAAGAACTCATTAACTTCAACCATGCACTCAGTGTAATTGTTTATTTACCACTTCTAGCCTTTTAGCTTGAGAAAGTAGGTGAACATTCCTAGAAAGAAACTCATTTACTGACTAGTAATAAAATTTGCCTTCATGCCAGACAGCATAAGAAAGCAAATGTTTTTACAAGAACTATTATCCAAACAATTTATCTTATCCTCACTAACTCAAATAGGCTTAAAAACTATTAAAAAAACAACAGCTGAAGAGAAATACCACCCAATAATATCTTTTAATAGCATTTCTGATGAGTTTCTGATAAAATTACAGCCATCATGGATGTAGATACTGGAGTTGGAGCAAGAGGCTTTAAACACTGAAGTTTCAGCAGCTTGTACAATGGGCCAAAAGTTAAACGATAACTGATCATGAAGGTTGGAGGTGTTATGTGACTCACTGTTACCTCTGTCAAATGCTTTAAAGTGTCATTTTCTTTTCTTTTCTTTCTTTCTTTTTACAAAAATCTGCACTTTTTCCTGCTCTAAGTCACTGTGTAGGAATTATGGTATAAAAACACAAATGACCTCAGTGCGTCACAGGAACGTGGAGGGGGAAAGCGTGGCCTTTCATTAACTGTACCCTTGATGGCTCCTGAAGGGGCCATGGCTGAAATGTGAGATCTCTTTGTGCCTTTGTTACTGAAGAAGGAAAATCGTGCTACTGTGACTTGCTTCCATCTGACACTCAGACCAATGAATAACCTCGACAGACACCTATTTCTGAGTGCCAGAGAAAATGTGGGCAAATGACCACATATAGAAGAATCAGGTCTCCAGTGAAAAAACACTAATTATGAATGAAATAATAGAAAACTGTATGGGACAAATTTTTAAGGAACTGTACAAAATCTTTTGAAATTATAGTAATAGTTTTAATCCATATACCTTACAGACATAAACATATACCATTGGCAGACCCCATGTCTGGTAAGTTGGTGTAGCGCCACGCAAGGTATGTTATGCAAGAGGCAATTACTGCTGATTGCAATCAATCCCTATAAAGCTCCAGCACCTCAAGCAACTGCCAGATTACATAACAGAAACAGACACAACTTGGTGTAAAGAATAGATCTGATTTTTATGGCTAATTGTAAATAATTTCTTTGTCTAATTTTTATGGCTAATGATTCATGGTTGAGACTTTTCAGTTATCTCCAGCCACCCATCCATTCATTAGTTTCCACTCATCCGAGATGAGGTTGCAGGGGCAGCAGGCTAAGGAAAGAGGTCTAGACCTCTTGGTGACAAAGGACAGCCCTAATGGAGCCCCACTCTTACTGGAAACAAATTAAACTTACTACCAGTAATGCAGAACAAACTGATGCTCAGTTTGTACGGGACTGAATAGCCCGACTACCACAGTGACCTCGGTCATCACTAATGAGCGCGTCCATCTCAGAGACCACAGACTGAGCTTCCTCTGTGGAAGATGTGCTGGGATTAAGAATATCCTCCAAGTATTTATTTCATCATCAGACATCCCTAGTCAAAGTCAAGGTTGGTAAAGCACTGCTTTCCTTGCCTGCTTTCCTATCCTCTGGAGTTCATACTTGGCAAGTACGCCTCAGGAGAACGTACTTTGAAGTACACAAGTCCAGACTTTGTATGCATGGAATTGAGAAATGCCTACCCAGTTCCAATTTGTTCCTGCTTGGTGCATAAATAATCCACATGTTTTGAATTAGTCCCGCAACAGTGCGCAATTTCATTGGCTAGCTCTAGCTGTATAGCCACCACCGATTGGATGATGCATGCATTGAATGCAGCAACATGTTGTGTGCATCGTCTACGTCCATCACCATAGACTTTGAATGGGGTGACATCATCCGTTGCTGAACTGAATTGTGGGTTTCATGCGTTACGTTGACTGTATTAGTTCCGATTTTCAACTTTTCCTGCTTCAACACAGCCATTTCAGTTGCAGCTGGAGCAACTCAACGCTCCGGTTTGAGTTGTTTGCATCGTTGTACCTGTGACTTAGATCTCCTGAACTTAGGCTCAGAGAATCCACCAAGAATCCACATATGTGGACATAATTTTTCTCTAAAACTACATCACATCAAAAGATGATTCTTCATTTTTATTCTAATTAGGGTCCAATAAGCCCAAATAGCAAAGAGAAATAAAAAAATGCATCTAAAAAAACAGCTTGGGCCTTAAGAGGTTAAAGTTTGCCACAAGCCACCTGGGAGACACACCAAACATGTGGGAGAAGGTTCTCTGGTCAGATGAAACCAGAATCAAACTTTTTGGCCAGAATGCAAAACGATATGTTTGGAGTAAAAGACACACAGCTCATCACCCTGAACACACCATCCCCACTGTCAAACATGGTGGTGGCAGCATCATGGTTTGGGCCTACTTTTTTTCAGCAGGGACAGGGAAGATGGTTAAAATTGAAGGGAAGATGGATGCTGTTGTTAAGTTTGAATCAACTCTGTCCTCCTAAATGTTTTGGGTCTTGTTTTCTCATTGCTGTTTTAACATAACTTGCTGTCAACTATTGTGAACTAAAAAAGCAAGCGAAGATACACTTGTGAGTCTCTGTTTATTTCCGAGATTATACTGATATACAAAAACAATGAAATTTAACAAAGTAATCAGATATGATTTATTTATGTCATCATTTTTATATAACATACATATAACACAATTGTCTCTAACAGCTGGGGGATGTGTCAGATCCAACAAGTTAATAAATTGCGTTTTATAAAGCACTATTCTAGTTGTTTACCACTCAAAGCACATTACACTACAAGCCACATTCACCTATCCATAAACACATTCACACAACAATTTATACAAGTTAACAAATTCATACAAATTAATTATTTTTGTTTCTGTTGACTTTCAACGGTGCATTTATTATCACAATCACACGTAAGGTTCAGGAGGTTGCCCAAGGATACTCACACATATGTGGACTGCAAGGCCAAGAAATAAACCACTGACTGACTAACAGTCGATTGAGCTACAGCCCCCACCCCCCCCAACAATCTACATAGGTTTGTCACTTAGTAGCTTGTTAACAGACAGCAAACAATCAGTGTTGCCCCTACACCTGCCAGGATGTCATAAATTTAATATTAAATATTTTCAGTCCAGCTGTTATACGGCAGAAGAACATGGACCACTTGTCTATGAGAGGTGGCGTGGTGCTACCTGGTGATGGATAAACAGGTGGATAAAATAATTCCTGGAAAATTGGGAGATGTATGTATGTAGAAACAAAAGTCTTAATCTTTGGCTGATGCCAAAGATTTTTTTTTTACTTATTTTGGCAGCTTGGGGGTTTAAATGTATCACGAGACATGAGTCTTGAAGTTTTGTCATGTGTCAAGAGTAAGTCATAGATGGATGTAATGGAGAGCATCTGGTCATTTTTCAAAATAAAACATCATTTAGACTCGGATAGTAAATCAAACAGTAATAATGGAAGTTATTTATTTTTTCTCTGTGGCCTGGTACCAAATGACCCACTGACCGGTACCGGGCGGGTTGGGGCCCCCTGCTTTAATGAAATAAACGTGTTCTACAACAAATAAAATTTTATGAGAAACAATTTCATTTTGCACGTGCACAAAAGTTAATACTTGGGATTATTCATGTACAGTTTGTGTCTAGAACAGAAGGTGATTATTCTGTGTATCAATGAGGATTAAGCTTCATTTAAATCAAAGGATTATTGAAGTTCTGAGTAGGGGTGCATGATAACTATTGGGCCGATAACAAGAAATTATGACGTCATCCCGATAACTCCGATATCACGACAAATAGCCCCGATAACATATATATTTTTGTCAACACAGCAGTGCCTCGCTCCCTCTGAGCCTTGAATGACCAGTAGTGAATGTTATGTTCAAGTAACGTCAGCATAATCAGAAAAACGATCACTCAATAAGGAAAATCAAGAACACCCCCTCATGCCAGAAAACAACTGGTTATCCATTAACTCCCGCTTGGTCCGGAATCGGGTCGCGGGGGCAGCAGCTTCAGCTGAGAGGCCCAGACCTCCCTCCCCTCGGCCGCTTCCACCAGCTCCTCTGGGAGAATCCCGAGGCGTTCCCAGGCCAGCTGAGAGATATAATCTCTCCAGCGGGTCCTGGGTCTTCCCCGTGGTCTTCTCCCAGTTGGACATGCCCGAAACACCTCCCCAGGGAGGCGCCCGGGGGGCATCCTAACCAGATGCCCGAACCACCTCAACTGGCTCCTCTCGATGTGAAGGAGCAGCGGCTCTACTCTGAGTCCCTCCCGAATGACTGAACTTCTCACCCTATCTCTAAGGGAGAGTCCAGCAACCCTACGGAGAAAGCTCATTTCCGCCGCTTGTATCCGCGATCTCATTCTTTCGGTCACTACCCACAGTTCATGACCATAGGTGAGGGTTGGAACAAAGATCGACCGGTAAACAGAGAGCCTTGCCTTTTGGCTCAGCTCTCTCTTCACCACCACAGACCGGTACAGAGTCCGCACCACAGCAGACGCTGCACCAATCCGTCTGTCGATCTCCCGCTCCTTTCTCCCATCACTCGTGAACAAGACCCCGAGATACTTAAACTCCTCCACTTGAGGCAGAACCTCACTCCCGACCCGGAGGAGGCATTCTACCCTTTTCCGACTGAGGACCATGGTCTCAGATTTGGAGGTGCTGATCCTCATCCCTGCCGCTTCACACTCGGCTGCGAACCGCTCCAGCGAGAGCTGCAGATCCCCACTCGATGGCGCCAACAGGACCACGTCATCTGCAAACAGCAGAGACGAGATCCCGACACCACCGAACCGGAACCCTTCCGCTCCATGGCTGCGCCTAGAAATTCTGTCCATAAACGTTATGAACAGAACCGGTGACAAAGGGCAGCCCTGGCGGAGTCCAACTCCCACCGAAAACGAATCCGACTTACAACCGGCAATGCGGACCAAACTCCCACTCTATTTGTACAGGGACTGGACAGCCCGTAACAACGGGCCCAGCACCCCATACTCCTGGAGTACCCCCCACAGGACCCCCCGAGGGACACGGTCAAATGCCTTCTCCAAGTCCACAAAACACATGTGGACTGGTTGGGCAAATTCCCATGTTCCCTCCAGGACCCTAGTGAGGGTATAGAGCTGGTCCAGTGTTCCACGACCAGGACGGAACCCACATTGTTCCTCCTGAATCCGGGATTCGACAATCGATCGAACTCTCTTCTCCAGCACCCCTGCATAGACCTTACCAGGGAGGCTGAGGAGTGTGATTCCCCTGTAATTGGAACACACCCTCCGGTCCCCCTTCTTAAAAAGGGGAACCACCACCCCGGTCTGCCAATCCAGAGGTACTGCCCCCGATTTCCATGCGATGTTGCAGAGACGTGTCAACCAAGACAATCCCACAACATCCAGAGCCTTTAGGAAATCAGGGCGGATCTCGTCCACCCCCGGAGCCCGGCCACTGTGCAGCTTCTTAACTACCTCAGCGACCTCAGCTCCGGTAATGAACGAGTCCACCCCCAAGTCCACAGGCTCAGCATCCTCAATGGAAGACATGTTGGTGGGATTGAGAAGGTCCTCGAAGTATTCCTTCCACTGCCGAACGACATCTCCGGTCGAGGTCAGCAGCACCCCACCCCCACTATACACAGTGTTGGTGAAGCACTGCTTTCCCCGCCTGAGCCGCCCGACGGTTTGCCAGAATCTCTGAGGAGCCGATCGAAAGTCTTTTTCCATGGCCTCACCGAACTCCTCCCACACCCGAGTTTTCGCCTCAGAGACCACCGAAGCCGCCGCCCGCTTGGCCTGCCGATACCTGTCTGCTGATTCCGGAGTCCCACAAGCTAACCAAGCCCGGTAGGACTCCTTCTTCAGTCTGACGGCCTCTCTCACCCGAGGTTAACTGGTTAACTGGTTAACTCGGTCATAATTTTGGTAGTTGCTGACTTGAATTGATATTAGCAGTATTTTCTCACATGTTACACATAAAAAAAAAAAATAGAAAAGGCTGAAAGAACGACTAGCAAACGAGGGAACATGGGAATTTACGTTACACCTTGAATGCAGCATGCATTGTACTGATTCACAACAAACATGGCGGCGTGCGTGGAACTTCGTTTAAGTTTCAGAAGAAGATAGTTTGGTGTTTATTTGTGACGAATCCTTCGAGCGAATTCTACGAGGAGGGAAGCACAAGCTTTAATACGTAAAACCCGATCAGCCACCTACAACATAACAATCGCTTCCATGTAGTTTAAAATCACGCTAACGTGAGCTAACGGAAGCTGATGCTAACATGCGCAAGCCAGCAGCAGTGTCTCCTCCCCTCCCTCTGCTCTCTCTCATCTGAAGCTTCCATGAGATTAAAAAATTTAAACTGCTGAACCTCATTTACTTTAATTAAAGGTATTAATTTAAATAGAACCACAAGCCAAAATCCGTTAAATGTTAATCTTTTTCAGTTTGTAATTCTGATGCATGTATTTCCATCAGTTCAAGGAGCCTTTATTTTTTTTTTATATCAGTCAGTAATGCACCTATTTAAGTTAATGTGAGATATCAAATAGGTTTGTTTGATAGCTTTAAGAAAATGTTTGAGAAGCTTGCCAGTAGTTTTACATTGGAAAAAATAAATATCTGTTCATATAAAAAGTCAAAACTATTATTGGTTTTGTTCATAGTATTGATGTAATGATCTTAGGTATATATGTGTGTTATCGGTTATCGGTATCGGTTTTAAAAAACAGTTATCGTGCATCCCTAGTTCTAAGGCTTTATTATGTTACCAGCTCACAGTCAATCAAACTGGCTTAAAACACCTGTAATCTTGTTATTTTTGTTAGTTATGTTTTAACATTTGTGTATGTAAACTAAAAACAAAAAAAAACAGGTTTTGCAGGTCCATAACACAGACTTTTTGCTTTTCTGGCACAGTGCAGTGCTGGAAATAACAAAAAAGAAGAAAAGTGAAAATATCTGAGTGGAAACGAAGCCCCTCTTCTCATCAGTCCAGTTCTGTCACTAAAATGAGCGGAGACAACTGGCAAGAGGCCGCTCAGGGCTACATAACTGCCCCAGCAGGCGGCTGGGCTTTCCCACTCTGCTCCTGAAAGTTATCCTCCCACCTCTCTCAGTCAACCTCTCTCTTTAACTTGGCCTTAATCCTCTCATTCCTCCCCGTCTTTAGTGTCCACCCCTTTAACTCTCACTAGCTTCCCTCCACCTTTATTCCTCCTTCTCTTTGACCCAGAGGATTCAGTGAAGTTAAAAAATTTACTTATATGGTAAAGAAAAAAACCTTCAGAGAGGTCAAAGAAACAGATGACCCCTTCTCTTCTCTTCTCTTCTCTTCTCTTCTGTTCTGTTCTGTTCTCCTCGCTGTCTGAGAGAAGTGCTCTCCATGGGGACTCAAACTGGATCCAACTGGATCCAATGTAATGACACGCATTCATACAGGTCATAAAAGAGAATATTTATCTTTTTCCTTCAAGAGAGACCAGTTTCCATCTCGACCTCGTTTCTTGACCAGCACCTTCAATAAAAATCTCCAGGCTAAAACACAAATATCCAGAAATGCTCCGGCGCTCAGAGATCCTTGCCCCGACACGACAAAGATTCCCTTGAAAAGAAGGAAGAGGGAACCTTCCTCTGCAAACCTACCGAGTGGATGGCTATCGGCATCGTTTGAAAGCAAACAAAGAGGAAAAAGATAAGAAAAAGAAAATAACAGCAACAACAGCGCCGTGCTGTTGTTGGAATGTCTGTTCTGGTTCTGAGAGAGTGATGAGGAGCTTCCTGCGGGCCGAGGTGCTCTGATGAGGTCACAGCGGTCGGGAATGTACAGGAGAAGAGGGGCATGTGGGTGAAAGTTTCTACGTCTTCCTGTGTGTGTGTGCGTGCGCCCGTTTGTGACACATAATGCCACACAGTCCTTCTGGTATGTGGGATTTCCAGGTTCAAAATAGGCCCGTTATGTAGAGGAGAGCAGAAACAAACAGCAGCAAGACTAACTCAGGCTTTTTATCATCTAAACATCGCAGTTAGTCTAATCACCTGTTAACAAGCACTATGTGTGTCACTAATGGAAGGAAGCCAAGCTTGTTAAAGGAGTGACATCAGCACTTTCAATAAGTTACAATGAGATACAGGAGACTTAAACTCTGTGTGTGTGCACGTGACAGAAAAAAAGAGAAAGGGAGAAGTCCAACTGTATGAATATCACCTTCGATTAGCTGTAATACAGCAGCATAAAAAGCATAAATGCATGTAAATGAGTGTAAACATGATGTAGCTTCAGTACAAGTCCTCGTAAAGTCCCTCCACCTTAAGGAGGCATTTATGAGACTTAACAGCTTTCATATGCAGAAAATGTGCCAAGATCATCTAAGCAGAGAGCTGTCTGCAGTAGATCATCCACTTCTGAAAACACATCTCAAGAAATTAAAGTCATGCATCTCTCCAGCTCCTTGTTTGAAGAGCATGCGTTAAAAACATCTTCTTGTACCTGGAATCACCTGAACTTCACCAGTCAAACCAGTTAGTTGACCTTCATATTAAGCGGTTTACTTATAAGAGATGCAACAGTATCATCTTCTCTACTCATTCACTTCCTTTTAGAAATATAAAGTTATGTCACCTTGTTTAAATTGCCATGCTGGTTAATAAGTGACTTCCAGGTAATATATTCTCATCTCCTCAGCTGTTTAGCAGAACACTGTTATTATAAAAGATTAAACTTGTTCATGTAGGCGGCTCTTTTAAAGTGTAGCAGCATAACTGAAGCGTGTCTCAGCGCTGCGTGAGTCACCTGTTGCGCCTGAACCGCGTGCGCGGCTCTCTGGAGAGCCATGCGTGCCGTGCGAGAAGGAAAACATTCCCAGACCCGTCTGAACGCAAAGCTTTCCAAGCTTTGATTTTCAAAAAAATACTCGCACTTGGCAACTAAGCGGCTGAGCTCGCGGCGGTACACGGGGAAAGAGTTTGGAAAGAAAGAAAGTTGAACTCACTGGTCGTCCCGGATTCCAGCAGGACCGAAAAGAGAAGGACGGATAAAACTCCGCGCAGAGATGATGTCTGCATGTTCCCGCGTCCTCCTTCCTTCCCAAAGATCCTCAGTTCAGCTGAAAAGTAAAGAGTCCGGTGGAGTTCGGTGGGTTTGGTTCCGCGGCGCGCTGCTCTCCGCTCCGCTCAGCAGCTGGAGAGTAACTGCTCACACACTCACACACTTTCTACACACACACATTCAGACACACACTGACAGGAAAGGAGGTGGGAGTCCGCCCCCCCTCCCCCCCTCTCCCTCTCACTGTACGTGTGTGCGTGTTTGTGTACGTGTGTGCGCCTTACCGACAACCCAAATACTGGAATCGGAACAGTAAACAGTTCTTCACACATCCAGAATGTTTCCTGCGTGTTTCCAGGAATACCTCCATGGGTTTCACACAGTAGACGCACAGAGACGCTCCCCCCCCAAAAAAAAAAAAAAAAAAATGACGAGCACGTTTAAACTAACACACACACACAAGTTAGATCAGAAAGTAAAGTAAAGTTTCTGTCCATCAGCCTCTGATCTTATCTGTGCACACTGATCTCTTTAAAAATGAGGTTTTGGCTGCAGGCTACTTTTGGAAGTTTACTGGCTGATAAATGAAATAAGAAACAAGATGCTGCATTAATTTCATTAAAACTGACTTAAAGTGAGGGGACTTAATTTTTATGAAAGTATATTTACTGAAAACACATTCAGCAGTCATTTGGAGATGTTCTCTATACTGTAAGTCATGCTGAGAGCTGAGTCTTTTTTTCTTTTAAGCCAACGTATGGGGTTTCCTCTTCTCAAAGGGTGACAAGATTGATTTATTTTGAATGTTTTTTCAAAATATTTGTACAAAATGCTTTTACTTCATGTAGTGAATCTTCTTCAGTATATAATTATATAACATTCTTGTTCAGGGTGTATGTTGCCCCCTTAAAATGACCAAGTGGCAACAGCTTCTTCTTTTTTTGTCTTTATTTGAGCTCCGAAACTTTGGTACATTTCAACACACAAAAACGGTCCCCTGTGAATGACAAATATGAAATAAGTATTTAAGATTAAGTTGTGAACGGCTAAAAACAAAAAGAAAAACACTTACACGTCCCACAGTAGATCTAGGCATCAAGCTGGTACCTGCATTGCAACCCATCTCACCTGAGAGTGACTGCAGGCCTGTTTATAAGCATCTCTACCGGGTCACGTGACGTCGACTTCCGTTTTAATAAAACCAGATATGACCTTACGACAGTGATTTGAGATCAATGGATCTAACTGTTTCTTTGCCATAACCTAACAGATTCCAGGTGGAATAAAGAAAATATTTAAAGTGCACAAAAAAATAGGTTGGCTACTTGTACCTCACCTTTCACCCTACTGACAGCTGGGGTAGACTAGAGCCGACACCTGAGACTCCAGACAGGATTAACGCATTTATTAAAACAAACAAACAAACAAACAAAAACAATGGATGATTTTTGCTACAAAATTTTGTTTTAAATCTTGGTGTGACCTGTGATCTTATCAGTGAATGTACACATTTCTCTAATTATTTATTTATTCATGTATTGGTTATGGGTTGCACACACTCAGTGGTGGAAGGAATATCTAATGGTGACAAAACAACAAGTTACATGCATAGATTTACAAAGATGACATGGTGTCGTGTATAAGTTTAACATATGACAGTAAAATCTTTCCTACAAAATCAGTAAGTTCTCTACACATTTCAGACGTTAAAAACAACATTAGAGTATGGACCTCCAGTCCAGACTCGGCCCAGATGTTCCTGTGTATTATGCTGCTACCTGGTTGTGGCTGCTCCATGTCTGCTTTACCTGCCAGCATCTTACATCCTGCTATGATTTACTGTACTGTTTCAGGGGTGTCTTTACACAGCCTGCATCTGGGGTCCTGTCTGGGTCTGGTAGACCCTGGCCTCTATTGATCTTGTGTTTAGGGCCTGTTTTTGTGCAGCCATGATTATTGCCTCCGTGCTGTCCTTCAGTCCAGTCTTTTCCAGTGTCAGCTACCTCTTCAGTTTCGTGGTGGTACATGTCATGCATGGGGCTTGTTGCCCCTCTGGTTTCCTCCTCCATGCTGGGTTTCAGTTCCCTGAGGCATTGACTCAGCAGGTCATCAGTGGGGCCCACCTTGTTGATGTATTCCTGGAGGCCTGCTGTTTGCTCCTGGATAGTAGCTCTGACGCTCACTAGTCCTTGGGCCCCCCCCCCTTATCTTAGTGTACACCTCAAGATGCTCGACCCTCAATGCATTGTGAGGAATTTCTTTCTCTTTACAACAATGGTTTGTATGTCTTCCAGTGGCCAGGCTATTATGCCATCAGGGTACCTGATTACTGGAAGGGCAGAGGTATTGATAAGTGGATATAGCATCTCTGCCCAGTTGCTGTGTTTAATGTGGAAATTTAAAGTAAAGAATATACAATGTTTGCAGTTTGCACAGTCTTTAAGCTTAAGACAAAAAAAAAAAATCCAGTGGAGGAACAAAAACAATTTGGGACAACAAACTCAATTCAGCACTTACGTTTTTTTTTATTTAGTATATATAAATAAATAAATAAATAAATAAATAAACTAGCAGATTAGGCAGCCAGCAGCCTCTGCCATAACTCCCATTCACATATTTGTATTTTTTACTTATGCTGCAGTTTTTTAGAGAACATGAAAGTGTTTTTTTGTTTGTTTGTTTTTTTACAAGCGAATGCTTTATTTTATTAAACATTTTAAATATAAAACTGTTTTGTTTGCAGCTGACCAGTCAAAAAAAAGAAAATCAGAAATGGCAGGTCAGACCTTCAGTAAACTCTGGGGAATTGACTGAAAAAATATCAATTGATGCATCTTTATTTTAAACATCTCCAGGACATTATATCAAGACAATAGTCAAGGATGTCAATAGTCAAGTTGATGTGTAGAGACTGAGATCCTAAAAATGTACATGTGACAATAGTTCAGGGTCTGTGTAAGCACTGACCTCTGTGGTGACATTCAAGGCCCCAGTCAGTACTCCATATGAAACCATTATGCCACTAAGATCAATATAGCTACATGTGAACTACTGTCACTCAACACAGTCTGTTGCTGCATCCAGAAAAGTAACCTGAAACTATATTATACAAGTTCCTGACTACAAGCTCGTCTCATAACAGAAAGACAGTAGACACGTTTGGTCCTTTTTAGGAATAACAGACACTAAGTTTTATGTGCCAGATGACAAAGACCACTGAAGCTGTTATCAGGAAAAGACAATTAAGCCAAAACTGCAGTGATTGGCGTGCTCAAGTCTCAAACAATAAAAAAATTGTCATAAAATAAATGGTGATATAATGAAATGAAAATGGCTAATATGTCTCTTTCACAACTTTGTTTTGAGTGTGTTGCTGACATCAGTTTGTGGATTTGTTAATTTCTTTCTAGACACATTGAAGGTGGATCTTTGAAGGCACTGATAACCATTTCCTTTGTTCATGTGCCTGTTAAACATATATTCAAACACTTTTAAAAGAAGTGGACATGTAAACTCGTTTGAATGAGCCCTTTGTACGATTATAACTAGAACTAGAAATAACAAGTATGTGTACTAACAGAACTCAAGAGTATTGGTTTGCCCTGGTTTGTACAGGCATGTGATTGATGATCATGCTGACTGGCAGTGATCTGTCGTATTCTCATAGCGGCAAAGAGACCAGGTCCAATGAAAGAGGAGTAATAAAGTCAAGCTTATCTGTCTGCTTATGCGACCCAGCAGGTCTGAACACGCCTACTCATCCCCAGTAGTGGAACTGAGCCCCACACACTATTGAGTCTCACAACCCCCTGCCGACCTCTCTTCTTAACCAGTCCCTCCAGAGTCCAACTCATTTAACCACAGGTCAGGCTGACTTCAAACTCTGTTTGGTTTTTGAATCCCTCATGACAGCAATAGAGTACGCTTTATACATCAAGCCAAACTCTGTGTACTCTGTACACGGAGTTTGGCTTGATGTATGAAATAACTTTTACTTAATGAAAACTCAGGGGTTTACATTAAGGGATGAACGTAGGCTGGAACAGCCCAGACCTGCTCTCCAATGAAAACTTCTTAGACAGAATCCTGTTTTGATAAAAGAAGACAGGAGCTACCTTTCAAAAAAAAAAAACCCACATCCACACCGCTCACAGTCGTACTTTCAGCAAGACAACACATCTGCTAGCATTATGCAATCTTAAACAGCACATTGTGTCTTTATTCACGGTTTCTATGTAGGTCAAAAAAAACCTCTGAGATGTCCAGGTTCATGTCGTGATCTCTTTTAAACAGCTACACAAAGTTGTTTCCAGATTGCCTTATTTTCAGTTCAAGGGAACTTTGGCATGCAGACAATTATTACAATAGTTCACAAGAAATGTCTGAAAGACTTGAATGGAAACAGGCAATCGCGTATGAGCAATCCCTCAGCACAGTCACACAGACATCAAGGGTGAATTCCAATTCCTCCCTTAACCCTCATTCAACCCTTTTCAATGTTATCCCTGTATCATTTCAGGGAATACAGAGACATCACTGATACATTTCAGTCTGAAGACGTAACTGCACTCGAGGGGTGTCCCATTTCTAAGTCACAAGATAGCCCTTACACTTACTTTTGAGGGTTGAGATTGAGGGTTAAGTGAGGAACTGGAATTCAACCCAACTGTGTCTTTTTTCATGTCAACATAAAGGATTTCTCTAACTGTACATGTACTCTTATTGATGATGTCATGCATGATGTCACTGAAGGTATTGAGATCTCAGTTCAGATCTCATCTCTCACACTGAAGTTGTTCCCGATTTTACAATGATAGTGGAGAGAATTATTTATATATAATTTCATTATTAATGCTTGATTTTTACTTTTTCCAAATTGAACTAATCATATAAAAAACCACAGTGAACAATGCATCAGTCTGTTTCTCAGTGTGGCTGCTGACTGGTTCTTATTGAAGGTAAAACATTGAAAACTTGAGAAATAAAAAATAAGTAATTCTGTAAACTCCTCCCTGATTCGCCACCTTAACGTGGTGGAGGGGTTTGTGTGCCCAGATGATCCCAGGAGCTCTGTTGTCGGGGACATTTGCCCCAGCTGGGGTCACCCAAGGCACACTGGTCACTGAGTGGCTGCAGAAAACAAATGAAGAGGATTTTCAGATTTAAATTGACAACCCAGAAGGTAAAGTCGTGATTAATCTCTTCATTATTAATTCCACCTCTCAGCAACAGCAGTTTGTCCCTTTCTTCAAGACCCAAAGAGATCTGGATGTCACTTCAAAAAGACTAGACATGAATCCAGCAAATATAAAACCCACTTCTGTCCCTTGGAACAATTTGTTCCTGTTTGTTATGTTTTCCTTAAATATGATGGTTATCATTCTGTAGTGCTTTAAACTGCAGAGCATTTCAGCATAATGGAAACTTGGACATAGATGGGACAGACCTTTGGCTGTCATGCTGACTCAGAGCACCATTAAAATAATATTCTATTTTGATTCATGTGGTATTTGCTTTGTTTCTTTGTCCCCAAGAGACATGTAAATGGATTCACTATGTTTTGAAGACTTGGCTCTGGGACAGAAACCCTGTTCTACTGTCTTTTATTTGCTCCAGTGCTGAAGGCTAAATTTGCTTTCTTTAATAAGTGGATATTTTGCATTAACATAATTCAAACCAGCTGAATATACAAGTGTTTACAAGGCTTCTCTGATGACCTTCATAAATCATACTTTTTGAAAGTGAATCACATAATTAAAATGGTAAGAGAAAATATTAGTATGGGACATAGTGTTAGAAAGTGTACAAGTCTTTAACTCTGAATTTGCTTCAGCAATGACAAAAATCTAATCCTGTCAGCTACTCAGGCTCGCATCAAACACAAAAGATTACAGAGATATGAAGGAGTATGTTTTTAAGACATGTTTTTATGCTACCCTGCAGAAATTCTAGTCATGACACAACAGAAAGCAATCCTGGGCCAAAGAAGGAGGTGTCAAATTTCTTCAAGGGGAATCAGGCCATTAAATCCAACAGCTGAGAAAAAAAACCCTGTTGTGGCTCAACAAGGGATTTCTAATCATGAGATATGTCTGTTCCTTCCATACAGGCTGGTGTTTGGTTCTCGAGGGGCCTCCTTAGTTTCTGGACATGAATGCCATTTCATGAACAAAACACGCTTGACAAGACAATTAGCAGCTTTGTCTGGTAAAAACATTCCTTTTTGTTGTCATGGTGGTCAAATGGATTGATTTTTTTTCTCAAATCATGAACTATAAAGAAGCAGATTTCCGCTCTATAAAATACAAGTGGATATGGATCAGAGAAGCATAAGTGCAAGCCATCTGAGCAAGAAACCCAAGTTCATTCCTGTGAATAATCATTGGTGCAATTGTCCTTTTCCTTGGTAATATTTCAGCTTATTGTTACTTTAGTTTTCTTTAGCTGTTTGGTTAGATTTACAGGAACTACTTTTATTTTCAGTATGAGTCTGGTCTTGGCAAGATTTTGTCATGTTCTGCTGGTAGTAGATAGAGGGAGGACCCAGGAGCAGGAGTTCAGAAACAAAAAAGGGTTTATTTATCCAAAAACACAGAATCCAAAAACACACAAAAAATCCAAAGACACCAAAAATCCAAAATCCAAAAGTCCAGAAAACACAAAAGTACAAACTTAACTAAAACTTCCAGGAGGACAACGAGAGGGGAACAGGCAGAACTGCAAATCACATAACATACCACAAAGACTAATGGACCCATGCAGACAAGGGAAAAGACAAGACTTAAATACTCAGGGAATCAAATGAGAGGCAGGTGCAGGGAGTCAAAGTAACAAGACGGAGGAAGCAAAGCAGAAAACGAAGACATGACAGACCTTTCTGTCTGTTTGGTCTGTCTGTACTGTGTAACTAGTTACTGTGTACCTTCTTGGAAAGATTTCATCCGGTGTTTGTATAGGCTTTTATTTATTTTTATTTTATTTATTAATTTTTTTTTTAATTATTTTTAATTTTTATATATATATATGATGTATTTATTGGTATTAGCACTTTTTTCTTATGCAACAAATTGCAGATTTTGCACATAGCTGCCAACTTTTCTCCCTGTGTTTTTATTGTATGTTTTTTTTTTATGTGTGTGTTGGGGAGCGAGCTGACGAATCGAATTGCCCTCCAAGGGATAAATAAAGTTGTCTTGAATCTTGAATCTTGAATCTTGAATCTTTCAAAGTAAAACAGGAACGTCAACTTGACACAGACATACACACACAGGGCTGCCATGGCCGACCAGGCCATGACAGATTTAGCCTTTTTAAAGAAGCAGCCAAAGGTAAAACTCATTATTTGTCATCATTTGTCATTTCATATATAGTATCTATGTGAGACCACGTGGGAATATGTTTCTTGTCCTATCTG
This sequence comes from Hirundichthys speculiger, assembly GCA_018398805.1. Taxonomy (NCBI): domain Eukaryota; kingdom Metazoa; phylum Chordata; class Actinopteri; order Beloniformes; family Exocoetidae; genus Hirundichthys; species Hirundichthys speculiger. The sequence continues at coordinate 109,687 of JAGFBZ010000217.1, read as the reverse complement.
TGAACATATATTCTTTAAAAAAAATCTCAAATCAAAACTCATTGTGGGGTGTCTCTGTTATCAGGTTATTATGCAGTATATATGGGTGAAACAACTCTCTTAATCATCTCCAAATGTTAACACTTGAACCTCTGTAATGACCCTGGACCATGTTTGTGTTAAGACTTCTATCCCTCTCTCACTCTTTCCTCTTGTGTTCAGTGATTCAGGATTTACAGCCTGACAGCTGTGAAAGATCAATATTCTTTTAGCATTTAAAGCACCTCCATTGGCTTACATTAGTGTATTATAAATAGCAATGCAGTCACAGTATGTATAGAAAATAGTAAAGCGAGCCGCTAACCACATCTCACAACTACTGGGAAGTAATTTATGGATGTATTATTTATGTATTTAGGGAAGTAAGCAGTTAATAGAGGTTTAAATTGACTTGTAGATGCTTGTAGACATTTATAAACAGCTTGTACATACTTGTTAATAGACTGCAAATCACACAAACAGGTGTTTGCTGTGTGTTTTTCCATCTTCCAGTCTTGCGGTTTCTGTGCATGTGCCACCCACAGTGAAACGACTGCTATGCCAGCACTAATAATCAGTCTGCGATTAACCTCTGTATCAGTGTTCTTCAGTCTGGATCTCAAGGAAACACTGTCTTGCATGTTTTAGATCAGGGGTCTCAAATTGATCCATGAAAGGGCCGCATGGCTGCAGGTTTTTGTTCCAACCATGCAGAAACACAGCTGACTTGTTTCATTCAATCAACTGGTTCAGACCTTCAGTGAAGACAACTAGTTGATTGCCAATCACCAGCCTGATTGATTTTAGTCATAGTTTCTGCGGAGATACTCTTTATGTGTTTCACTGCTTAAAGAGCTGACACATTTCTCACCTGTTACTGACAAAACAGTCAAAGAGATCATCTGCAGTCTGAGTCCATCAACCTGCTGTCTTGATGAGTTGTTCACTTGATTTCTACAGTCTGTGCTGAGCAGTTTGTTACCACGACTCACTGAATTAACTTAATATCTCACTTCAGTCTGGAACATTCCCAGAGGCCTTAAAAATTGCTGTCATTAAGTCTCGTCTAAAGAAGAGCAGTCTTGATGCCACAGTACTGAAGAACTATCTGCCCTTATCAAACCTGCTATTCCTTGGCAAAGTCCTAGAAAAAGTGGTACATCAACAGCTTACTGACTTTCTCCTGTCTAATAATGTTGTTGATAGTTTTCAATCAGGCTTCAGCCCCCCCCACAGTACCGAGACAGCCCTAATCAAGGTGACAAACGACATTCGCCTGAACACAGACGCAGGCAAAGTCTCAGTCTTAGTTCTGCTGGACCTCAGCGCTGCCATTGACACAGTTGACCATGTGATCTTATTACAGAGATTAGAAGACTGGATGGGAGTCTCTGAAAATGCTTTAAACTGGTTCAGGCCCTATCTGCAGGATAGGAGATACTTTGTTAAAATTGGTAACTGAGTCTCAGACCAAATGACCATGACCTGTGGGGTTCCCCAGGGGTCAATCCTGGGATCCCTGTTGTTCAATCTGTACATGCTTCCATTAGTCCAGGTAATACGCAGCTTTAATGTGTCCTATCACAAGTATGCAGATGATATTCAGATCTATGTGTCACTGACAGCAGGAGAACATGGGCCTGTAGATTCATTGTGTCACTGCATCGAACAGATCAGTGTGTGGATGCAAAAAACTTTCTCCAGCTAAACTCAGACAAAACTGAAATCATTGTCTGTGGCCCACAGAAACAAAGAGAAAATGTTATTAGTCACCTTGAGACTCTCTAGAACCTAAAAATCAGGTCAGAATATTTGATTCAGACTTGAACTTTAACAGCCACATTAAAGCAATAACTTCAGCAGCTTTTTACCTTTTAAAAAAACATTGCCAGAATCAAAGGAATAGTGTGTAAACCAGATTTAGAAAGACGAATCCATGCGGTTGTTTCTACCAGCTTAGACTACTGTAATGGCCTGCTCACTGGGCTCTAAACAAACTGTAAGACAGCCATAGTGCGAATTATGGGGGGGTTTACAACTTCGACCCCCCTAAAGAAGGGACAAATTGTCATTTTAGTCATCTCTAGAAAATGTTGACCCCCCCAATTGTCATTGTATAATTCACACTCTGAAGACAGCTGCAGTACATCCAGAACACTGCTGCATGAGTTCTGACTAGAACCAGGAAATACGACCATATTAGTCCAGTCCTGAGGTCTCTGCACTGGTCCTGAGTAGAACCAGGAAATATGACCATATTAGTCCAGTCCTGAGGTCTCTGCACTGGTCCTGACTAGAACCAGGAAATATGACCATATTAGTCCAGTTCTGAGGTCTCTGGCTTCCTGTCACTCAGAGAATAGACTTTAAAACAGCTCTACTTGTGTACAAGTCTCTTCATGGCCCCAAAGTACATCTCTGACATGTTAGATCCATATGAACCAACCTGGACTCTGAGAACCTCAGGTAGTGGTCTCCTGCTGGTGTCCAGAGTCAGGACTAAACAAGGTGAAGCTGCATTTCAGTTTTATTCTCCTAAAATCTGGACCAGTCTTCCAGAAGATGTGAGAAAGGCCTCAAGTCTGAGAATGTTCAAATCCAGGTTGAAAACAGTTCTGTTTAGATGTGCATATAACAACTGAAAGGATTTTATCTGCACTCTTCATTTTTAATTTAATTTATTTATTTAATTAATTTTTTATTTATTAATGATTATTTTTACGCTTGCATTGAATGATTCTATTTGCTTTCTTGTGATTTTATGCATCTGTAAAGCACTTTGAATTGCCTTGTGTATGAATTGTGCTCTACAAATAAAGTTGCCTTGCCTGGTGTAGCCAAAATTTACAGCAGTATATAATATGTACACCACGCCTCTCTCTCTTTCCTCTGCCTATGTGGTATTTTGTTTCTGACCACAGTGATGACGTAGAAGATGAGTTGTGGTATCATTTCATATGAAACAGCTTGAGGAAGAAAAAAAAAAAAAAAAAAACCATCAACAACTCAAAAACACTGCTCTCTGTTCCCTTGGGTGCATATTGACTTGTCTCTCTCCCATTCTTAATGATGATGCTCAGGTCCTTTCAACAGCACAAAGAAACTGTCTTTTTACAGGCTAATTTTGCAATAATACGATCTTCCTGTTTGACCGGTACAATTAAGTCATGTTGCTCTGTTTAGAGTCAGTCACGCAGAGAAAGCACTCACATTCAATGCAAGTCCAATCAAATATAGTCTAGTTCTATCCAGTTCTTATCTAACTGTATTTTTATTTTGATCCTGTTTTTTATAATTGTATTCATTACACTGCCAAATCTTAAAAAGCTGTAGAACTAAGGAAACCAACAAATTACACTGAATCTTTACTTTATTTCACCTATGCACACATGAGGAAAGAAAAGACTCCCCTTTAACAGAAAGACACCTCCAGTAGTACCAGGCTGAGGAAGAGCAGTCAGATGATTCAACTGGGTGGAGAGTGGGAGGATAGAACAAAGACCTAAACAAACACATAGATATCAGTTCAGGGATATTTTCTAACAATAAAAAAGAGATAAACACAAAGTTAAGGACATCAATAATGGGTGACACCTGATGGCTCTGCCTCTAGTTCTACTATTGAAAGCTCTAAGAGCCAGGAATAAGCTGCAGTCTGAGGGTGAAGTTAAGACAACACAGACCTAGAGCTTTATATGTAAGGAGAAAAATATTTGATTCTATATCAGATATGTTATAAGGTGCCAGTACAGAAGAACCTAAAATTGCTGATATATGATCTACCCAGCTAAATCCTGTTAGAACTCTTGGTGCAGTATTTTGGATCAGACATACTTTGAGACAGCCTGACAAAAACAAATAAGTGCAGTACAATCTTGGACCAGTTGTTCTACAACATCATAGAGATGAAACAAGGCAGTCCTGGAAAGCTGGTGTATGTGTGAATTAAAAGACAAATCCTAGTCAAAGATAACTCATTGTAGTCAATGCCAAAGTAATAAATCCAGGGTTACAACCGAGTGGCAACCATCCCACCTCTGGACTGAACATTCATTAAGAAAGTGGTGACTGTGTTACTCTGCCTCTTCACTCTCTCTCAGGGGAGAATTATGGCTAAATCTACAGTGGGAGATTTAAACATGAAGAGCAAAGGTGGCCTGAGAGATTTCTTTCCTTTTTATCTTTAAATCATCCATAGCAGCTAATTTGACAGCTAATATTACAGTCACACACCACAGAGCAGAGAACAGGTGGCTGTGACGGTAAAAGCTGGTCTTCAGTCAATATGACAAAGAGCCACGTTGAGGATGTGAAGTGACAGGTGGTGATAATAAGTTTCACTAACATGATACACAGACCGTTTATCAGGCTTTAAAACTCCTCCTCTCGCTTTCTGCTGTCTGTCAGCAGTGAAACTTAAAAGTGCATGTTTTTGTGAGTACATCAACAGTCATCATTCATGTAACCTGATAAATGTGGACAAGAAATTTTTTGTCTGTTAAAAAAAAAAAAAAAGAATATTTTTGTGGATGTTGGCTGATGAACATGTCAGCTTTTTGATTTGTAAAGTCACTTTTCTCCTACTTACCGTCACTAATAATAATAATACTAACCATAATCTAATACGCCCACACTGTCCAGCAGCTGCAGAAGTGACTGTGATGGAGTCAGCCTCCCTGCTCTCACTATCAAACCACTTGCATTCCTCGAGGTCATAATCACTTGTCACTTTGGTAACCTACACAACAAGCACTGACTTGTTTACTGTCACTTTAACAGGTATTATCAGTTAATCAAAAATTCAATAAATGCAGGACTGACCCATAAAATATTTAAGCAAATGTGCTCCAGTCCTAGCTGATAAAGGACTCACTTTATGGTAATACTTTAACTCAGCTACCGTAGTCTTGTGGTATGTGCGTGTGCGTGTGCGTGTGCGCATGCGAGTGTGTGTATGTGTGTGTTTGTGTAGCTGACTCCACTATAGAGTGCTGAGAACAGCTGTGCACATTCTTAAAAAAAAATTCACCAAAATGTAACCTCATGATGGAATCAGACACACACAGACACACAGGCGTGCACACACACACACCCACACACACACACACATACACACACACACATACATACAGTGCTGTGAAAAAACATTTGTTTGCTGTTTTTCTGTTTTGTCACATTTACATGTTTTAACATACTCACACAAATTTGAATATAAGCTAAAGATAACTTGAGTGAATACAAAAAAAATGTTTTTAATGATATTTATATTTATTAAGGGGGGGGGGAGATATCTAAACCAACCAGGCTTTATATGAGAAAGTAGTAGCTCCCTCATCCCCTTATTAAATCATGAACTGTCTGTGATTTACAGACAGTTCAGCATTTTTTGGAAAGCTGAGTTTAATTTCACAAACCACAGTCAGGCGTGATTCCTGTCAGACCTGTACAATCAAGAAAAATCACTTAAACAGAACCTGACTGACGACATGAAGTGGGCTAAAAGATCTCAAAAAGCAAGACATCATGTCCTGATCCGAAGAAATTCAAGAACAGATAAGAAACGAAGTCATTGACATGTGTCACCTTAAACTCAAGCTCACTTGGGATATGCAACAGATTAATGATCTGAACCACACCAGTAAGAAAACAAAAAGACAGAATAATTGCTTTGTAATGGTTTAATCTAAGTCTAGACCTAAATCAGATCTAGACACAGTGGCATGACCTTAAAAAGGCTGCTCACGTTTGGAAACGCTCCAGCGTGGCTAGATTAAAACTGTTCTGGAAAAGGGCAGTGGGCCAAAATTCCTCCATAGCGATGTGAAAGAATCATTACCAGTTATCACAAAAGCTTGATTGCAGCTGTTGCTGCCTGGGATGGCACAAACAGTTACTAGCTTTAGGAGCCTATTCTTTTTTTCACATAGAACTAGGTTGGTTTGGAAAGTTTTTTTTTTTAGCTTTTTGTATCTGCTCAGGTTGTCTTTGTCTGATATAAAAACTTGTTTGATGATGTTAGATGAAAAACTTGATGATGCAACAACAGAAAAAATCGATAAAGGGGGCAAATACTTTTCTCAGCACTGTACGCACACATACACATGCACACGTCTAGAGATGCTTAAGCTTGTTGCACAAGATCATTCAAGATGCACAAGATATGATAATGTGAATATACGGTCATGGAAAAAATTATTAGACCACCGTTTTTTCTTCTCTTTCTTGTTCATTTTAATACCTGGTACCACTAAACGTCATCATGTGACTAAAACAGACAGAAAAGAAAACACTGAATGCATAAAAGCAGTGTTTTTGGCAGCACAACGCCATAGCTATTGATGTAAAAACTTAAGTGATTTAGGTTATAATCAAGAAAACCATGGAAAATGGTAAGATATCAGCTCTTAAATAAAACTCTTATGAGCAATCTTTGTGGTTATCGTTATGTTTGTCCAAACAAATGTACCTTTAGTTGTACCAGGCATTAAAATGAACAAGAAACTGAAGAAAACAAGGGTGGTCTAATAATTTTTTCCATGACTGTAGATAATATGAATTAGCTATAATAAACCTGAAGGAAAGCACTCTTGATAACAGTTAATGTAGTTATATATATATTTTACATTTACTATCAGTTAGTTTACAAGCTATAAGAAAATAAAGAAAAGAAATCAACATAATTTTATCACCCAATCCAGTAACCAGGATAGGATTTTGCCTTCTTAAATTTAAAAAATCTGAAAAAAAAATAAACACATATAGGGAATCAGGTAATCTGCACCTATTTCAAGGCTGCCAGATATGAAATGCCCTTTGCATTTCTGCAAGGAGGTTCTGGTCCGGGAGAAAATGCAGATTTGCTTTCTGTCCACTTCTCATACCCCAGATATCACTGCTTCTCTTTGACGTAAGTCATGTTGCTATCACTTTCCCCCCATCTCTCTACTTTAACTTTTCTTTAGTCCTGTATATGCTGCAAAAACACTTGGATAGGATTACAAAATCAGGAACCTGGATCAGGACAGGAAATCAAATACCTGGTTAACAAACATTTGAACATAAAACCCTTGGTTCAGCTACAGAAAGCACCGCTTTGAGTAAAATACCAGTCCAGAATTACAGCACTGCGCAAAAATCTTAGACAGCCCCAGTCTTGTTGTTTTATTGATACTTTGACGGCATGTTCATGTATTTTCCAGTATTCTAACAAACAAACAAATACCAGAAGCTTTTTCTCTTAAATCTAAATAGAAAGGAATCCTAATTGATATCACTGCAGTTAATCTGTGCTTGGCTCTGAGAAAAGTCACACTTCTAGAGGCATTTTATTCTAAACATTGTGCAGTTTCATTTTGTGTACATATTACTTTAAGGTTGACCAATAAGACTGATACAGTAAATCAGTTTACCTCTCTTACTATCACTGTATTTTATGTTTGTATCTGAAAAAGAAGACTAAAGAATAGATCGTCAGATGTTCAGTTTGATCAAAATTATGAGTCCCAAAGATTTTTGCGTAGTACAGGATATAATTTTGTTTTAGCCAAGATCTTGTATTGGTGATGGGAGAGTCAACCCTCAGCTTTAGATGTTCTCCACCGAATCTCAAAGATTCTCAATGTGATTAAGATCTGGACTCTGTGGTGGCCAATCCATGTATGAAAACAATGTCTTATTGAGATGAGCTTTGTTGTGAATTAGATGCTATTCAAATGAACACTAATGAACTAATATCATGTTACCTGAACCCTTCTTTCACAGTTAGTGTCTATTCAATCCAGTGAGTAGCATCATGGAATATGCCAGTTACATTTCTTCCATCTCGATATTCAGTTTATTAAGGTTGGCATTTGACTTAATTTTCTAAAAAAGTATGATGTTACTTAACCAATATCTGTCCAGCTGATTGTACCCCAGGTCATAACACTGCTGAGCCACATTTGCACCATTAGTAGTTTGAATGATGGTTGCATCGCTTCATCCACTACTTACCCTGAAGTTTCTGTCACACAAGAACCGGGTGAACTGGACTCCTCAGAACACCTTGCTTCATTTAGAGTCCAATCTTTTTGCTCCCTAGCAAATTTGTTGTTTCTTTTTTTTTGTCAGTTAGCCTCACTACAGGTATGTAGTCCCTATACATTGATTTGTCTTTGCATTGTACATGTAAAATCCAGGAGTTTTTTTTCTTCTTTTTTCTCTTGGTAAGTCATAATATGAATATACAACAAAAGAAAATGCCTTTTTTACCCAGTAGTTCACTCATCCAGACATGCCCACGCATGCCTTATTATCTCAGAGCACAGTTTTATGCCAAAGACAGAAAGCATCAGAGTTTTGAAGGAATTTAGTTCACTATCTGACAGTTTCAATTCTAATTTTAATTTCTTTAATCTCATAATAAAGAGTCTTCAGCTCAGTTTATAAGCGTTCCATGAAACACATAAACTAGCTTATTCAAACACTTTCTCCTTCACACACATATTGTATATTCATGTCACTCTAATTTCAACATCCCCAGGTGATGAGTGTAACACATGAGGTTTCAGAAATAGGTATGTGCACCAGTTTTGGTCTGCAAACACAACTACACCCAAAGCACATGCACATGCAGACTACAAGGACACTACATGCATGCTGCAGCTGCATGATCGCGCTTGTCCACCTGCAGTCTAACTGCTGAACTGAAGGAGATTTAACTCCGATCTGGAAATGTGTGTGTAAATGTAAATGTAAATGTCCATCTCATGTCGACGGACCTGATTTGATGTCCGAAGGCAATGCTCATGCGAACGCGGGGAGAAGATGGCTGCTTGACCTCCTGTTAACTCTTGTTAACTCTCTTGTTTCTGCAGTGGCATCCGCAGGTGAAGACGTGTTCGCTTCCCTGATAGCGATGCAGTCATTCTCCTCTCTGGAAGAGAAACGGTTGTGGCAGCAGAACGGCTGTAGTCTGGCTGATGGCGGGAGGTGTGCAGGTGGTTCGAGACCGTGTCTGCCTAAACGTTTTCCTCCCATTTTGCTAGGCTAACCCGCGGGTTGGACCACGCATCCCAGGGGGTCATGCTGTCGACCTTGACTGAGTACTGCTTTATTAAGGGGTTTTCCTCATATGTGCAGAAGTTTTGCCAGTTCTTGATGTGATAGGTTTCGCTTCAGCCTCACGTGCTGTGTTTGAATTTTTTTCAAATTTTTTTTCAAATATTTTTTTTTCTATGAATATTATTGAAACTTCTGCGATGTACTGAGACCGCGATTGCTGAGACCGCGAAAGTGTGGGCGATTACTGTACTTTTAAATAAGATGTACCCAAATTTACAAACAACAGTTGGGTTTTTGACTCTGATCTCAAAATGTTCATTAAATAACAAGAAAACAGCCAGCAGCAGAAGAAATCAAGGGATGAATGATGACATTTGTTGACAATAGTTCATTTGTTGTACATGCAGATGTTTATCGTCTGCCACGTCCCTCATGGTTAACTGGAAAAAAAAAAGTGGTAGTTGTATGTAAGATAGCTTATTATCATAAACAATGGTCTTTTATTACTTTCAGCTGACGCTGGTCATTGCTGTGCTTTGCCTCTCTGTCCATTGTTAATGGTGCTGTTTTGTGTCCAGAAAGGAATCATTCTCTGTATGATTATAAAGGCCATTCATTTCCCATTGGCTCTAGTGGAAACTCAAGGCTCTTTCATCATACCCTCACTCAGCACTTCTTAATGCTCTGGGAAGCACCCCCACCCCCCCACCCCTAATTCCTCTCCCACCCAGTAGTATCCTCCACACAGCAGAGTTGAGGAAGGAGCATTGTTCAGTTAAATAACTCCACTCATGACACTATGTGAGAAACACCATTGAATTTATTCCATGCTGCCTTATTGCTAGCATTCCTGATGATGAAGTCATTAAAGTCCATCTGGTTTCATCCTCTTGAGAGCATTAGCGTTAGCTGAAATTCATGCATATACACCCGTAAACTGAACAGATATTTTACTTGAGTACCTGATCTTTAGTCTACCAGTTGGTGATAAATAAGTCAATGAGGGTAGAGTTTCTGGGAATCTTGAATTTGTTAGTGAACTTTGGTACTCGATGATCAGATGATGATATTCTGCATGTTTGAGACTTTGCCAGTTTGACAGTCTTGGAAGCAAAATCAGGGATTATTTCTTATAATTATCATCTTCTGCTGATCACACATATCCAAAGAAAATCTTATAGTGTTCTAGATGTTATATAATCCCATTCTTGTACTCTAAAATAATGGATTTAACTGGCAAAGAAAAGTACTTTACTCATTTGAACATCTGATTAAAGATAGGTGCCGTGAATCTCTAACCTTCTGCTGTGTTTAGAAGGAAATGTACCTTCTTCAGTGACATAATATATCCATACTATTAAGAACTTGTGGATCCTGGTTAAGCAAAAGCTGAAACAAATCAGGAAACTTTATGGACTCATGGCGTTTGGAGAAAAGAAGCAAAAAATATTATTTAATTAGCATTTTGCGTTACCATTATGGTTTGCCCATATACTAAAATCTAAATGCTTTATTTCTATGCTATGATCACCAACTCAAAATTAAGCTTGTATTCCTAGTGTGAGCCTGAAATAATAGCGTAACAGAGATGCATAAGGAAACTGAGGATCACTTTTCTACTGTAACAACAACGTGCTTATATTTTGCTTGTCTAGTCCAGGGGGCCACTCTTTTACAATGCAAGCAGCTTTCTACCACCGCCACACACACATTAATTAGCAGCAAGTATATTTTTCTTGACAGGTTGCATCTTTCGGTCCAGAAAGGCACCTGGACAGAGTCAGAAGAATCCATCAGCAGGATAGAATAAGTTCTCACACAGTAAGATGTATTTTCTGGAAGCTGGGGGGAAGTGGAAATGTGGAGTGTATCGAGGTCAGTCCTATCACTGCAACCACCTCATCTTTGCTAAAAAACATCATTGTCCTGTTTTGGTAGGAGGCACGAGGATAAAGGCTGGGAGAACAAAGACATGCTGATAGCAAACCATGAGAAATCAAAGTTCAAGGATGTCACCTTTGACGTTATATCCTGTTACTGTTGAAAACAAAAAAAAATGGCCGTGGTAATATACTAACTATGCTAATTCTACAGAATTACCATCACTAGTTGGTACAATTCCATGTTCAACAAAAAAAAAAAAAAGTTTTTTTTTTTTCATTCTTGTTTTTTCCACAGAGTGCCAGATAACATTTGATCCTTGTTCGTACTCTGACCCTTGTGTGCTAGCTGTGTTTGTTCATGGAAGAGAGTGTTTTTCTTTACAGCAACTGTTTTTTCTTGAAGTCATGCTTGACATTCCTTATGGAATGTTGCTGACAGGAAGGGTAAAAACCTGAAACCAAAGCCCCGTTCAAACCTCAGACATGTTTGAATTGTCAACTCCTTCACTGTGAAGGGAATTAGTCATTTTGTAATGCTATTCCAAATTCCATCTGCAGCTTTTCAACTATTATACAGCGCACTACAAACTTATCACAGGGGATATTAAAAGTAGCATATTGAAGCCGTTCAACATAGATTATCATGTGTAGTGGCCTGGAGCCAGAGGCTTTGTATGGAATGGAAGGTGCTAAAGCTAATGTCTGTAGCTTATGATTTTCTTACAAGCTGAGAAGCAGAATAACTCCTCAGACACCACAACCAGAGTGCAAATTATAGAATGACAATTGGGGGGGTCAACATTTTCTAGAGATGACAAAAATGACAATTTTTGTCATCTTTAGGGGGGTCGAAGATGACAAAAATGACAATTTGTACCTTCTTTAGGGGGGTCGAAGTTGTAATTGGGGGGGTCAAACCCCCCCAAACCCCCCCGTAATTCGCACTATGACCACAACCACACAGTAGCCAGCCTCTTTTTCTCCCAGTGTTCCAAAATCTCATTTGAAACTTGATTTAGTCTGAGCAGTAAATAGGCTATATTAGGGATACATTATCATACAGTTTATTGTTGAAATTTTTGTAAGCAAGCTGCAACAATAGCGTCACCATGACTAAAAACAGTTGTTTACAAAATTCTCTTCTGTCTAGCAAATGCACATGTCTTTCACAGATAATATTAATTCATCGTTAATACGTTAAGACTATAACCACAGCTACGGGCCATGTTTCATTGTGAGATATACATCCAGTATGTTATTTTTAATTTTTAAATGTTATTTTTTTTTTTGGAGAGCAGCTCCATATATTAAAATGTGTTCAGGGTGACTGGATCAATCAATCAATTAAACTTTATTCACAGGTGCTGATCATAAGATTAGAATACCACAAAAAAGTTGATTTATTTCAGTATACCATTCAAAAGGTGAAACATGTATATTAAATTATTTTATTACACACAGACTTACATATTTCAAGTGTTTATTTCTATTAATATCGGTTATTATAATTGACAACTAATGAAAATCCCAAATTCAGCATCCCAGAAAATTAGAATATTGTGGAAAGGTTCAATACTGAAGCCACCCAGTGCCACACTCTAATCAGCTGATTAACCCAAAACACCTGCAAAGGCCTTAAAATGGTCTCTCAGTCTAGTTCTGTAGGGCACAATCATGGGGAACGACTGCTGACCTGACAGTTGTCCAGAAGATGACCACTGACTACTTGCACAAGGTGCTAAAACGGCTGGATGTTCAGAGAGCTCTGTGTCCAACCACATTAATAAAGAGACAAAGGGAAGGAAAAGATGTGGCAAGAAAAAAGTGTACAAACAATCAGGATAACTGCATCCTGGAGAGAATTGTAAAACAAAACCCATTAAAAAATGTGGGGGAGATTCACAAATAGTGGACTGCAGGAGGAGTCAGTGCTTCAAGAACATCCATGCACAGATGTATACAAGACATGCTTTTCAGCTGTCACATTCCTTTCATTAAGCCACTCTTGAACAAGAGACGGCGTCAGAAGCGTCTTGCCTGGGCTAAAGACAAAAAGGACTGGACTGCTGCTGACTGCTCCGAAGTTATGTTCTCTGATAAAAGCAAATTTTGCATGTCCTTTGGAAATCAAGGTTCCAGAGTCTGGAGGAAGAGAGAAGAGGCCCAGAATCCTCGTTGGTTGAGGTCGAGTGTGAAGTTTCCACAGTCAGTGAGGGTTTGGGGTACCATGTCATCTGCTGGTGTTGGAAGAAGAAGTTTTAAAAGAAGTTTTAGAGCACTTCATGCTTCCTGCTGCTGACCAACTTCATGGAGATGCAGATTTCATTTTCCAACAGGACTTGGCACCTGCACACAGGCCCGAACTACCAGTACCTGGTTGAAGAAGCATGATATCACTGTTCTTGATTGGCCAGCAAACTCACTTGACCATAAGCCCATAGAAAATCTATGGCGTATTGTGAAGAGGAAGATGCGAGATGCCAGACCCAACAATACGGAGGAGCTACCTGGGCTACCTGGGCTCTCATAACACCTGAGCAGTGCCACATTGGTGCGGTAATTCAGGCAAAAGGAGCCCTAACTAAGTATTGAGTGAAGTACAGGCTCATTACTTTTCATGGTCATATTTTTCAGTTGACCAACATTTCTAGAAATCTTTTTTTGTATCGGTCTTCAGCAATATTCTAATTTTCTGGGATGCTGAATTTGGGATTTTCATTAGTTGTCAGTTAAAATAATTAATATTGACTGAAAAACACTTGAAATATGTCAGTCTGTTTGTAATGAATGAATTTAATATACAGGTTTCACCTTTTTAATGGAATTACTGAAATAAATCAACTTTTTCATGATATTCTAATTTTATGACCAGCACCTGTGTATATATAGTATTTTACAACAACACAAAGGAGATTGAAAGTGCTTAACATTTAAAACGTGAAAAAGTCACAGCAGACTTAAGTACGATAAAATACATGCCAAATAATCAACAAAATGCAAATAAACATACAGCTATAAAATAAAACAAAGCATAGGAATTTGGAAGTAGCATTTTGTTAGAAGGTGTTAAAAGCCAAACTAAACAAGAGAGTCATCATGATGGCCTTAAACAGAACCAGATCAGTAATTACACACAAGTCAAGTGGCAATGAATTCGGCAAGTTTAGGAGATTTAACAGCAAATGAACAATCCCTTTCACCATCATCAACATAGATTAAACATCAACATAGTTTCAAATAGAGATAAAAGCATCATCCAAACTCACAGAATGTATCATTCACAAAAAAAATCTTGCTTTTCTGTCACCAGTATGTTTAGTACAGCAGCAATAATGAGTCCAACACAAAGGCTCTGAGTCTGCTGTTCTGGCTGTCTACAGTTAGCAAAGATCTTTCTCAGCCTTTGCTACATTGACTTTTCAAGAATGAAAAGTTTAATTAGTATCTTTAAACAGACAGTCAAATTTGCAACGTCGTAAGCTATTTATTCTACTCAGAGATTTATTTTAATACCAGGTCTAAAAATGATTTATAAGAAATCATACAGGCACATATTTCTAAAGAATTCAAAAAATGTCAAAAATGCAGTCTCATAAAGTTTGGTGGAACTTGCTTTTCATTTTATATAACTGTGAAATGTTTAAAAGAAGTAAGATGAATCTGTTTAGTAAGAATGAAGTTTGCAGCAAAGCAGCTGTCTCCACAGGTCTTAAAAGTTTATCCAGGGATTCTCTGGACTTCCTCTTTCTTTTTTGATGGGTTCTTCTTGGATTTCGATCTAGTTAACAATTACAGGAAAACAGGAACTGAACTATGTATGTCAGGATGTGTTTGTGAGCTTTCTGATGCTCAGATATAAACCTGCACTCCTCTGAATCAGCTTGAAAACAACCTTATCCAAATGTTCTGATCTGCCTTTTAGTCACCTTACTTAAACCGCCTGTAACAAAACACTTATTTAAATGCTTTTTCATGGAAAGCAAACGTCAAAGGAACTTGGTTAAGGCTTTTTGTTGTTGTCAGATAGTTTGCAGTCAGGGCAGACAGGAGTTTAGAATACTGATATGTTAAAAAAAAAAAAAAAACTAGAGGGGGATTCACACGTACATAAGCATTTATGTTGTTATTTTGTAGCCAGCAGATTTAGATGTCAATGCCTGATGATTAATAGTAGCTCGTGTTAGTCTCCTTATCTCTGCAGCAGATGTGGGAGGCCACGGGTAATCGGAGCATATGAACAAATAACAGCTGATAAGACTGGGTGGAGGAGGATGTGGAAGTATTTACATGTATTTTTGCCTGTGCATGAATTTGTGTGTGAGCCTGTTTGCGTCAGTGCAGACGACATATGCATGTTCTTGTAGGAATTATCCATTCCCCAAAAGGATGGAATGCACTTCCATCTTTTGCTCGACACATATTGTTAACTTAAGGCATAACTGCGCTGACTTGTGCATATACATATATACGCACATATTCACAGTATCCCCATCACTTCGGTGGAAATAACCCAAACCGACACTGACTGACATTCATTTCCTGGAATCACTACTCCCATTACTTTTACGAGCCTAAGCGAAACCACTGTTCAAACTTTGAAACAAGACTTAATCCTGAAATTCAATGTTTTATGATTAGGGACTTTTTGTACGAACCCACAAACGAAGTGATCGCCAGAATGTGACAAAACTGATTAACTGATAAGTTACGCAAACAGAAAAATACAGTTGACAACTGAATACTTTGGAATACCAAAAGGAAACTATAGACCGCAATTTGCTTCTAATAAAAGTACATTTTTGTGTATTCACTACTCTGCAGTAAAAAATACATTTTAAGTGATCCTTTCCTCCTGCATTTCCTCATCAGCTTCATCACTTATCTGAGTTTTCCTGGAACGGATGCAGGAAAAGAAGTCAGCATGACAGTGCAAGTCAAACCGTTAGGAGAGCGGGACTTTTTAGGATGGAGACAGATGAGGGAACTCATTCTCAAACAACACTTGACAAAAGGGTAAGAGGTTTGAAGCAAAGCAAAATAGCTATCATCATTAATTTCCATAGACTGAAACCACTGAGAAAATGTATGTATATTTTAACAGTTTGTGTAGGAGTGTAAGGGAAAAGCCCCAGTAAAGTTTATTGAACTTGTGAAAGTGGCACTTTAGGCATGGTGCCAATCTGATACTGATTTATTAAAAAGCTCCTTTTAGCAACTGCAATGCTTTGTAACAGTTTAAGGTATTTCTGGACAAAATAATTGAACTTCTAATCAAACAGCAAGGATGAAGTAAACTTGATAATGCTATTTACATAATCAAATGTAAATAGACCATTCAAGATGTCGTTCCTAGAATATCCAAAAGTAGATTTGGAGGACGGGCCTTCTGCTACCAGGCACCTTTTTTATGGAACAGCTACCACATAACCGGTCCCAATCGTATTATTTCCCTGATTAATGATGATTAATCACATTGTATACGAAAAATCAAATAATGAATTCAAAAGTAGTGTAAAGGTCACTTTTTTTTTAAATGTTCTGCTGCCATATGAACTAAAGTGCCATAACATTTGTTGTTCAAACACTTTTAACATCAGCACTTGTCAGTAACACATATTTAGTGTAAATTTCATCTTAAAAAATGTAAAATAAAATAAAGCTTATGGCCACTGCCAGGAGCATTAAAGTAATCCTGTTTTTATTAAAAATAGAAAAAGTCTACAAACAAAATCCAACAAAATGACTGTGTCTCAGCACAATCAGAACATTAAAACAGGCAATTTCTGAGGTAACAGTAGAAACTTTTAATGGGGAGTTAAACTTGTCAGTTGTTCCAAATAACCTTGTTTCTGTCAAATCCTCTGTCTGGGAGAACTTTAAAATGAAAATGTCCATGTTAAAGTTCAGTAACTTTACCAGTCAGTGTATCATTCATTCTTTCCATTTTCAATTGTCTATCAAAAAAAAAAAAAAAAAAAAAAAAAAAATTAAAAGTGACATTTTATTACATTTTTCATTTTTAAATCTAACACAAAAAAAAAACAGGAAAAAAATGTATATTTCAATTTTAGACTTGGATCAAAAATACAGAATTAAAAAACAGCCCACCGAACTGAATTTGTTTTATAATCAATGACTGGACTTTCTGTTGTCATTACACATCTGTGCCACTAGATGGAGCCGCACTGAAGTAACCAGTAAGAGAACAGCAGGACAGTGAACACATGGAGCAGATCTGATGGAACATGGAGGAATGAAGCTAAAGTTTTGTTGTAGTCCAGAATTTTTTTTCAAACAGAATTGTTAATATTGCTGCCTGAGTTGCTACCCGAACTGTAAAGTACACAGATTTTTACCGTTTTCCATGTCTGTTTTAGCTTTTCTGCATGTTTTTTCACCAATTCTTTTCCGGTTCCACAGCAGCCAGTAACGGACTTTTCAAAACAAAAGCACGTGAACAACATGCGTTAATGCGCAATAAAATAAATGTCAGCGTTAATAAATTAATGAGTTAACGTGACAATAATGCGTTTACTTGCCCAGCTCTAATTTTCAGTTAATGATATTTGCTCGGGGGTCATGATCTGGGTCTCTGTAAAGTGCCTAGAGACATTGTAACAGACGCTATACAAATAAAATTGAATTGAATTGAATTGACTATTCAGGCTTTTAAAGAAAAATGTGAAGAATATCACTTGAAAATTTAAATCTGTGGATATAGATGGTTTTTCTCGTCATCATGGCCCATACATATTTCATCCATTCCAGTCATTGTATTGAGCTGTGGAAGCTGAGATATAAAGGATACGTCAGGTTATGAAAGTACAGCCACACAACTTGTAAAACACTTCCTTTCATTGCTCAAGCTGGCAAGACAGGAGAGGACTATGCTCATCTGGCAAAGCTATTTCACACTCACACACAAACACACGTACACACAGACACACGGTGCAAGACATCTGCTTTAACACTCACTCAACATGGTGGCAAGTGAAATTAGAAGATGTTTTGGTCTCAGAGCAATGCTTCTGCATAAAGAAAGAGGTTTTAATACTTTAAGAAGGAAAATAAAGACTCATAAATGTAAAATTCAGAAGAACAAACAGCACATGGAAAATGGTGTGTAGTGAGATTCTTTACAGATGTGGAGGAAGTACATGTGTCCTGCATGTTGCATAGGTTTTGTACTACTGAGAGAGACCGAAGGCTCATCCGTCAGCAGAACTTGATCTGTATGTGGTGCCGCCCTGAGATTTCCCCACGGCTGCTGTTAATCTGCTGCCTGACCTCTGTAGCTCCGTCTCTACGGCCAAAACAAAATCCCTGAGAAGAGGAGGAAGGAAGGCTTCAGTCTTTTTCACACTGCCTTCAGTTTTATATTCAGCTTTTGTTAATCCGTTCCTTGATTTTCTCGTGTTGATTCTGTTTTTAATGTTCCTCGGATTTCAGTGATTCTTTCAGTTTGATAGATCAGAAAAAGTTTGCTACACACTATAAAATATAATTTGTGAAGGCAGTAATTTGAAAGCATGTTTAAGTTTAAAGGGATGTCTGAAAAATGCACAAGCTTTGCTCTTTTCAAAAGATATAGCCTCATGCAAGACAAATTTGATTGTTCTTTGTTGTTGTTAATTTTGTTGGTTAATCCATTTACTATGTCCCTCTGTAAATCTTGGGTGTTGTTGTTTTTTTTTTTTTTTTTTTTTTTTTTTTTCAAAAAACCAGCACCCAAGCACTTATATGCACCACACTTAGCTTACTGCAATGACAGAGTGTCTTTCTTCTTTCCACAAAACATAGCAGTGAATAAAACATAACATACCATTTTTGATCTTTGTGACAAAACACAAATCAAAGGATTTAGCAAAATGACTCTGTACTTTTCTTACTGGCCTGTTGATTTCCAGACAAAAACATTGACATAAATGTTTCTGAAAAACCTCAAATTAAAGATAAGAGTGCAGTTAAAAAAAAAAAAAAGTTTATTGCAAACAGACTCAGACCCTGAGCCTGCAGATGCTGGCCTCATGAAAATATGACAATCGCTGTTGTTTGTTGTCTTTGTATCTCAGACATTTTTGTTCTCATTATTTCACACTTGGATCACCTAAATCAGTGATTCTCAAAGTGTGGGCCGCAGCCCCCTGGTGGGCCGCGGCCCCCTGGTGGGCCGTCGTGGTACTGCAGGTGGGCCGTGAGAGGTCATTAAAATTAAACAAATGTGTTTTAAATCCTCAAACTTTTTAAAATATGTTTTTAATGACTGTAAAATATTCATGACATGATTAAAAAAACATTAAGAAGCGATAAAACAAACCAGTTAAGTGTTATTTTACTGTCATCTTAACTTAATATGACAAGTGTCACCTTATTTGTTGACCCCTTAGATTTATATCAGAACATGGTTCCTAGTCCTGTATGTTGATCACAGTTGTGATTAAAGGTTTCGGTCACATTTCAAATTGGGCCTTGGTATTCTGAAGTTTGGGAATGGCTGACTTAAATGTTTGAGTGGAAAGAGCAATATTAAACTAAAGGAAATATGACTTTATGTTGTAAGTAATACAACTGATAATAATATTAATTGGATTTAATTGGACATGAATTGAGCTTTTCTTCTTTCTCTGTTAGGTGCCCTAAGATGACTGTTGTTGAGAATTGCACTTCACAGGCATCCACCTGTCTTTTGAGTTTCTAAGATAGTAAAGCATGATGGATGGTGTTAAACACACTGGAGGAATCAAAGAACATGATCCTCACAGCGCTGCCTGCTTTGTCCAGATGACTGTAGGTTCATTGAAGCAGGTGTATGATGGCGTCTCCAACTCCAACCTCACAACGATAAGCAAACTGCAGTGGGTCCTGGAAGGTTCTGGTTTGCTTATTCAGGTGGGCCAATAAAAGTCTTTTCAGGACTTTTATGACGGATGTTAGGGCAACAGTCTATAGTTATTAGGAGAAGATGGATGAGATTGGTTTGGTACTGGAAAAAGGCAGGATGCTGTCCACAGCACTGGAACCTTCCCCTGGCTCAGGCTGATGTTAAAGAGGTGCTATAGAATTTCACATAGCTGGTCTGCACGTTCATGTAACTGGCGATCCAGGGTTTATTATTGGGGAAGCACCTCACTGTTCTGGTGGGGATGGTGTTGTCCACACATAAGTTTATATTTTCCGTCACACACTCAGTCATAGCACTGATGTCATCTTCTTGTGGCTCACAGAGCACATCCCAGTTTGCAGCCTAAACACCCCCACAAAGTTTCTTCTGCTTTCTGTGACCACTTCCTCACAGTTGTTTTGGTCACACGTTGTCTCTGGACTAAAGGTTATAGGTGGAGGAGAGAAAGACCAGATTATGAGCTACCTTACTGAGAGCAGGTCATGCAGAGGTGAAAAACCTCGGAAAAACCAAAGATTTCTCCTCCATGTATTTAATGCTGAACCAAGCTTCGGCATACTCCATTCTTCTAGTACACATGTGTCAAACACAAGGCCCGTGGGCCAAATGTGGCCCGCCACGTCATATTATGTGGCCTTCGAGAGCTTGTGCTTTATTGTCTTAAATTTTAAACCAATTTTTTAAGACTTAAAATAAGCTTATACTGCTTTAAAGTGCATATTGACAATAAACTACATCTCCCATAATGCATACCCACAATGATAACGGTACCATGAGCAAGACATCAAGACGATATTCAGAACTGATGGACTTAAGAAAAACCTCTACAAACTAACCCCAAAAGGTCCAAGAAAAATTGGTGCACAAGGAAAGCAGTTTCCTGAACAATGGTAAAACGAAGACAAGTTTTTTCAAGGTGAAAAAAACGGTATGTATTATGTGTTATGAGGCGGTGTGGGTCATGAAAGAGTATAATCTACATCTGCATTTTGACGGCAAACACGGAGCTAAGTTTGCTGAATTTATCCTACAAGAAAAACAAAGAATCGCAGCAGAATTGAAAGGCAGACTGCAGTTGCAGCAGAATGTGTTCACAAAAGTTAAAAATGATGCAGCAGTGAAAGCTAGCTTCGTTGTGGCTGTATGTGCGTTCAGCTGTGATACTTCCTTTGCAGATGTGCCAGCTGTTCCATAGAAACTGAGTTTTCTGTTTCACAAAGTGAGGTAATTTAAGTCTGAGCAAGAGGGTTTAGTAAGGCCCACTGCAGAAACCAAGGTGATGGACACTCTGTAAACATCACCTGTGCAAGAGCACGTTTACAACCACAATAATATTTAATATTTAATATTTAATATAATAATGACTTAAATATTTGAAACTTCAATACATAATAAATACAGAAACAGGTATTTAACAATATAATAAGGTGTAGTTTAATTTATTTTGGTTTACATTACTTTTTGTTAGATTCATCTGGCCCTTCGAGGGCCACCATGATGCTGATGTGGCCCTCAGTGGAAATGAGTCTGACACCCCTGTTCTTGTACCACCAGATCAATGAATCTAAAAAGACACTTTTCACTTTCCAAGGTAAATTAATTTTTATCCACGCTGTGTGATTTATTCAGTTCACACACAAAATAAAAGGCAAAAGGTTTCTTTAAGTCTAATCTAAGCACAAACTATGCAAAACAAAAATGACAATGAAGAGGGGTCAGCAATTATGAATATCTTTGATAAGTTGTCTAATGTCTATAGATACCCCCCCCACACACACACACAACACACATACACATGTTCGTGCACACAAACACACTAATGACAATAATTAACTAAGAAATAAAGCACATATGGTCCCTCTGGTTCAGATGACCAAAAGCCTCCAACGAGGCGTGACAGTAGTCAGAAGCACTTAGTTAAGATGAAACATTCATTTTAACCTGAAAAGACAAACCAAGCCTCAATTAATCCTGAGTACATAAACATCAGCTGACTTCACAGTACAAAGATTTCTACCAGAGAATGGCCGGATTAAGATAATCCTTCTCTTCTCTTCTCTTCTCTTCTCTTCTCTTCTCTTCTCTTCTCTTCTCTTTTCTTTTGGTGGGAGTCTAAGTGGAGGTGATTGAAAAAGGTGTTGTTATAAAAGATCCTTTCTCTTTGGCATCTCCTCTATCAGCTCTAACTGTGCCGAATCACAGTTTCTTGGATCCCACCTTTCATAACCTGTTGGAAATGAGTTGAGAAGTTTTAGGGAATTTGCAAGTCAATTAAAAGCTATTAACTTGGAACTCCAAATTTAAGAGTTTATAATCCCTCTGGAAGCAAGTGTTTGTGCTTTTTCCTTCAGAGTTAAATACACTACCTGGCCAAAAAAAAAGTTGCAACCTGGATTTAACAGAGCAAAAAGGTACGAGCCTCCTATTGGACAATTACTGCATTATCTTTCAGATGGCAACAAATTATTTAACCCCAACTGTTGCAATGAGTAGCTTCTCATTTCCTAAACAACAAGGTCGAAAGACACATCCTGTGGTTGTGAAAAAGATGTTAGTCTGAGAAGGGTCAAATCATTGGCATCAAGCAGAGAAAACATATAAGGAGATTGCAGAAACGACCAAAACTGGGTTCAGAACTATCCAACCCATTATTAAAAACTGGAAGGATAGTGGGGACCCATCGTCTTCGAGGAGGAAATGTGGCCAGAAAAAATGATGATCATGATGATCGTGATGATCGCAATGATTGTGATCGGCAATCACTTAAATGTGAGATCAAATCAAAGAAAAACAATAGTAGAACTCAGGGCTATGTTTATTAGTGAAAGTAAGAGCATTTCCACACGCACAATGTGAAGGGAACTCAAGGGATTGGGACTGAACAGCTGTGTAGCCTTAAGAAAACCACTAATCAGTGAGGCTAACCGGAAAAAAAAAGCTTCAATCTGCTAGGTAGCATAAAGATTGGACTCTGGATCAATGGAAGAAGGTCATGTGGTCTGATGAGTCCAGATTGACCCTGTTCCAGAGTGATGAGAGCATCAGGGTAAGAAGAGAGGCAGATAAAGTGATACACCCATCATGCCTGGTTCCTACTGTACCAGCCTGTGGGGGCAGTGTTCTGATCTGGGGTTGCTGCAGTTGGTCAGGTCCAGGTTCAGCAACAGTATGAGCTCAAAGAATGAGGTCAGCTGACTACCTGAACATACTGAATGACCAGGTTATTCCATCAATGGATCTGTTCTTCCCTGATGGCACGGCCATATTCCAAGATGACAACGCCAAGATCCATCGGGTTCAAATTGTGAAAGACTGGTTCAGGGAGCAGGAGAAACATGGATTGGCCACCACAGAGTCCAGACCTGAACCCCATTGAGAATCTTTGGGATGTCCTGGAGAAGGCTCAGACATCAATGCAAGATCTTGGTGAAAAATTAATGCAACACTGGATGGAAATAAATTTTGTGCCATTGCAGAAGCTTATTAAAACAATGCCACAGTGAATGCATGCTGTAATCAAAGCTAAAGGCGGTCAAATTAAATACTAGAGTCTATGACCTTTTTTTTGTTTGCAACTTTTTTTTTTTTTTTGGCCCAGCAGTGTAAAGAAAAAAGTGGCTGAAAAATATTTTTCTTGCATTATAAGACACTGTGGTAAAATATTACAAGCATGGACCAAGCATGTCATGGATGATGACCATGGTTTTATGGTTATATTGGGTGGTCAGACGTGTTTTTGACTGAACAGTGATGGGTGGGATTTTATAACTTAATAAATGATTACAGAATCAATCATCATGTTGGAATTGGGCAGAGACATATGTACATTTTTGTGGTGGTAATTTGGATATTTTCCGACAAATCCATTTGGGTGGAATGGGTGGTACTGTATGTCATAGTTCAGAGCTGGAAGGACAATGCATCATATTCACTCTGCAGTGAATATTACTCACACTGTGAAGAATAGGTGTGTCTCAATTAATATAATAGACTCACTAGCTGTAATTTTTAGCAGTTGTTAAATGTGTTATCCTATTCAGGGTCCCAAGGATTGACCCAGGGCTCAGGGTAGACCATGAACAGGTTGTCCAGTCTATCACAGGGTCACATAAAGATATCCCTTACGAAAGGAAAATATATTGCAGTATATTGGAAAATATCATGCAATATATTTGGTAATACCGTATTTTCTGGACTATAAAGCGCACCTGAATATAAGCCGCACCCATTAAAATATAAACGAAATATATATTTTGTCACATATAAGCTGCACCGGACTATAAGCCGCCGGTATCCAGGCTGAGAAATAAGATATTTACATTGAAAGATTTTGTACCATAATTGTTTATTCATATACCTGAACTGATTGTTTCTGAACAGAACCTGTAACATGGCAGTAAAAGTGCTGATCACACAAAACAGAAAAGTCATTGATGGTTTTATCCATTTTCCTTCTGTACACTAAGACCAAGTTGCTTTATTTTTCCTCCTCCTGTGTAGTGAAACCACTCCACACAGCAAAGACATCTGGAATGGACCTGCGAAACGGACCCGTATTGGGGTCCACTTGCACTCAGTGCCGGATCCGCTTTGGAGCCGGATCGCAGACCTGCTGGCTCCACGCTGCGTCCGGTCTGCATCTGCTATTAAAACCTTACCTCTGCGGTGGGTCCGCTCAGAACCCTGAAATCCACTGGGGAACCAACAAACTGACAGGACAAACTGATAAATCCAGGTGTTTCTTAGTAGCCACAATGGTCAGACACACCTGGATTAATCAGTTTGTTCATTTATAATAGGTATTGATGCTCACAAAATAAATGTAGAGTAGCATAGCCAACATAGGCTACTTACCAAAAACAGAGTAGCCTTTAACTACTTGGTTTGCTTTTTGGTTTTTGCACTTCCTGCTAGAGCGCCCCCTGAGGGCTGAAGAAAAATTCATAGAAAAGCCGCATCTCTGTATAAGCCTCGTGGTTTAAAGCGTGGGACAAAAGTAGCGGCTTACAGTCCGGAAAATACGGTATTTTCCCATATATGAGATTTAGTATTTAAATTCTCCAATATATTGCAATTAGAGATGCGCGGATGACGTATATTTTAACCCGCAACCGCTTCTTAAAATCTCTATCTGCCCGCTATCCATTTGCAGGAACGTTTTTTCACCAATTTTCAAAACCGAACCGACCCGCCATCCTTTTTAATAATATGTAAAATATTTTTTCTTATTATTATTATTTGAGTGCTTCAACCGCAACCCGCCCGAATTTAATTAAAGTATTATTTTTTGACGAGTCATCCGCCCGATATGCGGATTATCCGCTCCGCCCGCGGGTGCGCGGTTCATCCGCGCATCTCTAATTGCAATATATGCATTGACCATACATGTGGGTGTATTGATACATATAAAAAAATATATATATTGCACGTAAGGCCAAAAAGGTCACTATATTTTTCCATGTATAGTTTGTCTTTATATGCTCAAACATACTGCAATATATTTTTGCACCATATATAGATATATATTGTGCCATATATTGATATATATTGTAGGGATCGACCGATATGGATTTTTTTTAGGGCCGATTTTTTTCCATCACCCTTAGCCAAAGACTGATTATGGACTGCTGATTTTTTTCGGGCCAATAAATGTAGCCGATACTGCTTTTGCTCCCTCAATTTACATCAAAAACCAATGAAAACAAATATTACAGGTCTTAAGGTTAAACAAACATTTATTGAAAAGCAAAAATTTAACAACCTTAACTTCAACTTCACCACACATACTTTCATACTTTGCTGCAGGGTCTTCTGGCAACACAGAGTTGCTCGTGGATGCCTGTCGGTAAATCATGGCACGGAAAAATACATTGGCGAACCCACTTGCAAATCGGCCAACGCTGATTCAAGTATGGCACTACAGGAAGGTTTCTGTTAGTTGAATAATGGAAGTTTTCAAGAGCTTGCTGCCATGTTCTTTGGCAGCTGTCTTGTTGTGGGAAGGGGGGAACTGGGGGGTGGGTTTTCCAGCACCTACACTGTTTGGCCACACACATATAATCTGTGTTCTGTTGAGTTTGTTATCCTATCTTGGGACCGATACCTGGAGTATTAATACCACCTCTGCTTACCTGCCTACCTTCTCTGTTATGGAGAATGGCTGGTTAGCCCACTACATTTCTTGAGCTGGAATGTCAAGAGTTTAAATCACCCTGTCAAACAGAGAAGAGTCTTTTCACACATTAAACAACTTGGAACAGCTGTTGCTTTTTTACAAGAGACACACATTCGTTGTTCTGACAATTCACGTCTGATGTCACGGTGGACTGGGCAGCGTTTTCACTCTACTTTTCAGGCCAAGGCCAGAGGGGTCTTCATTCATAATAATCAAAATATTCCCTTTGAACACCACAATGTAACATCGGATACAAATGTTCGCTATGTTGATTCAGGGAAATTGTATCATACTATGATGGCGTTTGCCAATGTATATGCTCTGAATGTGGATGATGTGGGTTTTCTAAAAGGTTTCTTTTCATCTCTTCCTGACGTGGGCTCATACTCTTTCATACTTGGTGGGGATTTTAACTGTTGGCTCAATCCAACTCGACCGGTCTGTTGCTCGACCGGTCTTCTACTAACCCTGGTGTAATGAGTACATCTGCATCACTTATTCAGTCTTTCTTAGACGACTCTGGAGTCACAGAAATATGGCACCATCTCCACCAAAATGAGAGGGAGTACTCATTCTTTTCTCATTCGCATCATACCTACTCTAGGATTGACTATTTATTTGTTGATAATCAACTGATCCCATTTACCCACTCCTGCTCTTATCAGAGTATAGTGATATCTGACCACGCTCCAGTGGTACTTTCCATGACCCTTCCTGACCTCCCTGTTGCAGAGAGACATTGGCGTTTTAACTCAACTCTACTGTCCAATGATGACTTTGTGAAATTAATGGAGGAGCAGATAATCTTTTTCTTTGATACAAATGCATCATCTGCAACCTCTAGCCTGACTATTTGGGATGCTCTGAAAGCTTACCTCCGGGGAAAATCATTTCTTTTAGCGTAAATTTAAAAAGGAAAGCTTAGAAAGAACGATTAGATCTGTCTGTTCAAATGAAAGAAATAGAATTAAAAAAAATGCTTAAATCAGGAACCCTGATCTAAATAAAAAACATTTGATTTCTTCTCAACACATTCAGTTGAACGGCAACTATTACAGAGCAAAAGTCTGTTCTATGTTCATGGTGACAAATCTGGTAAAATGTTAATAAATCAAATGAAGGGATTTCAAGCAAAACAGC
Source organism: Hirundichthys speculiger (assembly GCA_018398805.1). Lineage (NCBI taxonomy): Eukaryota > Metazoa > Chordata > Actinopteri > Beloniformes > Exocoetidae > Hirundichthys > Hirundichthys speculiger. The sequence continues at coordinate 82,527 of JAGFBZ010000217.1, read as the reverse complement.
ACATCACAAAAATCCAGATGGATGGTGGTAACATCACCTCAGATTCTTCTAAAATCAACGTCCAACGTCCAAGTTCAATGGTCTGGTACACAATGAGGGTGTGGGCTCAAACAATTTAAGGGATTCCATTCTGTCCATTATGGACAGAATTTTTAGTAGCAGCCAAGGGACGGAGGGGTTTGGTGGCCATCTCTGCTTTTCTGTTTCAAGCATCTCCAACTGGGACACCACAAGGCAGATCCAGGACATGCTGGAGGGATTATATCTCCAGTTATCTCTCTGCATGCCGGAGGACATCTTGGTGTCCTCCCGGGAGAGCTGGAAGAGCTGGCCAGGGAGAGGGAGGTCTGGGCCACCTAAACAGGAATTTGGATTTTTCGGGAGTGGGTGGATGGACGGACGGACGGAAGGACGGACGGACGGACAACACATAGAGGGTTAGGTACAGGTCCATGCTGAGGTCCTTCACAACTTCCTATTGCTTTGTTCTCTCTTCTCTCTTTTTCTGAGTTTCCATTCAGGTATTGGCTGTGCAACGTTCCAAAACGATCATAGGCATGTCTGTGATATCATAACTCAGCCTGTCTCAATGCTTAAGTCCAAACCATCCATTTGTTCTTGTTTAAATGTAATTTAGAACTGTAACGCAATATTTCCTGGAATAAAGGCTGAAGCATGAATTCCCTTTTATTCTTTCATTACTCAGTTTTCTATTTATGTCTATGTAAGTGTCTGCAATGCCTTATGATGAAATCTCAAAACCTTCTTTGGCATGGTACACATCATTTCCGCGAATTTGCATTAGTCAACTGGAAATGCATTAATTCTAATGGGAATTCCCATGATCTCCAGCAGATGTGCACAATTCCATCTTCTTCTTTTTTTTTTTTAGCCCTTTAGACTTTGTCCTTTAATATGTGATCTAATATGTTGAAAGGTTTTGGCTGTTGCATTTGGACTTGAGAAAAAGCAAGGGACTGAGCAAGCGTAAATCTCAGGCAAGCGAGGGCTAAAAGAGAAGACAGGATGCCAACTGGATGCATATCTCTCCTTGTTGTTGTTGGGGGACAGGTAAGTTGACAGAAAACATATAAACTGATCTTCAGTTTTGTATTTTATGGTTTCTTGGCATGGTTGGAAAATCAAAATTGGTGACTTCATTTGTTATTCATCAGACATTTATCCAGTAGAAACATACAGTGTGTTGTCTTGTGCAAATGCTAATATTGGTTAATCACTTATTAGCTGCTGTAACCAGTGACAATGACAAACTGGCTGGGGAAAACATGTCTTGCACCTCTTTGTTGGGTTGTGTGCAAAAAAGAGCCACAGGGAAATGCCTGTAAATGCATCTTTGTTTACATCTTTACAATACGTTGTATAGGTTGGAGTATTGTTCATAGTCGGCAAGAATGCTTCAGAAGTCCAAGGATGTATCACTGACTGACATCGCAATAGTAGCTTTATTGATGTGAAGAAATTATACACCAATGGAAAAAATGGAAAAAATCTTGTTCTACCAGGTTCTATTTACTTGCTTGGAAACATATTTTGTGCAGAACTGTGACTGTCATAAAAATTACTTTGCCCAGACACCTGTAGGGGCTGCTACAAATCTCAAAATTGAAAAGTTGTTCTGGAATGTTTGAACACTTCCTTTACCACATCAAATAAAAATCCTTCTTGAATTGAATTGTATAAGAAACGTTTTGATGTAAGAAGGGATTTGTTGTGAAAGATGTGCCACTGTAGTACTGTACTGTAGTACCACCTTCAGACGGAGGGTGAAACTCATTCATTTAGAGTTAATGTCGTCTGTCCAAATGTGTCCAACACACTAAAGTAAGCACGGCTAATGACCCAGTTCCTTGATGGGTTTGGATAGAGAAGATAGAGAATGGTAACATTTTCTCCCTCCCGCTCTGTTGCTAACATGTTAAATAAACAGGTTTTATGTCTGAAAGGGCTATATGAAACAGCAAACCTGACAAATATGAAAGGTTCAGAATATTTAAACCATTATTGGTTATGTCACTCGACAAGTAACTACAATAAAAATTGCATGAAACAGAATCTAAAATGAAATAGTTAAAAATAGTAGTGAGACCAATGGTCAACATAGCTTTACATGGGGTCCATTGTGAAACAAAAAGATTCACTCATGACTAGGGCTGTAGCGATACACTTATCTCACGATACGATACAATACATGATATTCGGCTCACGATACGATATATATCGATATTCATCTTATAATACATTTACATCATTTTCCGAAAGATTTTATAGGGACAAAGTGATTTTGGTGACATCTTGTGAGTGTTCCAATGACTTTGTTTTCTATCTATCTATCTATCTATCTATCTATCTATCTATCTATCTATCTATCTATCTATCCATCTATCCATCTATCCATCTATCCATCTATCTATCCAATAGATTACCTATCGCACAATTAATTCCATGCAACATTATTGGCAGGTGCTGAAAATGAGAAGGAGACCACTGCCTGAGGAGATTACTTTTGGGCTAGACCATGAAGAGATTTGGATACAAGCAGAGCCAGTATATGAAGGTGGACTGTGAGCTGGGGTGCCCTTTTCCTTGACTGTAGAGCTTGGCTTGGACCTTGTCTGTATTGGTCAGAGGGAAGGTCTGCATCAAAAGTCCTGCCCAGCGTGAGGGTCGAACTCACGACCTTCAGATTATGAGACTGACGCGCTGCCTACTGCGCCAACTAGGCCATGGAACTGCAAAAAAAGACATACATCCTTGGGCTGGATCCACCATCCAATCTACATCTCAACCACTCATTCTCTGGTTTCACACTATGACACCTGTAAAAGTACTCTCAGGTCATGAACAGAGTTGGGCAACAGTTTGATAACAGGTTTTGTATTTCTGGCAATTTATTTAAGTGTGTATCAAACTGGTAGCCCTTCGCATTAATCATTACCCAAGAAGTAGCTCTTGGTTTCAAAAAGGTTGGTGACCCCTGCTGCAGAGCATGGCTTGGACCTTGTCTCCATTGGTAAGAGGGAACATCTGCATCGAAAGTTCTTCTCCGTTTGAGGGTGGAACTCACGAGATGAAGGTCTCAGGTCACGAAATCTTGGTTGGGGAAGCCAGTATATGATGGTGGAGCAGATTTCCTTTGACTGTGAGCTGGGGTGCCCTTTTCCATGACTGTAGAGCACAGGTGTCAAACTGATCCATGAAAGGGTCGTGTGGCTGCAGGCTTTTGTTCCAACCATGCAACAGCACAGCTGACTTGTTTTAGTCAATCAACTAACTGTCATCACTAAACGTCTGAACCAGTTCAGTTGATTGAATGAAACCAGTCAGCTCTGTTTCTGCATGGTTGGAGCAATAGCCTGCAGCCACACGGCCCTTTCAGGGATCAGTTTGACACGCCTGCTGTAGAGCATGGCTGTATTGGTCAGAGGGCAGGTCTGCATCAAAAGTCCTGCCCAGTGTGAGGGTCGAACTCACGACCTTCAGATTATGAGACTGACGCGCTGCCTACTGCGCCAACTAGGCCACGGAACTGCAAAAAAAGACATACATCCTTCCGCTGGATCCACCATCCAATCTACATCTAAACCATTCATCCTCTGGTTTCACACTATGACACCTGTGTAGTTTAGATCAATGTGAATCACAGAAGCGGGCATCACCAGCTGAGTCAAGGCCTTTTTGAGGAGTTCATGCATAGCTCCAGTGTACCCAAATATTGGTTTTCAGCTTGTAGCCCAAAGCGTGTGACATATAGCAGTCCAGGTTACCTCAGGTGTGAGGTGGAGCACTGGACACCAAAAACTTCTTTTACTCACATTTTATTCTCCAAATGTTGTTTACAAAATGTACAGAAGGACGTTCAGGTGAGAAGGGTCTTCCATTCCTGCATAGGATGGCTTTGACCTTGTCTCCATTGGTAAGAGGGAATGTCTGCATCAAAAGTTCTTGTCCGTTTGAGGCTCAAACACACGAGATAAAGGTCCAAGGTCAAAAAATCAAGGTTGCAGAAGTCAGTATATGATGGTGGAGCAATTTTCCTTTGACTGTGAGCTGGTGATGCCCTTTTCCATGACTGTAGAGCATGGCTTGGACCTTGTCTCCATTGGTAAGAGGGAACGTCTGCATCGAAGGTTTTTCTCCGTTTGAGGGTGGAACTCACGAGATGACGGTCTCAGGTCAAGAAATCTTGATTGCGGAAGCCAGTATATGATGGTGAAGCAGATTTCCTTTGACTGTGAGCTGGTGATGCCCTTTTCCATGACTGTGGAGCATGGTTTGGACCTTGCCTGTATTAGTCAGAGGTCAGAGGGAAGGTCTGCATCAAAAGTCCTGCCCAGTGTGAGGGTTGAACTCACGACCTTCAGATTATGAGACTGACACGCTGCCTACTGCGCCAACTAGGCCACGGAACTGCAAAAAAAAGACATACATCCTTCCGCTGGATCCACCATCCAATCCACATCTAAACCATTCATCCTCTGGTTTCACACTATGACACCTGTGTAGTTTAGATCAATGTGAATCACAGAAGAGGGCATCACCAGCTGAGTCAAGGCCTTTTTGAGGAGTTCATGCATAGCTCCAGTGTACCCAAATATTGGTTTTCAGCTTGCAGCCCAAAGCGTGTGACATATTCAAATTCAAATTCAAAATACTTTATTAATCCCCCAAGGGGGAAATTCAAGTTTCAGTACACCAGGAGAAATCTGGTGTACTAGAGGAGCTGCTAGTGTCCAGCGCTCCTTTTTCATGCCCGGTCCCGTGGTCCGAGTGCTAACTCCTGGTAACCGCCGTTAGCAGTCGTTAAAACAGTTAACAGCCGTTAGAACCAGTATATCTCCAAAACGATGACAAGTGAGATATCTCCAGGTCAGAGGAGGAAACGCCGATGAACCAGACCGTCTCCCCTGGGAAGACCGAGCTCCATTCAGTCCGGGGAGCGACTGAGCCGACCCAGAGCCCGGTTCATCATGCGGACCGGACCAGGCCGTTGTCATCTCCCCCGGCGGTGCTGGGCCCCACCAGGTCACCAGACGGCCCCTGCCAGATCAGCTGACCCATCCGGCGTGTAGACAGCTGGACGGGGGTAGTATGCCGCCGCCGCTACGTTGGGGTCTCCTGTCCCGGCTCCGCGACGCTGCAGCCCGGATCCAGTGGGGTGGTTGCCGCAGGTAGCAGTTCAGGGCTACTTAGCTTAGCTTAGCTTTCCCGAACCGGCCTCCAGCGACACCGTCCATGTCCGCGGCAGCAGGTCTCCACCAGCCGCAAGAGGACCGATCCGCCCCCTGCAGACAGTATGTAGACATCCGACCGCAGATCACCACAAACCGGGCACAAACTGGAGGGTCCAGCGTTCAACGTCCAGCGTAGCAGAGACAAGTCCCGGAGCAGCAGCGAGAAGCGTCCATGCCAGGCGTCGTCCGGGCAACACCTATTATTATATAGCAGTCCAGGTTACCTCAGGTGTGAGGTGGAGCACTGGACACCAAAAACTTCTTTTACTCACATTTTATTCTCCAAATGTTGTCTACAAAATGTACAGAAGGACGTTCAGGTGAGAAGGGTCTTCCATTCCTGCATAGGATGGCTTTGACCTTGTCTCCATTGGTAAGAGGGAATGTCTGCATCAAAAGTTCTTGTCCGTTTGAGGCTCAAACACACGAGATAAAGGTCCAAGGTCAAAAAATCAAGGTTGCAGAAGTCAGTATATGATGGTGGAGCAATTTTCCTTTGACTGTGAGCTGGTGATGCCCTTTTCCATGACTGTAGAGCATGGCTTGGACCTTGTCTCCATTGGTAAGAGGGAACGTCTGCATCGAAGGTTTTTCTCCGTTTGAGGGTGGAACTCACGAGATGACGGTCTCAGGTCAAGAAATCTTGATTGCGGAAGCCAGTATATGATGGTGAAGCAGATTTCCTTTGACTGTGAGCTGGTGATGCCCTTTTCCATGACTGTGGAGCATGGTTTGGACCTTGCCTGTATTAGTCAGAGGTCAGAGGGAAGGTCTGCATCAAAAGTCCTGCCCAGTGTGAGGGTTGAACTCACGACCTTCAGATTATGAGACTGACGCACTGCCTACTGCGCCAACTAGGCCACGGAACTGCAAAAAAAGACATACATCCTTCTGCTGGATCCACCATCCAATCTACATCTAAACCATTCATCCTCTGGTTTCACACTATGACACCTGTGTAGTTTAGATCAATGTGAATCACAGAAGAGGCTAGAAACTGAGTCAAGGCCTTTTTGAGGAGTTCATGCAGAGCTCCAGTGTACCCAGACAAAAGGTAATAAGTCTGAACACCCCAATTATCACTACATTTTTTTTATAAAGCCCTTTAAAAACCTAAATATATGCACATATATATATTTTACATTAAAAAGGCCTTGCACCAAGCAATGTTTCACTATGCATAAATAATGCATTGATTGGTCAGTATTTTGGTAAATGTTCCACATTTTCTTTGAGTGAATGATTCTTAACTGTATAGTGTAAATACAACCTCAAATAAACCACACACATAACTACTTGTGTCTGTGTTGATTTAACCTGGGATCCTGAAACTCAAAGGATATCTTTCAAATTTAAAACTCAACCCAATAGGGACCTTAACATTGAGGAAAGTTTTACTATATGAAGTTTTGTAAGTAATGCAAGCATCTTGGGGACATGTGTTTTTTTTTATGTTCCTTTAGGGCTAATAATTTTGACCTTGCATATGTAATACATCAGGATAGAGCAGATCACAACAGGTCCAACTATGCAGATAAACTGTCCAAACACTTTCAGAGAAAGAGGGAATAATAATGTGGAAGTACTGGAAAATATTAGCAGAATTCTTTATTCCTCACAATCCAAAAGTAGTACATCCACATATAGTCCACTAAAAGTGCCCCAGAGATGATGATCGAGTCCCAGAGGTGATTTCAGTTCTGGGGTTTTATTTGATTAAAGTGAATTTATAGTGTCTACTTCAGCTATATTCTGCAGGACTCTGTCTCTGGCCTGGTGTAGCGTCTGTAGGGTGATTAGTTCCAGATGATTAATGAGTGACAAATACAAAGGACCAGACTCTCTTGCATGACAACATACACCCACAGGGATAAGTCACACCGGCCTTTCTGCCTCACCCTTTCAGTCAGTGCATAGCTGTTGTATAGGCCTTAACATAAACTATGGCTTTACTCATCCCCACTGTTGTAGTTTTGTCGGTGTGCTATAAAAATGATTTTTTTGACCTGATGTGATCAGAACTATCAAATGAACACTTCAACCCTAAATCAGAAAAAAATTTGGAAAGTGCAATAAAAGTGAAACATGTAAATAAAAGTTTTGTTTTGTTGTTTTTTTCTTGTTCTTTTTTAAAAAGAAAAATCAGAAAAAAAACAATGATTTATACATAAACTTAATTTTTTTTGGACAAACATAATTGATGATTTGTTTCTGTTAATCTCATGTCCTTTGTTAATACGTTCATTTTGATATTTTTAGCCCTTGTCAACATTATTCAACATTTTTCAACTCATTCCAAACAAGTGGATACTCTTACTGTGAGTAAATAAAAAATGTTAAATGTTATTTTGAACACATGATGTAAACAAGTATAATGTTGATTTGGTCAACAAGCAGTATACAGTCATGGAAAAAAATTATTAGACCACCATTTTTTCTTCACTTTCTTGTTCATTTTAATACCTGGTACCACTAAACGTCATCATGTGACTAAAACAGACAGAAAAGAAAACACTGGATGCATAAAAGCAGTGTTTTTGGCAGTACAACGCCAATAGCTATTGATGTAAAAACTTAAGTGATTTAGGTTATAATCAAGAAAACCATGGAAAATGGTAAGATATCAACTCTTAAATAAAACTCTTATGAGCAATCTTTGTGGTTATCGTTATGTTTGTCCAAACAAATGTAACTTTAGTTGTACCAGGCATTAAAATGAACAAGAAACTGAGGAAAACAAGGGTGGTCTAATAATTTTTTCCATGACTGTAGATGAGAGACTCAGGCTTTGAGGAACAAAGAAGAGAATATCTGCCTTTTCAACAAATAAGAAAATAACTGAAATGTTGATAATATGTTCCTTTTTTTTGTTTTGTTTTGTTTTTAGTTTACTTTCTCCCAATGACCCTAAATAGGACTAAACGGGTATGGGTAATGGATGGATGGAGAAGTTTAGTTTCTGTTCATTTGGTGGAATAACTGAGTATTTTTTTTATGAAGCTGTCTTGGTCTCCCATCCAAAGTAACTTTGGTCATCTTATGTGAAGCCTGCATCTGACTTTACATCACTTTATTACATAATAATACCAATGGAGCTGAATCCCAGATCTACACTGGACATTATGGCAGAGGCTAATATGAAACTCAACAATGACAGAAGAGAAGCTGACAAAGTGACTGAGCAAGAATAAATCTCAGACGGTGCCGTAAACCTCCATGTTTATAGGAGGATGCTCTAAGCTAGAAATTACCATTTCCATTTAACATCCTTTGTGCTGCTTTAAAACCCAACAGAAATATACATATTTATTGTTCATTGTTGTTTCAGCAGCATCGTCACACAGTGTGGAAACATCGATACATTCATACTCAAAAATGACAACATTAGCAACAATACCTGATGGGATTTCAGCAGTGACACTGTTCTGTTTGTCTTCTGTTGGTGATTTGAGAGGAGCAGTGACAGCAGGATGCAGCAACAGAAGTAATTTCAACTCAAATGTAGAGAAGAAAAAAAATATTTTATATGTTTGATATGTTACAATAGGCAATGGCATGATGAGGACCAGTGAGCTCGGGGCCATCCAGTACTGCCATGTCCTTATTGTGACATGGCAGTCACATTTAACTTTGACCTCACCAATGGTACCAACTCTGAAGCAGGAAACTTGCTGACATGTGGGAACAACTGATCGAGTTCTCCAATAAATTACTGGAACAATACAGAATGCATTAAACATTCACCTTCAAATTGTACTTTTCATATGGCTTGAATCTAATCTAAGTCAACTCTTCAATGGATTTTTTCCATTTTTCCATTTGCACTTTTACCTCAGTTCTCTTCCTGTTTCACCTTGTTCTCCGACACTGCTGTACTCACAGCTCTGTTTACTTCTGTTGTTAGGTCTGTTCTCATGGCAACCAAGCTTACCAACGTCTAGGCCTATGAACATATCTGGAGGGAAAGAGTGGAAAGGAAGAGGAGCATGTGAGAGAGAGAAGAGACATAGAGAGAATTAAAAGAGAAAAAAAATAAAGAAAAAGAGAACCAGTCCAAAACGCTCTCCAGACATAGCAGAGAAAAATAACATCTTTCTGGAAAAGTGAGTCCAGCTTTCCAGTTTTAATTATCTTTTAAGATGCACATGGGGAACAAAGTATTCCAAAATGTAAAGACAAATAGAAAGAGACCCAAGAAATTTATACAGCAGATTATTTCTCCCTCTTTATGACAGAAAAACAACTTTAGACAGAAAATAGACAAGACTAGCTGATATGTAAGGAGGGTTGGGAGAGGAATAAAAGGATGTGAAAAAAAAAACAAAAGCAGGAATTTCATTTCAAGATTCTTCTTCAGCAGCTAAATGAACATACAGAGCAGAGCAGCATCTGTTTGCAAGAGAACAACCCCAAAACAGGCTGAGATCATTCTTTACCACACCTCTCTGTGGGAATCACCCAAAAACAAAACAAAGAAAAAAAACATCAAAACAAAACATAGTTATGACAGCTCCTTTGGGGTTCATATGGTAGCTTTAATTACAGTACTTGAGGCATGGGCATCAATAAATAAAACAATACTCTGATCAGTGAGGTTCCAATTTTGCTGTATAGTTGATGACAGATGACCCTGTCAGTGGGTGTTTATTTGTTTGTTTTGTACTAGACTACATTAGTCACTCTAATACCTGGTTGGGATGAGATAGTAGAAAATGAAATATGCTTGGATTTGGTTCAAATATGTGGATTCGGTAAGAGCACAATGATGATGGATGTAAGCGGATGATTAGTGCTATTGCTGTGGAATTGTACCAAAGAAATTCATCACATAATCATAATCAGTCTTGTTGCCATGGAATTATTGATTTTCCTTTCTGCTTAAAGCTTCAGTGACAAATTTATAGCCTTGTAATTAACAGTTGGGGGAAGAAAGAATGAAGGAAAGATGTACCTTAGTTCAACCAGCTAAGTGAATTGAGAGTCCATTTTCATTGACAATGATGACAGACAGAGCACAACAATAAAATAAATAAATAAATAAATAAAGTCACCACTACCTTCAGCTGGGATGCATGTGTAAAGGCTACACTTTTACAACAGTAGATTAGTGACAGAAGATACAATGGCCCTGATCGTACACTTCCCGCAAGCCGCTACCCGCTACCGGGGTTTAGGAACCCCCGCTAACCGCTAATGCAATCTTCCGCTCCCTAAAGCCGCTACCCGTTATGCCGACTCCCTTACTCACATTGTAGGTGTGGCAGTGGGCGTGTCTTTTGCACTTTCCACAAACTCGGTATCTTGCGATCGCGGGTTGCCCTACCTGCTATCCCTAAATAGCGGCTTTAGGAAATCTGGCGTAAGATCGGACCCAATAACTTAATTTAATTACATTGAATGTAAATAAAAAAATAAAAAAATAGTCAACCAATACACTGATGTTAACGAGCTGTCACTAACTTCACTGAAGTCTGCTCAGCACCCCTACTAGTGGACAGCATTAGTGTTGCGTCTCCAGTCCAGTCTGTTGTCCAGGTGAACATCAAGATAATTATACTCCACCACCTCTTCTTCTTCTTCCATAAAGGAAATGGTGTTTGACATTCTGGTGCCCCTTAAATCTGGATGATTGCAGATTTAAAGGGCACCAGATTGCTCTTTGTCTTGTTCACATTCAAAATGAGATGCCACGGAGCTCATCCAACAGTTTTCTGTACCTCAGTCTCCTGCCCACCACATAATCAAGTTTTTACTCCTGGATAAAAATTAAGATGTTTTTGGAATGAATATATCTAATATACATCCATCCATTATCCGTACCCATTTAATTCTATTTAGGGTCACAGAGATCTAATGGAGCCTATCCCAGCTCTCTTAGGGCAAAAGGTGATGGTACATCCTGGACGGGTCACCAGTCCATGTAGATGAACAACCATGCACACACAATCACTTCTACGGGCAATTTAGAACCACCAACGAACCTTCTTGCTGTGAGGCAACAGTGTGAACCAACAAGCCACCGTGCTGCCCGTCTACTAGATCAGTGGTTCTCAAACCTTTAATGCTGCGTACCACCTGAGAAACTATTGAGCTCTCCGAGTACCACCATGATGACCAATTTTAAAATATAGCCATATATGCCTTCTCAATTAGCTTTACACACAGGAAAGATGTTTATTCCTTATTGTGGTTATTTATTGTTACCTGAATTTCATTTGAAACTGTTGTATTTAAAAACGTTGTATTTATAATTCATTGTCATGCATTGACAAGTCCTGACGTTCCCCCGCTTACCACCAGAGAGCGCTCGCGTACCACAGTTTGCGCACCACTGTACTAGATCAGTGATTCCCAGTGTGGGCCCCCTGGTGGGCCGTCGTGGTACTGCCGGTGGGCCGTGAAAGGTCATTAAAATTAAACAAATATCTTTTAAATCCTCGATCTTTTTAAAATATGTTTTTAATTACTGTAAAATACTCATGACATGACTTAAAAAAACATTAAGAAGTAATAAAGTTAAGTTTTATTCTTCTGTCATCTTAACTTAATATGGCAAGTGTCACCTTATTTGTTGACCCCTTACATTAATATTGGACCATAGCTTCTAGTCCTGTATGTATTAAAGGTTTCGGTGGGTCGTGGAGATTTTTTACATTTCAAATTGGACCATGGTATTCTGAAGTTTGGGAATGGCTGTACTCAGGGGCGCCGCTAGGGATTTTGGGCCCCATGAAAAGAGTCTTTACAGGGCCCCCCAACACAGCAGCAAAATTTGTTGATGCTATTTTTGATCATCATTAGGGGCCTCTCTGGGCCCCCCTCAATCATGGGCCCCTATAATCCGTATCCTTTACCCCCCCTTTTCGGCACCCCAGGCTGTACTAGACAATGTCAGAAAAAAGTTTTTTTTTTTTTCATGTTTAAGTGTAAGGTTCTTTTAATTTGAAGGAGTTTTTCATCAAAGGTTTTTATTTATTAAAAAAGGTTTGCCCAAACTTTTGACTGTTTTTCTTTTCACCTATCTCAAATCTTCACTACTACTCACCAAACATACAGTGGAACTTATCTGATCATTCCTCAAAAATTTGACAAACAAAGCACCATTTGTCATCTCTGACTGTGATTCGAGGTTTTGTGGGATTATGGTGGGAGTCTCAAGCGGCATACTTTGGAAGTTTCAGCAGATTCTTATGAATGTGGCTCTAGTCAGCTTCAGATACAGCTACAGGATTATATAACTGCTGCACTGTTGACAGAGTAGTGTTTGATGAGTTTCTCACACGTTTAAGGGAAATGTTTCATCACATTTTTCCCATCAGCTTTAAGTTTACATAGCATGTAACAGAATCGGGAATTGAGATGTTCTCGCCACCTTTTAGTAAAACTAGATATTCTCTCGACTGTGCAGATAGTTGGTATGAATCCAAACTGCTGATAATGTACAGCATTGTAAAGTCAGGGAACAAAGCTCATACTGTGTGATAGAGAAATGTCTTCTCTTTCTTCCTCTCTGTGTTTTGGAGATATTTTAGAGGTCCTAAAGATTGGATCAATGCAGTAAAAAAAAAAAAAAAAAGAGTGCATGTATTTACTGTGTATGCACACATACTGTACTCATTTACTTTACTGGATGTCTACTTGGGTCATCAAATATCATTGCTTTTGTTTTCCAAACACATGCAGCAACCTGTTTTATCCTGTTGATCTGAGGACTTTTATTCAGTTAAAAGTTTATAAAGCATTATCAGTGGTGTTCACGTGGCTGGTGAGGTCAGACTGAGGGAGCAGAGGTTGGCCCAGCCAGATAAAGCAGCGTATTGTACAGTGGGACTGTATTCCAGAACATCAATAATGAAGGAGTTGGCAGCAAAGGAGAAAGGTCAGTGACCAGATGAGGACTATCAGCCAAGCCTTGTGCTGTCACACTGTTGCTCTCAAAAGCACACTTTCCACTTTTCTCTGCTTATTTTAGGGGTCTTTGTTCACACATTTGCATGACACACTTTACAGAGATGTTTTGGTCTCTTTCTTCCTAGTGGTTGTATTGCAGTAAACTGTACATGCTGGAATCTTGGGGGAAGAAAACTTTAAGTCTTAACATATTCACTGTGTCCCTCTGTTTCAGGTAAAAAGCCTTATTTAAATCAGTGTTTTAATCAAAAACTTAAATGATAAAAATATCAGCATACCATCCATCTTCTACACCCGTTTCATCCTGCTCAGTGTCACAACGGGCAGGTTTGTAGACTATTCCAGCTGTCGTTTGGTGGCAAGAGGAATAAACAAATTATTGAAACGTGTTTTAATTTAAATGGTAAATATTTAGAGCTGCTCTGTATTCGTTGGCTTGATGTCAACATTTTTTATCTCCAAAATTCCAGTAAAACAAAGACAGTTTGTTAATTCTCTGAAGCCTTTGATTTAAAAAATGCACAAACACTGACATCTACAGGCTGCTGATTATCAAAGCATCTGACAGCAGTCTGCTACAGGTCAAGGCAACACATAATAAAGACAAGGGCATTCAAGTGTTAAAACAGGAAAAAGGACCTGTCTTTGCATTAAATTATCGTTTACAATTTAATTTGAAGAATTTAATGCTTACTTTTACTTTTAGCTGTGGCAAACATCCATTTGCACTGTCAGTTTCTGATGAACATACAGATCCCATCTGGGTCAGACAACTGTGTCTCTCGCAGTTTCATGTTTTAATTTTGAACAGGTTTCTATTAAATTTTTACATTGAGGTTTTTAAGTAAGGCAACTCAGATAAGAAGAACATCTTGGTAAAGATCTCTTATAACTCTAGGCTTCATTTAGTATAACTGCTTGTGTTCTCATACATTTCTTTAGCAAACATGATGTAACATATATGTGATGCCATAATATATATGTTGCGATAATAAACTGCGATAATATCGTATATTATCGCAGTATTGTGATTTTCTTGTCAAACTAAAAACAGTAGAAGCCAAAATCTTATCAAAATGAAACTTTCACATTAAAAGAGCAAACGACTGGCACAGAAAGAGATTTTATTTTAAATGAACAAAATAAATAACAGGAACAAAGCTTATTTGTCTGGTGCAAGTTTAAATGATCACTTTAACAACCACAGTAGGTCAAAATATGAATTTATAGTGTTACTGCATCAACTTTTTTCTGCTCTTTTTTCCGCCAGTCTGCTCTACAGACAGGATAACTGTCCTCCACCAGTTGTCCCTCTGCATTCTTAAGAAAAAAAAAAAACTTATGCCCAGACCTTACATTTCATCTTTTTAGTGGGTTGGTAAACATCCTGCGTCCTACGATTAAAATTTTTAATCGTGATTAATCGCATGATTTCCCTGATTTATCCCAATTAATCGCATTGTATACGCAAAATAAAATAAAGTAAAATAATAAAAAATAATGAATTCAAAAGTGCCATTAACCAGCAACCACTAAATTTGGACTATTTGGAGTTCCTGACTCACCATAAACTTATCATGTTCGAATCACTCTCTCTGCAGATACACTACTGGTCAAAAGTTTTAGAACACCCCTATTTTTCCTGTTTTTATTTAAATTAAAGTGGGTCAAGTCCAGTGAATAACTTTAAATGGTACAAAGGTAAGCAGTAAACTGCCAGAGGTGGAAAAAAAGTTTAGATTGCCAAAACAAATTTCAGAGTTATAAAAAAAAGAGGGGTCTGTTTCAGTGATCAAGCAACAATGGATGTAAATTAAGTCTTGAAATTTGATGCAACCAATTCCCACAGATGTCCCAACCTCTGTTGATTACTTACAAAGCTCTTAAGTAATCAACAGATTGCTGGATCCAGAGTTGGTGACTTGTACAGAGCGACTGACACCCTGGACCAAAAGGGCTACAACGGCATTTTACAGAGCCATCCAGTACCTTCTCTGGTCTACGCCCAGTCACTTAGGGGTTCATCTTACAGCAAGATAATGATCCAAAACATACATCCATTCTGTCAGAATGACCTTAAAAGAAAAAAACAAGACGGTCGGCTTCAAATGATGTAATGGCAGCCTTGTGTCTAGACCAGAACCCCATTGAGCTGGTTTGGGATGAACTGGAGAGAAAGATGAAAGCAAAACAACCTGCAAGTTCAACACATTTCTGGAAACTTCTGACAGTGTTGGGAAGAACCTTCCAACAATATTAGATTTCCATTGTAGAAAGAAAGCCACTAACACAAGTGTGTTTGTCTGTTATATCTGCAAAAAGTGGCGACTTTGATGACTCAAAGATTGTGGTTATATTTTTGTAAAAGAGATTTCATGATATCTTTTTTCAAATATCTAATTGTTTATTTGTTCTATACATTAATTTCAGATTACATTGAGACATTAAGCTATGTACTGTAAATTACTATAGAAACTGGAAAACTGGAGGTGTTCTAAAACTTTTGACCGGTAGTGTAGGTGGTGTGTCAGAAATTACAGAATCACTACAAAACTTTCATCGTGCTGTGCAGTGGGAAATTAACGTCAACAATATGCCCATTGTGAAACAGGAAATAGAAGTCAGTCCAGGCTCTGGTCGTCCCAAGGTTGTGATAGAGAGAGAAAAGTTAAAGAATTTGCTGGACACACATCTGCCAGTATCCTGCGTTGCAAAATGCCTCAGAGTTTCCAGAAGAACACTTTACAGGAGAATGCAAGTATTTGGCCTCTCAGTTACAGGATCATACAGTAGAATGACTGACGAAGAACTTGACAATATCATTTCAGGTATTAAAAGTCAGTTGTTAAATTCTGGGTATCGACTGGTTCGAGGACATTTGGTTTCAATGGGCCTCCGCTTTTAGTGGTGGAGAATGATGGCCTCTGTGCATCGGATTGATGCTGCAGGGATCTTCTCACGGATCAAAGAACTAGTGTTGTGCGAAGAAGTTATTCTGTCAGAGGCCCTCTGTCCTTGGCCCACATTGATACAAATCACAAACTGATCAGGTAGAGTAAAATAGACCTGAACGCAATTATCAATGTTCTGAATTAGGGATGTACATTTTGGATTTTTTTTATAACCGTTAACCGAAGCCCTTTAACGATTAATAATCGTTAACCGATAAGATTTAAATCCCCTTCCATGCTGCCATTCCAACATGCTGCCATCCCGAAATACTGCTATTTCGACACACAAACGTCCCACCATTCCGACCCAGCTGACCCACCCGGGAGAGTTGGCTGCTACGATGTTGCGTGCGTTGTCGTTGACGCATGCGGACACTTTCCCACCAAGTCGTGTTTTTAGTTCCTTTTTCATCTCCTCAAAATGAGCCTCTAATCATCAGGTAATGGTCGGTCTTGATGAAATTTGGTAATTTCATAATTAGGCTCGATATAGCCCATTAGCTCCACCACTGACCACACTGATGGGCAAAATGTCTTTTTCCACGTGTCACACTTTCTCCCGGCCATCATGGAGGGCAAAGTTCGCTGCGATGGTCCTCCATCGTCTGATGCTGGATGCTTGTATCTTCAGTGGTACTGCATTGTACTCGTACTGCTGGAGTATTTCAGTGCTGTACCGCATCATTTACAAATGACCTCCTCCCCTTTCCGGTTGAAATTGTCCCACACAGAACTCCTTTTTGCTCTCTTCATCTTCGCTGTAAAGTGGGCTGTGATGGAAAGCACGTGATGGCATGTGTTGCACCTGTCGACACGCCCCTATGAGTTGATTGAATTACGTAGCTTAAAGACAAAATTGACCGTTAGAATTAATCGGTGAGAGTTACTGTTATCGGTTAATGGTTAAACGGTTAACCATGTGCATCCTATTCATTCAAAAATGAAAAATGTTTGTATTTATATATATATATATATATATATATATTTTCCATAAGGAAAGTTGAGTAGATGATTAAACCCTAAGAAAAAAAAAACTATACCAAACACAATATTAAAAGTATCTTAACACATCTTTTGAGTGGATCTTCATTGAAGCCTAAGGTAGACTGCTTTCAGTTTCTAATTAGAACTTAAGATGCATATTTTTTTGTGGTTTTATTTCAGATCTTGTACTTGGAGACTGCAACAAACAACAAAGCATCAACTGCATTCTCATTCTTCCTTAGATCAACCCAGATCCATGACTTACCATCAAGGTATTTTATCCTAACTTAAAGGGAAAAAAATCATGTACTAGACTTGATCTTTAATTCATTTACTTAAGTTAAAGGAAACCATGTCAAATTCATTATTTCATTCCTTTTATTGTCTTATTTTAGGGTTGGAGGGGATCAGGGAGTTGAAAACTTGGACATCGCCCACTACGTTTGCCACACGAGGAACAGGAAGAGCAAGCTTTATCTCTGGCAAGAGTGTCCATAATCAGAGGTTAGTTTGTTTTTCTAAGTCTTAAACATTTTGACTGATTAATTATTGTTGTGACAGTGTAATACAAGCATAAATTGCTGTATAAATTCAAATCAAATAATTGATCTCTTTGTAGAATTGAGCGACTTTGGCGTGATGTTTGCAGTCACAAGCAAGTACCATGATGTTCTTCACTCTCTGGAAGAAGATGGGCTACTTGACTGCTCTAATGTGGACATCTTTGGTGTCCACTACATCTTTGTTCCTGGACTCCAGGCTGACCTCGACACATTTGTCAGAGGATGGAATCATCATCCTCTACGGACTGAGAGAGGTCTTACTCCTAAACAGCTGTGGTGTGTGGGGCATCTCCAGGAATGTTGATGAAGGAGAGAGACTTGAGGTGCACCATGATAAAACTCATGTTTGAAACACTGGTATTTTGTGTTGGTGCCTTGGACAAAATTAATTGAGTTGCTGTAATTCCAGTCTGTCACTGTTCATCTCCACAATGAAGCTTTGAATCATTTTTTTATTACAAAAGGAGCAAAGCCTAAATGCTTCACAAGGATACATTTGTCCATCATTATAAAACATATATAGGTTAACAATATTCCTGACAAAAAAAAAAAAAACAATTTCCCCTGACTATTTTTTTGTCCTACAGATCCAGTAGGAACGACAAGACCCAGACATTGACTGGGAGAGTGCTGTGCAGCAAGAAGACTCTTATGGTGCAGTGGTGGTCCCTGAAATTGTATGCCCACTGGATGATGAAACATCGGAAGAACTTCAGAAAGCTGTTGATCCTCTAGAACAGGGATCACCAAATGGCGGACCACAGTCCGGATCCGGGCCAAGTAAAGGTTCTGTCCGGACCAGTAATCAGTGCCACATAAATACCTCAAAATACATAGGTCAATTTTTTTCCCAGTGCCCGGGGAAAACCGTGAGTGCAGGTAAACTAGTAATTTGCGGCAATCACCAACCGTTTACGGCTGACAGCTCTGAGAGCCACTGAAATTCGTTTACTTCAGAAACAAACGAGAGAGAAGAAGACATGGCATGCTCGAAGGTGTATAAGGTTTGTGCTGAAAATCGACATTTCAAAACTGAGTGGACGAACCAGTATGAGTTTAACGTTCCGACTGGCAGTGCTAAACCATTATGCCTGATATGCTGTGAAACAGTGGCATTAATCAAATATCAAGCGCCACGACGAGACCAAACAAGTTTTTTTGACGAAATCTTTCCACCAAAGTCTGAAGTGAGAGCGTGGAAAATCAACAAGCTTCGGGCCCAGTACGACAGTGTTACATGGTAAACTAGAAAAGCACTGGGAGAGCACCGACCTCCACCAAGGGTAACAATTATTGAAAATTTGAAAGTGATCCAGAATCCAGGATTTCTTCCTGATCACACCCAAAATGAAATCAGTTCTTCCTTTTCACATTTCAGATAACTCCTGAAAATTTAATCAAAATCTATCCACAACTTTTTGAGTTATCTTGAACACAGACAGATAAACGCTGGCAAATACAACCTCCTTGGTGGACGTAATAACTTCTTTATCCTTGTGATGTAGGCGTTGGTGGTATAGTGGTTAGCATAGCTGCCTTCCAAGCAGTTGACCCGGGTTTGATTCCCGGCCAACGCAGAAACTTTGCAGGTTCAGTTTCATGCTGACTTGCAGTTCTAGCCTCTGGTCATCCCTCCTCCACTAGTGTTTGGGTTGGTGTCTGGCCATCTTATGCCAGTGCTGCTACCTTCATCTGTTTATGTTTATATGGTCATTATATTTAGTCATTTGTGTGCTCTCCTCTCTCTGTCCTGTCTCCTCTCTTTTCTTTCTCTAGCCGTACTGAAGTAACCAGTAAGGCGCTTTACAGACACCCAGAGCATGACCCCAGAGCAAATATCATTAACTAAAATTATAATATTAAATCCAAATCAATGATAAAGGCAGGTAAAAAACTCCCACGTAGGGAGAAAAAAAACCTTTAAGTCAAACAGTGGCAAGGAAAAACTCCACTTTAAGAGGAAGAAACCTTGAGCAGGACCTGGATCATATGAGGGGACCTTCCTGCCGAAGGCCAGCCGGGTAGAGAAAGAAAAGAGGGGAGACAGGACAGAGAGAGGAGAGCACACAAATGACTAAATATGATGACCATATAAACATAAACAGATGGAGGTAGCAGCAATGGGACGAGATGGCCAGAGGACCAGGTTGCCGATCACCTCGCCAGCCGGCGCGGTGTGGGTGGCTGTGGCTCAGTTGGTAGAGCGGGTCGTCTTGTCACTGAAAAGTTGCTGGTTCGATCCCGGCTCCAACTGTCCACATGCCAAAGTGTCCCTGGGCAAGACACTGAACCCTCACTTGCCCCCAGTGGGTTGGCAGCACCTTGCATGGCAGCTGCTGCCCACTGGTGTATGAATGTGTGTGTGAATGGGTGAATGAGAGGCCAAATGTAAACCGCTTTGAGGGCACCTTGGTGCTGATAAAGCGGTATATAAGTGCAGTCCATTTACCATTTACCCAGACACAAGTGGAGGAGAACCCCAGGATGGACAGAGGATGGAACTGCAAGTCAGCATGAAACCCAGGAAACTCTGGCCTGCAAATACACAGAAAGAAAAAGGTGGGCAAAAACAGCACAGGAAAGCAAAGAATATGGTTTTGTTTTGTTTCCTCTGGTTTCATAGATAAGTACAGCTGCGTATCATCAGCGTAGCAATGAAAGTTTATGCCATGGCTCTGGATAATTTTTCCCAAGGGCAGCATGTATAAAGTGAAAAGGATTGGTCCCAGAACTGAACCCTGTGGGACACCATAGCAGACCCTAGTCCGTGTAGAAGAAACGTCATTAACATGGACGAACTGGAACCTGTCAGATAGGTATGACTTAAACCAGCCTAATGCTGTCCCTTTAATTCCAACAGTGTGCTCCAATCTATGCAGCAAAAGGCCGTGATCAACAGTATCAAAAGCAGCACTGAGGTCCAGCAGAACAAGGACAGAAACTAATCCATTGTCTGAGGCCATGAGGAGGTCGTTGGAGACTCTAATCAGTGCAGTTTCTGTGCTGTGATGAGTTCTTAACCCTGACTGAAAGACCTCAAATAGATCATTTCTATGCAGGTGTTCTCCTAACTGGCTAGCAACTATTTTTTCCAGAATTTTAGAGATAAATGGAAGGTTGGATATTGGTCTATAGTTTGCCAAGATGTCCGGATCAAGAGATCGTTTCTTGAGCAAAGGTTTAATGACTGCAACTTTAAAAACCTGTGGTACATATCCTAATTGTAGAGATAGGTTAATCTGATCCAAAATTGATATACCAATAGAGGATATAACATCTTTGAGCAGCCAAGTTGGGATGGGATCCAACAGGCATGTAGAAGGTTTAGCTTTGCTGATAGTTGAGGTCAACTCAGAGAGGCCCACAGGAGAAAAACAGTCCAGAGTCAAATCAGAAACAGAAGAAATCAATGAAGCTGCAGGGACGTCCTATCTACAGACACCTGTCTACAATAGATAGGTGTCTTTTCTTTCTGAACACAAGATGGCATTATAAAGATGGTCAAAAATTGATACAATATGAAACCTTATCTGCAAAACATTAAATTGTAAACACAAAGACCATCAGTTTGAACAGTTTCAGATGAGAAAGCATATGAGAAATGCTTGGTATGCATAACTATTGAATTGTTGAGCAACAGTAACATCAAGCCACAATGAGGAAAAGAGAGAATGCTGGATTTGTATATTGCCATCCATCCATCATCTATATCTTTATTTATTCCTATACCTAACCCTAGCCCTAATCCTGGATTCAAATGAGGAACCTTTGTGCTATGAGGCAAATGTACTAACCACCAAGCCACTGTGCTGTCTACGTGAAAATATTCTGTGTGGTCATATTCTGTTTTAACAAATATATAATTGGTCAGGTACATCCACATTTCTTGCATATTATTTATGGTATGTAAACCAACTATTCAACAGATTAAACCATCAAAATAGATTTGCTTAAAGGTTCCCTCATTTCAAGGGCAACACAAAATAGAGGTCTGGGTAAATTATATTTCCTGAAAGTGATCCAAGGAGGGACAAACTCTATGCTAATTACAGAGAGCTCACAGCAAAGGATGAAGGTTATTGAGGAAACAAAAGAAATATTCTTAAAGGACAATTGAAATCATTACTAATTTAGTTAAAAGTCCCTTAAAAGCGGAATACAAACCCTGTCAGGGGCAGCCAAGTTAATCATGTGAATATTGGATATAAATAAATGTCTTTGATTGATGGAAAATATTAAAAAGTATGATGGCTTAAAATAAGCTGTCTATAACATGGCTCTCCACCTTTGTACTGAACAGTCAGACAGTCAGGGTTTCACATGTAACCACCTCTCTACCAAGGCAATTTGTGAAACTGTTGTAAAACTAAACCAATAAATCCTTTACTTTTGCTTTCACTCAGTGTTTGGTTAGAATTAGTTGGGATTCAATTCAATTAAAATAAAAATACTTTATTGATTCCCAAAGGAAAACTAAACTGTTGCAGTAGCTGTCCTGATTTAAGTCTCTTAGATTAGTGGTTCTCAACTGGTCTGGCTTCAGGACCATCACCCTTGATGACAAGCTGTGACCCAAATCAAGGAAAATTTCCAACTTCTCAAATTTATTGAATGAAAAGATCGTGCAGTTTGAATCGGAGATAGTAAAATAGAATATCACAGAATGCCAACACAAAAAAATAAGTTTATTGGTGAACCAAATGGCAAAAACTAAAATGGCATAACCAAAATGACTTCAAGTGGGAAATGTTTCACTTTGATGCTCAATTAGCTGCATTTTAATTAAATCCAAAACACTTCTATTCAGTAACTTCAGCCTTTTTTAAGACTCAACATGCACAAACAAAGGTACAACCACTGAGCAGTAGTTTCAAAAATAACTCAAATATGTAGCATTTGCTGAGTACCGACTTCCTGAATATATAACAATTTCCTATTAAAACTATCTAGTCACTTATTTAAGCATTAATCATAAAGGTGACATAACAATCAAAACATTTCAGTAACCGCCATTTTTAAGACTCAACAGTGCTTTTATGCACAAACATGAAATAAAACAGTGCAACCACTGAGTAGTAGTTTCAAAAAGAACTCAAAATATATAGTTTTAGCTGAATAACCAATCACTGACCTTTGTCTTCAAGATAAGAAAAATCCATATCTCATATATTCTTCGTTGTATCTGTGTTTCACCTGCTCAACGAATGGAAACAAACTTTGCTGGTCTTTTTCTACGGTGTGACCTGGCGGGTGTCAACTCGCATTACAGGGCATTAGCGCCATCTACTGTTGAGGAGTATGAATGACACGCTTATTTTCTATTTTTTATTTTTTTAGCATTTCCTTCCCCAGGCAAAGGCCCACGACCCACTGAAAACGGGTCTGCGACCCACTTTTGGGTCGCGACCCACCAGTTGAGAACCACTAGTCTTAGATGATTGTTGCTGTGGGCAGGAAGGATCTCCTGTAGCGTCTGTGTTGCGGCTGATCTGAAGAATCCTCTGACTGAAGACACTCTGTTACTGAATCACTGCACTGTGTAGAGGATGTTCAGAGTTTTCCATGATGTTCTTCATTTTATAAAGTATCCTCCTTTGCAGCTCCTGAGTCCCCAGAACAAAGCCAGCCTTCTTTATCAGTTTTTTTAGTTTCTTTAAGTCACTAGCTCTACCCCAACAGATGACTGCAGATGATGAACTCTCCACAACAGACTTATAGAAGATATGAAACATCTTGCTGCAAACACTGAAGGACGTCAGCTTCCTTAATAAGTAAACTCTGCTCTGTCCTTTCTTATAAACAGCATCAGTGTTGCGTCTCCAGTCCAGTCTGTTGTCCAGGTGAACACCGAGGTATTTATACTCCTCCACCACCTCTTCTCCCATAGAAATGCTGTTTGACTTGTTCCTGGTTCTCCTAAAATCCACAATCATCTCCTTTGTCTTGTCAACATTTAAGATGAGATGATTGTTCCCACACCACTCCACAAAGTGGTCCACCAGTTCTCTGTGCTCAGTCTCTTGTCCAAAACTGATACAACTGCAGAGTCATCTGAGTCTTTCTTTATGGGGTTCCATGAATGACAAAAATATGTTCAAGTGCTCACTGTTTATGTCCATTGGTTGTTTGTTAAGACGTTTCCCCGTGTTTATTTAACTTTCAACAATACTCTGGTTGTGTCAAAGCTCTTTTAACAACTACTTTGTGTATGTAGATTGCTGACTTGGCTTAATGTTTGGTTGTATCTGTTTAACTTTGGTTTACACTTCTTTTGTCTCCTTACACTCACTGTGTGATTGTGTCACCTGTTTTTCTCATTGTGATGCGTCGTTGGTACGTGCCGCTGCTATGCGTCGTTGCTATGCGTCGTTGCTATGCGTCGTTGCTATGCATCGTTGGTACGTGTCATTACTATGCATTGTTGCTCTGCGCCATTATGATGTGTCGTTGCTATGCGTCGTTGCTATGTGTCGTTGCTATGCGTCGTTGCTATTCGTCATTGCTATGCGTCGTACCAACGACACATCATAATGGCACGGAGCAACGACATGTAGCTACAATGCGTAGCTATGACGCATAGCTATGACGCATAGCTACGACGCGTAGCAACGACGCGTAGCAATGACGCGTAGCAACGACGCGTAGCAACGACGCGTAGCAACGAAGCGTAGCAACGACGCGTAGCACCAACACGTAGCAATGACACAAAGCAACAATGCAAAGCAATGACGCAAAGCATTGACGCAAAGCAACGAAACATCATAATGGCGTAGAGCAACGACGGATAGCAATGACATGTACCAACGACTCATAGCAACGACATGTACCAACGATGCATCATAACGAGAAAAACAGGCTGACACAATCAGACAGTGAGTCTAAGTAGACAAAAGAAGTGTAAACCAAAGTTAAATAGCTACAACCAAACGTTAAGCCAAGTGAGCAATGTACATAGACAAAGTAGTTGTTAAAAGAGCTATGACACAACCAGAGTATTGTTGAAAGTTAAATAAACACGGGGAAACGTCTTAACAAACAACCAATGGACATAAACAGTGAGCACCTGAACATATTTTTGGCATTCATGGAACCTCATACTTCTACAGATGACAGGACTCTAACTGGTACTGGAAGTCTGAGGTGTACAGAGTATAGAGGAATGGTAACAGGTGGTCAGCAGCACAACCATTCAGTCTCTCAAACTGTGGTCTGTTAGTCAGGTGGTCAGTAATCCAGGTGATTGTGGAATCGTCCAGCTGTGTCTTCTGGAGTTTCTTTTGGATGATGTTTAATGCACTGGAGAAATCAAAGAACATGATGCTCACAGCGCTGCCTGCTTTGTCCAGATGACTGAGGGCTCGTTGAACAACAATAAGCAAAAAGTAGAAAATTATAATTTTCATGTTTTCATTAAATGTACAAAATCAAAATATTATGGACTGTGGTATACTGGATGAGCTACATGTATGCTGGCTGGCTAAAACCAAGGTGATAAATCCATCAGCTGAAGTTTAGTAGCAACTTAGCAGGACATGACCCTGAGCATCAAAATAAATATCCACCACAGAATGACTCCTGAAAATACAATCCACTGTGGTCCAGCCATAGCTTTGACTTTAACCCCATAAAGGTGTGGTGAAAAGACCTCGAGAGAGCTGTCCACACTAAATGTTTCAGAGATGAAGCAGCCGTGGAATGAGGAAGTTGTGCAGATCTAGTTCAGAGCTGTTAACAGCACTTGCTGAAAGTAATTACTGGAAAAAATTCGACTGTAACCTAAAAGGTTAACTTATTTTTTCCTCCATCATTGTTAACGCTTAACAGGTGTGATAAATAAAGTAACCAGCAGTTATATATTTTTTTTTATTCTGTTTTATAAGATTAAGCATTTTGTGTTATGGTTAGAAGAAAAGGCTGTTAAATCCAGAGGGTTGTGTTTTTTTCTTGCCTCTTTAGGTTTTTCCATTTCTTGCAGAGATATTCCCTGTCAGCGTCTGCGTTAGATTTTGTTTTTCTTTCTGCCAGCTGCGAGAAACATTACCATGTGGAAGAAGATCTGCCTAGAAGAATCGTCTCAGATTTCACCCCAAACGTGTTCTTCCTCAAAACAAAGTGACTTTTTCCTGGAGAAGCCGCTTTTCCCAGACAGCCGCGCTGAGAGAGGCGGTCCCGCGGGGGGAGAGAGGGGACTGGGGCCGGTCTAGAGATTTATTCAAGTTCTCTTTGACCAGGATGGGTTTATTGTGATTATACCTGCGCTCCTTTAATTATTCCAATCAGACAATTCCGTCTAAAGAAGACAGATGAAAACCTGAAAACTGCAGTAAGTTCAGGACCACCGGCTCTCCGGTCTCTGCAGACCCGCAGCTCTCCGGTATCTCTCCGGTGTCTCTCCGGTGTCTCCGGACCCGCGGGTCTCCGTCACTGGATGTCTGCGCACCAGATGCGCTCCGTGGAGAGGCTGGAGAGGAAAACACTCGACCAGGGACACGAAGCATGGTAAGATCCTCTCGTTTTCATGCTGCAGATGCATCTCCGAGAGGTTTAAGTTGAGTTTAATGTTGAGGATGTGCTATCTTTGGACCTGTAGGGTTCAGTTCTGGCTTTGTTGTTTCAGTGCTTGTCATTTGTTCTCATAATAATGCCCAGATATCAAGAATTTACTTCATCCCAGAAGATCCCTTACTAGTGGGACTCTGAAAATAACAGTAATGTGTTTTCACAATGACAAGTTTGCTGATTGATGCATTTCTTTTTTTTGTTTTTTTATGCAAAAAACAACAGAAATTGAGTGCTTAATGCTTTTAAAGATGATTATTTATATCACTTTAAATCCATTTATCTATTTTTGTGTCTTAAAAGCATCTTTCTTCTTGCTGATCTATTGTGTTTCGCATTAATGTTCGATTTATTTATTTAAGAACAATGATGCACACCTCACCTGCATGCTATAAATATAACCTTATCGAAGGAATTAACTAATTTTAAGTACACTTACACTTTTTTTTTTTTTTTTTTGCATGAACAATACATGTATATTTTAATGTGTTCACAAGCTCCTTAAGGTTCCTCTGGTATGTGAATGAATGGTATTGTGATTGTAGTCACTATTTTACTATTTTATACAACAGCTTTTGGAAGTTAGATGCGTTGTTGAGGTACAACTTGAATCTGAATTATGTGCTTCTCAGAATCAAGAGTGAAACTTAATCAATGAATGTCTTCAGTCCTTGAATCTTGAAGGCTGTTAGCTCTTTTAGTCTCACTGTGCAGTGATCTCTCACTAACCCTGATAACAGAACAGAAATCTGCCATTCTGCCCACCTTCAACTCGATCACCTTGTGCTTTGTGCAGAAAAGTGTAAGTGGAGTTGCTGGCTGGTGACAGCCTTTATAGAAAATAATGGAGCAGTGCTCTTTACAAACAATTAACACAAAAGAAAGAATGTGAACAACGGTAAAAGTAACAGGCAGCCTGGACGCACAGTCAGCTATCAGTGGTGCTAAGGTATAGTCAGATCAAACAGAAATGGAACATTAAATGGATGGAATGAGCACATGGAAGACAATAGCTTCTACTATGGATAATAAATAAGTAAAAAATAGATAAATAAAAATCACTGCCCCACTCAGAAGAACTTGGTTTATGCATTAAAGCAGTGTTTCATCTGTCTTTCAAACAGCCCTGAAAGTTTCACATTTCAAATTGGTTCCATATGCAGAGCAGACTCCTGGTTTTCAAGTGCCACATGGAAACCGCAGAGGGAAACTCTGCCCATTCTTCTCTTCCCTTCTCTTTTCTTCTCTTCCCTTCTCTTTTCTTCTCTTCCCTTCTCTTTTCTTCTCTTCCCTTCTGGAACATACTGTGAATCCTGTACTGTGTTGGTTTAGGTTGTTTATGCAAACCCAATTTAGCTAAGAGTGGCAGATTTTAACAAATATAATCATTTTAGAGTAAATTTGTGACTGTCCAGTGCTTAACTGGTACAAGCCACAGTGAGAGCATCCTCTTTACCAGGTTTTACTGGTGAACTTCAGCTTACAGGACCATATACTGGGATTCTTTGTTGGGGAGGCAAAACCCTCCTCAACCTTGATGGGTTGAGTTGTTGTATGATAAACACCAGGGACTGCAGCTGACTGTGACAGCAGCTGATTGTGCTCTCAGCTGTGTTTTCCACTTCCATGTCTATGTGGCAGAGACAGAAAAACAGCAGGTTGTCACGCCAGATGAATATGTCTCCACATGCTTCCAAAATTACTTTACTTGAGCCAGAAAATTAAATATAATTCATGTGCATTTATTCACACAAATTAAATCTCCCACAACGGACACGCAGACACATGCGCATATTTATGATATGTTTAGATAGGCAGTAGTAGGGCAGGGTTGTAGTAGGGGGTGGGGCTTAGTCATGTGGGAGGGGTCAGTGTAAATTCACAGAGTTGGTGTGGGTGTTTTGATATATCCCACCAGAAGTAGACCTGTTGGTAGATCCAGGAGTTGCTGGAGAGATTATGGACCCGATCGTACACCTCCCACTACCCGCTAGCGGAAGATTGCATTAGCAAGCTGCTATCCACTTTTCTGACTCCCTTATTCACATTGTAGGTGTGGCAATGGGCGTGTCTTTTGCACTTTCCGCAAACTCGGTATCTTGCGATCGTAGGTTTAGGGTAGCGGGTAGCTGGTGAAGTTCCAGGTGGATTCCTCCACAACCTCCTGGATTTATGACTACCTCACAAACAGACCACAGTTTGTGAGACTGAAAGGTTTGTGGGTAGCACAACCTGCTATTAAAGGCAATGGCTACTGACGCACTGATTGGTTTAACAGGTGGAACGCCTTAACCACTCCCATGCATAAATATAGGGGTTAGCGCAGGTAAGATCACGGGTCTAGGGAGATGGAAGATTGCGTTCTTTGCGGGGGAACGCCCCTCCCGCGACCCGCTATCCCTTAATAGCGGTTTTAGGAGGTTTGGTGGAAGATCGGGCCCTATATCTCTTGGTTGGGCTCAGAATAAAAACATGTATGTCAGGCTTAAAGGTGGGGTAGGTGTTCTTTGAAAAAAACGGTTCCTAGCAATCCAACTCAAGTGAGATTTTGAAAATATACACTCCCTCCCTCCTCCCAAAGGCTCCGCCTCCTCCTCTTCAGCTCACCCCTCGAAACCACGCCTTCACACGATTCATGACTACATGAACCGCAGGGAGGGAGGGAGGGGTGGGTGGGAGTGCATTGATATTTGATGGACGTATTAGGCAGCCAATGAAAGTAATGATGATCACTATTTATTACACTTATTAGTTTTTCTCTGATTATACCCTCTAGACCGGACCAAAACGTTTCGTTTTTTTTTGCAAACGTTTTATTTCAGTGGGTACAATGGGAATGTGAAAAGGTTTTCAGGTAATATTGTAAAAAGTGCTGCAAAAAAAGAACACCTACCCCACCTTTAATTGGAAGCTCTAAATTACCCATATGAATGAATGTGCCCCCCCCCCCCCCCAGATTTATATTGATCCCGGTAACCATGGTGACCATAAACAACTGTCTAATGACTGAGCTGCTGATCTTTCTGCCACATTAAACCAAAGAGGTAGGAGAAAAATCTGAGTGTTTATTTCAAGAACAAAAAGATATCATTTGCTTGTTTTCCCAGGTGTGAAAAATACTTGTTTTGTAATGTTGAGTAGCTAGTCATTTTTGACTTACCTGAAGTAGGCTAAATGTAAAATAACAGCATTCTCAGCTGTAAGTGTAAATCTTTTAATGTTGTTATTTTTATAATGGTATTTTAGTAAGCAATTACTAAAGTAGGCTAAGTGGCTCATAACCAAGCCTAACTTTTTAGGCTCTTATTAATGTTATCATTGTTATTTTAGTGAGCAACCCTTAACTCAAATTGAAACGATTTTAAATGTTAACACTGTCCTCGTGGCCTGAAGGTAATTCCTACTGACAGTGAGGCTCTAGTCAGTCGAGACAGGATCTACCAGAGAGCAGCCATAGATGGTAAAGTTGTTTGGCTGCAGAGGGATTTTCTTTTTCTGATCAATTTTGTTTATTGGAAAAAATCATTTCACCAAGACAGATTTGACAAACTGGATAGATAAGATACTGCCCAGCAATATATTCAGGGAAATGAAAGGAGGAATGATGTTTTTGGGACATATTGAATCTTCTTTTTGATGGTAAATTTGTTTAGCTGCAGAGAGATTTTATTTTTCTGATCAATTTTGTTAATTGGAAAAAATACTTTTTATTTTTATTGTATGAATCTGTTGTTCAAGTGTTTATACTTCTTTTTTCATACATATTGTAATGTTTCTAATCATTTATATGAAGGCACAAGTTGTGAATCATTTTAATGTTAATTTGTTATACATTTTTGGACATTCCCTTTTTGTTAGAAGTTACAGTTAAAGTTTCTGTAATGACATTCTTTATCCTGCTGAGATCAGCAAATGTTTGAATAAAACATGCAGAAGACGTTAAGTTTTTGAGTGTGATTAACTCACCAGACAAATAACAAGTTGATCATGTAAGGCGAGTGTTAACTAGATAGACCTTTGTCTACCAATGTTAATTCAGTTTGAAAACTCACAATTCTGATGACAGTTCAGTCCTCCCCAGTTTAAAACTCATATCTGCGCCCCTGTCCAGTCCTCACATGTTGTAACAGTTTCTCTAAGATATTGTGTTACATTGGTAAGTAATGTTGAACATGCTCAAACATGATGCTCAAAGTAAAACAAGCTGTAATTTTTCAAGTGCAGATGAACTGAAGGGCTGGACATAGAGTCAGTTAAGGATAAATAAGGTTGTTTCCTTCTTTTGTGAGTTGTTTCAAAGTATTCTAGTGAAGTCCTAGAATCTTAGCATAGCATTGTAATCAGAATAGTAGGTTAAGATGAAGTAAATGAAAAGTCTTTGTTGACAGCATAATCTTTCCACATTTTTATTGTATGCTACTTGAAGCTGTAGGGAAGATTAAATGAAGTACCAGTACCAGGTTGTTCTGTTATACTAAATTTACACCACCAGAAAATGGTCAGAAAAGACTGTGTAAGTTCTAGGAAATCAGGATTGTGGTTTTCAATGTTTAAAACAAGAGATAAAATAATTATTTTGCTGCCTTATTGCTCTGATTCAGTCTATGCCACACTGGGGGAATGTCTATGTCACCTGATTAGAGGAAGAAAACCCTTTAATCAGAGTGACAGTGATTCAGATTTTTAACAAAGTCAAGCTGTCTTAATTATTTTGTTTAAATTTGACGTTTTTTGTTGACCTGTCAAGTTTACAGTAAATTAAAATGTTAAAACTGTTAAAACTTATGATATATTGCAGAGATTCCCAAAGTGTGGGGCGCGGCCCCCTGGTGGGCTGTCGTGGTACTGCAGGTGAACCGTGAGAGGTCATAAAATAAAAAAAAATATGTTTTAAATTCTCGATCTTTTTTTAATTACTGTAAAATATTCATGACATGATTGAGAAAAAAAAACCCATTAAGAATTAATAAAACAAACCAGTTAAGTCATTCTACTGTCATCTTAACTTAATATGACAAGTGTCACCTTATTTGTTGGCCCCTTACATTAATATCAGAACAAAGCCTCTAGTCCTGTATGTTGATCACAGTTGTGATTAGAGGTTTGGGTGGTCCGCGGAGATTTTTCACTTTTCAAATTGGGCCTTGGTATTCTGGAGTTTGGGAACGGCTGACTGTTATATTGGATAAGCTAACATGACACACACACTTTTGGATGTATTTCAGGCATACCCCACAAGCCTTCAGAGTTATTTGACATGTTTATGATATACTGTAGCTATTAAACCAGAAACACAGTGAATAAAAGAAGCTTAGTAGGTTTATTTATGAACATAGTAGCCAATGGGAACATGCAGACTTATGCTCTACTACCTCTGGCATTTATGCGTCTGTGTGCGCAAAGTTGGATTTGGCTTTATTGCAACACAGGCTTCGTAGAGTAATGTAATTAGAGAGAGAACAGAAAAGGTGACTTCAGAGGCACTTTTCCTCCAAGTGGCAAATGTAACTTTAAAGAATAACTTGAAGGAGGGGATGCTGTCACACAGCTATCTGCTGCTCTTCTCTGAGTGGAGGTGGCTCGTCTGTAATGCAACACCCTTGATGTGAAATGTAGATTATTTTGAATGAAGAAAGTAAAGTAAGGACAAAATTACAGACAAAAAGCTGGAGTAAGTAAAGAATCACAGCTGTGTTCATAGTCTGTCTTTATAGGGGTCAACATTTCAACACTAATAAGTCTATGCTTTAGCTATTTGCCTGGCTGTTTCTCCATCCCTTCAGAGGAAGGGCACAGATGGCACTGGGGACGGGGGGGACATGTCCCCACCAGATTTATATTGATTCCCTATCTGTCCCCCCACCACCACCGTCCCTATGTAAGGCACCAAACATAGGTAGAACTCTCTCGGCCTATCCCACAATGATAAAGAATCCCTTAAAATGTTCCTGGATCCAGAAAGTGATCCGGCACAGCCGATCCATTTGATAGCGTCTGTGTTTCTGCTACGACTAATGGTGCGTTCAGCTGTACTCGTAAATTTGAAGTTTGAAGTCAAAAAAGCATTGAAATTTAGCATCAACCGTTCCATGACGTCCCAATTTTTAAACTGGGAAGCGGTCAGTTCTAAGGTTATGTTGTTCGGAGCTCCAAGTTCTGATTTCCAATGTAAGGTAAAAGGTAAAGGTAAAGGTAACTTTATTGATACCCGAAGGTAGATTTGTTTGCAGATAAAAAGTAGAAACTTACAACAACACCATACAGTACAGTGACAGTGACACAAGACAAACAGGAGAATAACAAAACAAAACATTGACGGACAAACAAAAACAAAAACAAATGCTCCAGATTGAATAAGCAATACAATAGATAA
Organism: Hirundichthys speculiger; assembly: GCA_018398805.1. NCBI lineage: Eukaryota > Metazoa > Chordata > Actinopteri > Beloniformes > Exocoetidae > Hirundichthys > Hirundichthys speculiger. Next base: position 49,934 of record JAGFBZ010000217.1, on the reverse strand, counting down.
ATAAATGAATAAATAGACCTAGATGGAGAATGGGAAATCATGTCCTATTTAGGGCATTAACAGCTGAGGGGACAAAACTACATTTATACGTTTTAGTTTTGCACAAAGACATTTTAAATCCTACGGCCAGAAGGGAGATACTGGAATTGGCCGTATAGTGATGAGATGTATCATCTAAGATGGACTCAGCTCGTCTCTGTAGCTGCCCATTCAAAGAGGCATCTAAGTTGAGTTGTGGCTCTCCAATTAGCTTACTGGCCCACCTCACAATCTGATTAAGCAAGTTTTTAATTTTTAGGGGTAAGTTGCCCAACCAGGACACTAAGCTAAAAGAGATTATAGATTCAATAAACACCTCTAGAGAACATGGTGAGCAGCTTTTTATCAATGTGAAAAGATGACAGCTTCCTTAAGCAGTGTAGACGTTGGTTTGCCTTTTTATAGACGGCCTCACAGTTTTCCCACAAAAGACAGTTTGCTGTCTATAATGGTCCCAAGATTTGTATACTTGTCCACACATTCCACTGCCTGACCTTTTATGCTGATTTGTTCCTTGTCATTGGTGGTCACAGGTCTCCTGAAGTCCACATGCATATTTTTTGTTTTTGAGATATTTAGTTGAAGGAAGGACTCCTCGCACCAAACCACAAAGTCCTGGACGGTTGGACCATGACCTGTCTCATCGTCCCTCAGCAGGCTAACAATGACGGAGTCATCTGCATACTTAAAGATGAATCTGTCCTCCCTGCTACTCTGGCACATATTAGTATAAAGAATAAACAAAAGAGGGGAAAGAACGCAGCCTTGGGGGGATCCAGTGGAGATACAAATCTGGTCAGACATTACCCCGTTGACCAGTTAAAAAGTTTAGCACCCAGCCCACAAGGTTTTTGCCCAGATGAAATTGGTCTAAAAGTCTTTCTATTAAAATATGGAGAACCATACATATAGAGCTCATTCCTATTTAAGTGGATACAGTTTCTCCGCAGTCCAAATATGGCGTACTTTTTAGGTTTCATCTACTCACTCTGACATGTTACCCTTGGTTATCTTTTGGCTGCCACGTCTCTGAGCAAACATCCATTCTCATGCAGCTCCTTCCTCTAAGGAGAAAGGAATGTGCACTGGGGAACAGATTTGACCACATTTGCGATCCTCTTGCAGCCATGTGAAGAGGATTCATGGGCCAAAAAGGTAATTACTTTCAGGGCTGTGATCTGATATCTGAACTCCATTCTATGGAGAGAGACGAGGAATACATTCCTTACACCTTTCCAGTGATGCAAAAACTTGTTGTTTTTATAGAGATCAAAGCTTTGGAATAAAGCATTTACACATTGCCCTTTTTTCATATCTTTTTTCACATTAATGCTGTATGCCATAGTTGAGGAAGAAAAGTGTATTGGACTGGCCGTCCTGCAGTCCAGAGCTGTGTGCAGAATTTTAAAATGAAAAATGTGACTTTTATGACCTCTTGCTGTTGGACACCTTAAGTTGGGTTTTTGTGGGAAATGGAACAAAAAACAGATGAAATGCTTCATTGATTGATATCCTCAATGCTATTGCCTCAATATGAGGTGGAATGGCAACATTTAAAAGTAGTGACATCTTAACTATCCGAGCTTCTTTTGGAATGTTTTAAAGGTTTGAAATGCAAAAATGGATGTATATTATGACAAATAAAAAAACAGAAGAAATATGGAAGTCAAAGTAAATCTAAAAATCACATTTTAAAAATATAAAAAAGAAATATAAATGCATTTTTAAAAAAATAATTATTTCCTATATCTTGTTGACTTTTTCTGTTTGGGGCTTTATTAAATTAGATCCTTGTTTACCGAGTCATATTTATGAGCTGTGGTTGTGTGCGCAAAATAGATGAACATTAGCACACTAATAATGGTACATAATCTGACATATAGAGATTAGGCTCTCTTAATCCCTTCCCAAAAAAAAAAAAAAACGTGATTCTTCTTTATTTGGTTTAAAGGCACAATAAATTTGAGTTGAATCTATATTAAATAATATCATGGAAGAACACAAGGTTGAAGGATTTTAATGTTTAATACTGAAATAACAGGTTTTACGTGTAATGTTCCCTTTTGCTTGTAGTCAACATATGTCTGTTGACTCACTTTTGACCCGAGCCTTTCACACTGGAATATGTACAGACTTTAGCTTTACCTCCCATTAACTGATCCCATTAGCTGTGAATGCATAAAGGCACATGAAATAACCACTTGCTTTATCTTGTTACTAATGGTTTCAAGAATCCTAACTCTAATACAGTGGGCAATAAGGCATGTGTATGTTATGTATACAGTCATGGAAAAAATTATTAGACCACCATTTTTTCTTCACTTTCTTGTTCATTTTAATACCTGGTACCACTAAACATCATCATGTGACTAAAACAGACAGAAAAGAAAACACTGAATGCATAAAAGCAGTGTTTTTGGCAGTACAACGCCATAGCTATTGATGTAAAAACTTAACTGATTTAGGTTATAATCAAGAAAACCATGGAAAATGGTAAGATATCAGCTCTTAAATAAAATTCTTATGAGCAATCTTTGTGGTTATCGTTATGTTTGTCCAAACAAATGTACCTTTAGTTGTACCAGGCATTAAAATGAACAAGAAACTGAAGAAAACAAGGGTGGTCTAATAATAATTTTTTCCATGACTGTATATGTATAGTGTATATATATATATATATATATATATATATATATATATATATATATATATATATATATATATATATATATATATATATATATATATATATATATATATACAGTGATCCCTAGCCAATTCGCTCTTTAAGTTCCGCGGTTTTAGTAATTCGTGGATTTTTCAGAAATATATAGTCTAAAAAAAATCTAGAAAAAATTGCGGAAACATCACAGGATGTTGTGCGCGTTCTCTTACAGCAAAGAAATGTTGTCTGTGTGTATGTGAGACTGTGTGTGTGACAGAGAGAGAAAGCTGCTTTGCGTTGCAAGAGCATCTTGAGTGATTCCTAGACTAGAAAGGCGCAATACAAATTTGTCGTGTTGTTGAATAGAAGGTGGAGCCGTCATCTTTATCTTTTCACATTATTCCACTGAATGAATGGTTGTGTGATATGGGTTTACAGTGGTGTAGTGTGAATGCTGATGTTTTTTAACATAGAGTCAAAATGCTAGCGTAGATGCATATCGGCTTAATTTTGAAGAAGCGTTTTGGAACGAATTCAGACTAGTGTGGATGTAGTCAGCATATTCATGTGTGACCAGACAGGGAGATCGTTTTCACACATGTTGTTGTGCATCCTAATTGAGCCTTGGTGCGCAACATATTACGTATCATTTTTAACGTAGTTCGGTTCATGTTCACATAATGTTGTTTTCACTGTAGCCTTAGCATCACACCACAAGTCATGTGACAACTGTCAGTGCTGTCTTCGATCAATAGCTGTCTTGGCCGAGCATCATGTTTCCATGATAACTGGCCTGAAGTGAAGAGCTGAAGAGCATGGTGACACCACAACTATGCGTTGTTGGTTCAGAGTCGGCCATCTTTTCTATATAATTTCTTTGTAACCATTCTTGACTAGCTAAACAACTTGTAAATGAAGTAGCGAGAAGTTGTTTGTCCATGACTGCTAGCGTTATTTTGTTTTGCCATGTTAAGAGCTACTTCACAACTGACAGTGCGCTGTCCAGCAGACTATGGAAGCCTCTTTAGCTCAAACAAGTTTTGTACACCCTGCAGTTGGATCCGTCAAGGTCATGGAGCTTTTACATCACTAACGAACCGCACCAGAGTTCAGTGACAGCTGTACCAAGACCGCCTCTTCAGGCTCCTCTCGATACAGCTGTTTTGGTGTGCGGCTGTTGTGTGAAGTGCACGTATTTTTACCGCTCTTCATGTCTGTTTTAGCTTTTCCACATGTTTACCATGTTTGCCAGTTCCCTTCTGGCTCCGCAGCAGCCAGTTACAGACTTTTCAAAACAAAAGCTGTTATTCTTCTGGCATAAACTGATTGAAATGTCTTAATCCAGTATAAAATTCCTTCTTCTCATGATTTTGTTTTTTTATTTACATAGCGGGTTTTTCTTGATCTTTAAGAGTAAATTCACTAAACTTAACAAGTCTGCTGACATTAATATACAGTAGTCAAAGCTCTATTGTTTTGAGTCTACTGTAGTTTTATTTTTTTTGAGTGCCCACAATTTATTCAAGTTATTGCTACCTCATTTGATCATGGCTGCTAAATCAATGGATTATGCCCTTATGAGACGTACAATTGATGTGTATTTCTCTGTGGATTAAATGTCTCCTACAATCAGTCACGTCCAGACTGTGTTGACTGATTATTCTCTGAATCTGAGCCCTCTTTGTTCTAGTTATCTCATTCTTTATCTGAGAAAGGATTTTGTGTGTGTGAGAATGAGGAAATGTAACATTTGCATTCATTTATGTCTTAGCTTGCTGGTAATTGAAGCCAGTGCAGAGAGGGATGTCCTGACCTCATAAATTCACACAAGATTCCCAGCTTTGATAGCTTTATTGAACCACTTTACAGGCAAGAGTTGTCACTTTTTCCTGATATCAGGGTTGAATGAATTTGAAATGACACACAATTTATTTGTATAAGATGAAGTGGAGTTTGAAATTAATTTTAGATATTATCAACTGAGGAAAAATAACTTTTTAGAGTGTATATAGGTTCCTACCATGAGCAGTTTTTATATACTGATGAAGAAGGCTGTTTACACTGATAAGCAGTAAGAACCTTAGTTTTGTCTCCTCTTCTTTGGTGTCTCTGCCACCTGCAGTGAGTTGAAAGCAGGTGAATCTGCTCATTTCTTGTAAATATAATGTAAGGCAGCTCCACTTTATGTTTTTCTTTATGATCGATGTCTTCAGTCAGAGGCTTCATCAGATTCACTGCAACACAGGAGCTGCTACATGAGATCCTTCCCCAGTGGCGGCTGGTGAAAAAAAATCTTGGTGGGGCTGGTGTGCCAACATTTTTCCCTGCCTAATGTAGCATAAGCATTAAAATGAACAGTCGGAAAATGACAACAGGTCCACAATAATAATTTTATTTCAGTTTCCAGTTTCAAATATGAAGTAACAATTTACAGCTATATTAGACTTTATGCTATCAAATACTATACAATCAAGGGGTAAATTGTCCCTCCGGAAGGATGCTGTGCAGCCTCTCCATTAAGGCACCAGCTGTTGAATCCGCACAGCTGTTGGGTAGCTTGATGAATCAATAGAACCGCTCCTGTATATTGTTGGGTCCATCAATGTACCTCAGTACCAGGACTAGCTGACATTATGTCCCCACATTGCTTATTCAAAAGCACCACAAAATTTAACACAATTGATTATCTTGGACACAATATTACGGTTTTTATCTACCTCTTCATTGTGCCTTCTTTCAGTAATGTGGTGCCCATCATCTAGCTGCGTTGCTATGCTAATCTTTCCGAGCACAGCTAGCTTTACGCAGTTTTCCATGTGAACTTTGGATCTCTCATGTTTCTTGAACCGTTCAGAGGAGCTTTAAGTCAGTTAGTCCAGTCTTTGTCCAAGTCCAATCACATCTGTCACTTCTGAAGAGGATACAGGTGAAACAGAAAAGTGCATTAGCTGCTCCACAACCTGCCAGCCACGTCTCAGGGTTTAACCAACTCTGACAAAACTCCGTTTGGATGATTTACCTTTCTCCTTCGTTTACTGGAAAATGTTAATTTCAGGCTTGTCGGGTCCCAGCTCCTTAACGAGAAGTTTTTTCTCCGTCGTCCGTCTCACAAAAGGGTACATTTATGATTTCACCGAATTAGGCGAAAGCTGCTCTTGAACTCCAGTTGTCGCCATCTCTCTTCATCGTCGCCGTATTTTTTTTCTCCCGACGTAGGACAAAGTCTGGGAGTCGCTCTACGAAATAAAACTACCGCTGGCCCTTCACGTAGCTCTAGCTCATAAACCTTCACGCATTTTACTTAGCTGTTGGGGCGACATTTCCAGCGCCCCATCGGCATTAAATTTGGTGACGTTGATAGGCCAATTATCAATCATTTTTACCTAGCAACCATAACCGGATTGGCTATTTAGCTGCAGGTCAGGGGCGCTTTGCCGAGCGCCCCGTGAGAGAATGACGCACTGTTGGTCGGTGGAAATTCACTGTTTAATGAGTGTCAGTTGGTGGAAATGTTGTTTAAATTATTTAAATCGCATGTAGGCACACACATACTATTAATTAATCTGATGCTGATCAAAAAAATAAATAAAAATAAAATAGAATAAATATTTCTCCGGGGCAGCACGGTGGCTTAGTGGTTAGCACTGTTGCCTCACAGCTAGAAGGTTCCTGGTTCGAACCTCGGCAGGGGCCTTTCTGTGTGGAGTTTGCATGTTCTCCCCGTGCTTGCGTGGGTTCTCTCCGGGTACTCCGGCTTCCTCCCACAGTCCAAAGACATGCATGTTAGGTTAATTGATAATTCCAAATTGCCCGTAGGAGTGAATGTGAGTGTGAATGGTTGTGTGGCCCTGCGATGGACTGGCGACCTGTCCAGGGTGTACCCCTGCCTTTCGCCCGTAGACAGCTGGGATAGGCTCCAGCAGATCCCCGTGACCCTTCAAGGATGAAACGGGTATAGAAAATGGATGGATGGATATTTCTCCCCTCCACAGCTGGTGGGGCGGCGCCCCAGCGCCCCCTATGGGCCAGCCGCCTCTGTCCTTCCCACAGCTATGACTAACTACAATAACTCTTTGAAGACAGTTAAGTTATAAAAGCTACCGCAACATTTAATTACCCTTTCGGGATTATTTTTTGAAGTATTTATAAATAAAATTTGAATTTGAACTGAATGTCCCTTTTTTAGATGATAGGGCGGCTGATGACCAGAATGTAATTTCTTTAAATGAAATGTATTTTGACTGGGACAACGACTTTGGTTAAATTCATTTCATTTCAGTTCAGTATTTCAATAGTTAATCAGCATCCGCTACATGCCTTTCTCTATTAAACTATTATAAAAAAAAAATACACAGGCCTGGCTCTGTAATCTGGGAGCAAGCAGAGTACGGGTAGCTTGACCCCAGACTATAACAAACATTGCTCCCGCCAAGGCAGGGAGAAGCTAGCTCTCCATGTTTGTTGTTTTGTTTCAAATGTTAACAGCTTTGACATCATCCAGAAATCCCCTACCCTACCTTTAAGAGTAAAAAGAGCATCGTGAGAAAAAGGCTCAGTGCATTATAGAAGTTTCCCCAGCTGCCTAGACCAACGGCAGCATAAATAAAGGGATGCCTCAAAGCCCTCCCTAACTGTAAGCGTTATCGAAAAGAAAGCTTTAAGCATAACCTTGAAGGTAGAAAAGGGTGCACTGGAAAGAGCCTGCCTATCATTCAGCTCTTGAAAACCCTAATCATTAAAGGTAAGCCCGCAGAGAGTAAAGAGAGCAATGAGACCAAAGTGCCCTGTTGGTGCTATGTTAGGATAATATTATAATAGCGAGGTTTTTTAAAATACAATAGTATGTTTGGAAGGGTTGCCAGGAAAAGCCTTCTCTATCAAAAACGTGTCCTTTTTTTAGTCCACCTTAACCTCCCAAGGCTACGATATGATATATGTATATGTACCCACCTTCCTTAAACTTATTTAAATGCATGGGACTGCTTTTATTTATGATAAAAGATATGGAATATGTTGGAATATTTCCTGCATTTAAAGTAAAAATAAAAATGTGTTACTTTTTCAAAATACGTACTTTGGCTCAGACCTTCTATTTAGGCAAAATTTAGTAACCAGACCTCGGTGACTTTTAATTGAATACCCCTGATCTATATTATAGTAAGATCAAACTGGCAGTGGTATTAGTCATTTAAAATATCAGAAAAACAGATATTAAACAATTTCAACTGAGAGAATATTAAACAGGGTAAACAGTGACACCTACTGGACAAATAAGAATGTACATGTGGGGTAAAACTAAGCAAAAAAAAAGTAAAAATAATCACATTTAACATTTAAAACATACCTGCAGAAGACAATAAACAAACATTCACATCTTCTGGGTCTCATTCTCTCTCTCACTGCTCTCCTAAGTAGGGAAAATTAAAGCATAAAGACAGGCAGCAATACATTAGCTTCCTTCACTAGCCACCTAGCCAGTTACTGTACTATAAGCACAAAAAATAAAACATCAATGAAACTGTAGAGTAACTACTATTAACAACACAAAACAGCCTCGTAGCTTTGTTACTACTTACATATAATTAATTACCCCCACCAGATAGCTCAATAGATCGTGTTTCTACCAAAAAAAATTATCAATCACAGTAGCATCTAGCAACACAACTTACCCTCATCAGTATCTTACAATTAGGGTTGCCAAGCCGTCCCTTTGAAAAACGGAATCGTCCCGTATTTATAAACTACTTTAGTTTTAAATACAGGATGATTCCGTTCAGGACGGTTGGCAACCCTACTTACAATACTATAAGGAGTTGACGAGCTGCAGTATGGAAGCTCAGCAGGTACTTGAAGAGGTGAGAGCCAAATGCAAATAAAAAATTATAATAATGAAATAAAATAACACATAGAGATAAAATTCACAATTATACACCAAAATAAATAAATTAATAAACAAAATCCCCACATATACTCTGAACATACAATTGAACAAGTTACATTTTTCCAACTCTGTTACATAAGCTCAGTGTATATTCAAACAATGTAATGAATATACCTGGCTTTTCTGCCTTCTTGCATCCATGTTTCCCAACTTCCACCCTCTCCCTGGGTAAATTAGTCGGCTGTAGATCTTGTGGCGTGTCTCAACCTAATGCTGCATACCACCCAGCAGCCCTAAGCTGGGAAAGAAAAAGGAGGATATTAAAATGAAAGGAGAGAAGAAAAAATCTCAGGTGCTCCAAGACGGTCAGACACCTGGCCTGTCAGAGCAAATTAGGTTATTAGGGCAAGTTGTCTGTTTGTGTATTCTAGATTAGATTCTATTAGACTTAGCTACTCTGTTTTCCTCTGAATTGGTATTATGTGAATTTTGAATCTGGACTATTGGAATAAATTTGATTAACTAAATTACAATGAACTGGACTGAATTAGAATTAATGGACTTGTTTCCTGTGAAAAGTGCATCATCCAAAAAAAAAAAGTTTGTTTAAGTTTATCTGACTTCTCGCTCTTTTTTTTCTTGGCTCCACGTGACTATTTTGCATCAGTAACACTCAATCCAAGCGCATAGCTAGACTGTGTAGACATCAACTGCCTCCATCTCTGTTGCTTGCCTGTGGAATTTTACCATTCTCCTGTAGATTGAGGATAGCCACACCTGCTGTTCCAGCTAGAAAGATAGTGGCAGCTAATCCTCCTGTTTTACTGTTATTTTACAAATAAGTGAGGAAATTGATGCACTTCATTTGTTAATAGAGGTCCCAGAATCCAGTAAAAACCTCTGTACTGACATATGAATTTATGTTATTTATTTGGATGCTATAATTGTTATTTTAAACAATTGTTAAAATAATTAGATGAGTTGTCTTCATCTTGAGTGTGTGAACTCTGTTTACCCTTAAGTGTTTGACTCAGTTTTGTGTGCCAGAGGCAAGAAAGTGTCTGCAGCTACACTTCTACATGTACTAGTCTACTGGAGCAGCCAAGTGCACAAGACACGACATGTATTTATAAAACAGAGGGGGGAAAGAAAGCAGTGAAACTAATCTGGAGACTTACAATTAGCTGAAATTAAAAAAAAGAAAAAGTTGTATCAAATAGGCAAGTTAATTTGTAGAGCGCAATTCGTACACAAGGCAATTCAAAGTGCTTTACAGATGCATAAAATCACAAGGCAAATAGAATCATTCCATACAAGCATAAAAATAACCATTAATAAATTAAATTAAAAATTCAATTTAAAAGAAAAACAAATTAAATTAAAAGTGAAGATTGCAGATAAAGTCATTTCAGTTATATGCACATCTAAACAGAACTGTTTTCAGCCTGGATTTGAACATTGTCAGAGTTCAGGTCTGTCTCACATCTTCTGGTAGTCTGTTCCAGATTTTAGGAGCATAAAACTGAAATGCAGCTTCACCGTGCTTTGTCCTGACTCTGGGCACCACCAGTAGACCACTACCTGAGGTTCTCAGAGTCCTGGTTGGTTCATATGGCTCTAATGTGTCAGAAATGTACTTTGGGGTTAGACCATGAAGAGACTTGTACACAAGTAGAGCCGTTTTAAAGTCTATTCTCTGACAGGAAGCCAGAGACCTCAGGACTGGACTAATATGGTCGTATTTTCTGGTTCTAGTCAGGACTCATCCAGCAGCGTTCTGGATGTACTGCAGCTGTCTTACAGCTTGTTTAGAGCCCAGTGAGGAGGCCGTTACAGTAATCTAACCTGGTGGAGCATGGATGGAATGCATGGATTAGTCTTTCTAAATCTGGTTTAGACACTGTTCCTTTGATTCTGGCAATGTTTTTTAGATGTTAAAAAGGTGCCCATGTTATTGCTTTAATGTGGCTGTTAAAGTTCAAGTCTGAATCCAATATTACCCCTAAATTTCTGACCAGATTTTTAGATTCTAGAGAGATAGTCTCAAGGTGACTGATAACACTTTCTCTTTGTTTCTGTTGTGCAATAAGGCGTATAACATGCTCGTTTAGTCATAAAGGGGGTTAGTACCAACTGTCTTGAGAGACAGCTGCTAATAACCAGAAGGGTATTAACAAAGTTAATAAATTGAAACTAAATGGCACAATCAGTCTCAAAGTGGCTGTTGGTCTATGCGTGCCAGCCTGTGACCAGGTGTGGCGCTGCTATAGAGCAACAGAGAATGATGTGAGTCCGAGCACAAAGTCTTATAGGTGGCTAGCAAGCTAGCCGGAATGCTAACGGAGAGATGTTTTAACTCATCACCCTCAATGCTGCAAAATTATATTACTTTTACTAAACGGTGCTTAAATCAATCATCTAATAAACAAAGCTAACTTACCTTGGAGTAAATGTAGGTGTGTTTTGTAACTTTCCCCACGTTCAGTTGCTTGTGTGGACGGACACAACTTAACCCACAGCTGCATTCTCCAGTGTTTATTTTGGTTTGGGAAAGGGAATAAAAATGACCCCTCTAAACGTTCTGGACACCTCGAGACACCTGTTGCAGGTCCCCAGGAGCAATATTTTACCAAGGCGTTATTCTAGTGTGATATAAATACTGATGATGGGCATCAGAAAAATAGCGAATTAAAATTGTCCTTAATGGAGAAGCAGCGAGAATGTCCGACCTAGCAACAGTAACTAGGGAGGGGGCGGTGCTTACCGAAGGTCAATTAACCTGTCACACATATGTCTTTGGACTGTGGGAGGAAGCCGGAGTACCCGGAGGAACAGAAACTCCACGAAAGGCCCCTGCCGAGGGTTTAACTTTTGTAGCAGTGTTTAATAGAACATAATAATGTGTTTTCACAGTGATTAAACATATATTTGAGTTTGAACCATATAGGTCTTACCCCAGGACCTTTGATTTAAGTTTCTATAGAATACCAGAATTTCTCACCACAAGAACCCTTGTGCAGACCAGGGCCGAAAAAAGGGATCCTTTTACAAAATTCCCAAGATTCTTGAGACTTCTCAAGGCTCTGAAACATTCCCATACCCAAATAGATAAAAAGATACGATGATTGAAAGAGACATTGAGAAGCCAGTTGGAGACAGAAGAGGCCAACCTGACAGTTGTTTACTTATAGTTTTACTCACAGGGGATGATAAAAAATGAGGAATTTAGAAGGAGCTCACAATGTTTGGTTGATGTTGCAGTTGTTTCTGCTGATTCTTCAGTATTGGGATAGATTATTGATGGCTTTTTTGTTACTGTTAATGTGTACATTTTCATTGGTAGACAACCCTGTCTGAAGAAGAGCTGTCAGGCAGATTTCTTTGTAATTTTTAGATTGCTTCTGCACCACAGAAAAGATAAAGATCTAGAAATATTTTCTCCAGCACAAACTCTGACAGTAAATCATTTGATGACTTCGTTCAGTTTACTGTTTGAATGTCAACTTCATATAGTCATGATCTGATAAAACGAGAGAAGGTTATTGTAAAAATAAGGCCAAGATTTCTTAAAGCAAAATCAATCGGTTATGTCGCCTTCAGTAAGAACACAGTGAACCATACTGAGGCGCTGATGTTGTCTTGTATAAAATATGTTACTGAATTGTGCCACGATAGTTTTGCTCTCAGCTGGATAGTTCAGATCAGCTCTAAGCTTCTTAAAACAGCCTGACATGAGCTTTATCTTCTGTTGCTTACAGCACATATTCTGACTCCTTCACCTCTGATGGCTTTTAACCAACAGTTTAAGACTACTTCTTTCATTTCCATTTTTTGGGAATAAAGCATCCCATTACTACTGTGCTCCAAATTCAAAATGAGTTTTTCTTCTTCCTCCCACTGTATAATGAGTCACATTTGCTTTCCAGATGCCAGGAGCCAAGAGATCTTAGTGTCACCTTTGGTTGACCCTTCAGCAGCTTGAGTGCTACACTCTACTTTTTTTTTTTTTTTGTAGAAGAAATGCTTTCTAACTTGCATTCCTTATTTTTTTTTTTTCCCCCTCTTGCAGGCCTGGCGAGTGTGGTCAAAATTCCGACATGGTCAAAAATGGATGCTCCTTTTTTCTCCCCTCTTTCTCCTATTCCTCATAATCTCTGTAATGGTGATCACCTTGCCCCCGCCTTTGTCGTCCAAAGGTGCAAACCGGCGGTCGTCCCGAGCTCTGAGCTCCACAGGAGGGTTTAGATACAGGCCCAGGATTGTAGATCCCCCTCCAGCCACGGCCTCCCAGCAGCCTTTCTCTAACATCTACAGCAGCGCATGGAGAACCAGTTCTGGAAAACAAAAGTCTAAGAATTCAGTGCCACATAAACATTTTGGTGATGCTGTTAATGATGACAAAATCAGCAAAAAAGAAAGAAGATATATAGACATCCACAGAAATAAATACAGAAACAAAAGCATTGCTTCCAAGAGAAAAGAACTAACTAGTGACATCCAGTCAACTCGACACCACAAACCTCCTCACTCAGAGTTTACGGTTAACAACACAGACATGAAGCATAGAATTAAGCCGAGTGACCACAGTTCTGTGGTTCAGCGCACTGCACAGACATATACTCATCTTGAAAGGAGGCAATCCACAGTAGCACTTAACCCGTCCCAAGCAGATACCATAATAAGTAAGAGAAGAGCTGCACACACTCAGGCAGACTCGTGGAGGGGTAGAAACCTACACAGGAATGCAGACAGGCAAATACATGGCAGCCGAACAAGAGTGAAGCTAGAACAACATCAACAAGCTTTGGAGACTCACAGACGAGCAGCAAAACACTCTGGGAAATCTGACAATGTTGGCAAGGAGCAGCTTTCTGTGAAAAATCTCTCGAGGGATCACAAAACACACCAAAATCTCCCAGATGATCCCCCTGAAGCAAAAACAAATCCCAGGTCATCGGAGCATAAAAAGGCTTTGCCTGAACTCCTGAAGAAAGATGAGAGTGACTGGTGTCAGAGCTTTGGAGAGCAGGACTTTTCAGACGGTGACCAGAGAAGGATCAGAGTTAGCAGAGATGGGCAGTCTCTTCCCTGGCTGAGCGAGGACGACATTAAGAAGATGGAGCTTCTCGCAGAGGGCGAGGTTGTTAGTAAGGCCAGGGTACCTGCACATGGACAAGTTCTTCAAGCAGCGCTGGATCCTCCTGCATACCACCAGGTACGCTGTGTGACTCTTTGGCTCTCGGACATTGACGGGTCACTTTAATATCTCATAGCCCCAAACACCTAATGTACAGTTGTAAAGATATTTCACAACCATGGCTCAAGCTCTGAAGGAATACGGATGCTACACATTGTTCTCATTATTACTACTATTATTATTGCTGTCTTAGATCAGCTCAGAGATGCTACTATGAATGCATGAATTTTAACTTTTTTTTTATGATTCCCAATCTTTTATACTGTCTTTTATATCACTCTTTTCATTGTCTCTGTTTATATCGATATTATGATGCAGCACTAAAAACTGCAATTTAGCCCACTATTTCATTTTATTTTTTATACAAAAGTGCAGGTCTAATCTCACCATAACTACTTGGTCAAATGTGTCATAGTTGTGTATGTGTGCATCTGTGTTAAACCCAGATAAATGATATTGCATTCTTCAGGATCATGGAATATTTAAATAAACTGGTGTCAATACTATGTCACAATATGATTAAGATCCTTTTTTTTTTTTTTTTTTTTTCTTTTACAATAATTAGACTAATAGTTATCCAAATAATAGCCATAAAGGTTGAATGATATTAAAGCATAGAGGCTGGCAACATTTACTCTCACGGAACTTTAACAGACTTACATGAAACCTCATCTAGGAAGATTTAATTAAGACATGACTTAATGGGGACGTATCCCTGGCAGTATGTTGTCAACAGTGACAGATTTCAGGCAGGCAGGTGACTAGCACTGTAACCTAGCTTTTGAGGTGGTTAATAACATAAGGTTTGTCTTATCTGCATTTAAAACCAGTTTCAGGTCATGCAGTTTATCCTGAACAACCACAAAAGCATTTTGCATGTGCTCAACAGCCAGAGCAAGAGATGCTGCACAGCAGTATAAAACAGTGTCATCAGCATGAAAATGGAAAGTAGCATTTGACACATTTTGACCCAGATTATTCACATAAATAGTGAAAAAGAGTGGACCTAACACAGAGCCTTGTGGTACACCTTTATGGATCGATAAAACATCTGAGCATAGACCATCACACCTAATGCACTGAGACCGATTACTAAGATAGCTTGCAAACCAAGAAACTGCTTCTTCTGAGAGACCTGAGTTCAGAAGTCTAAGTTTTAAAACATCATGGTCGACTGTGTCATAGTTGTGTATGTGTGTAACACAGAGCCTTGTGGACATGACTTAATGGGGACGTATCCCTGGCAGTATGTTGTCAACAGTGACAGTAGCAGTTTCAGGCAGGCAGGTGACTAGCCCTGCATGTCTGTTTTCACCCTTCTACTTGGTTTATTCCCATTACTTCACCTGGTTACTGGTCTAGACAAAACACGTATTGAGCACACTAGCCTCTCACATGCCTTCTAATGTTCCTGGCACACAGTTTGCTGCATTCTCACCTCTGCTCCGGCTCCACCTGTGGGCTCCGATTGTGTGCAGAAGATTAGGCCACCAAAATCAAAGCGGTTATCATGAGGAAGCATTCGGGGCTTTAGCTGTGAGCTTCGTCTGACTGAAGTATAATAAGCAAAAAATATTCTGTTGCAGAATCCACCACAGATGAGAGATTCCCATCGGCCTGAAGCTGGACATGGACACGCACGCCCTCACGGCGAGCGCTGTCAGCAGGGGCGCTGCTCCCTGATCAAACGCCCCGAAGACTGGTTTGAGGTGTTTGCCTTCCACTTGGACCGAGTACTGAGGCTCAACAGAAGTCTTCCTGCGGTTCTGAGAACTTTCCACAGTGACATTCTGCCCTACAGGTACATCACTGGCACCTCTAGACCTGTAGTGTGGTGGGATCCTGATATTCAGCATCTTGCTGACAAAGACAATGACCAGAACTCAGTACCACTCAGCTGGGTCCAGTACCAACAGGTGCTACAGGCCAGGTGTGGGAGCGAAACAGATCTGTGGTCTGAGCCCTGCATGGGAATCCAGCACTCGGAGTGGGGAAGACTCACCCTTTTTGACTTCTTATTACAAGTAAGATAACTTTTCTTTTCATTCTGTGGTTTGCCAATCTTTGAGAGAGATTATCACATGTGCACACAAGTAGTATACTAATTTAAATATGCGTAAGGAAAAAAATAAATGTTTAGTGTCTTGGCAAGGTTTAACCGAGAGTTAGTTAGAGGGAGGTTTTTTTTTGAAGCTTCAGGCTTTTTTTCATTCATTGGCAGTAATTTACAGTGAAATGCTTTGCAGACATTTGCACCTCAAAGTTCATCCAAGTGGAATCGAATGTTTGAAATTTCTGTGTGCAAATCTGTTGATTACTGCACTCTAAAAACGTTAACTGTGCTCTGCTTAATTTAATTGCTGTAACATTTTTACACTTAAAAATATTGAGTACATTTGAAAGCGGTGAAATCATTCAGATTTACCTTATAAATTAAGTAAATGTAATTTTTAAAACTGAAATAAGTTAGTAACATGACATGGAACATTGAGTAGATATAATTATTTCTAAGTCAATGCAATAGAATCCCTAAGCCTAAACCACTGAGTAGATGTCATTGAAATTTTAGGAAAATGCAACTAAAAATTAGATTATCATTTTAGAAAACAAATGTTACATTTCCTAAATGTTTTTTTAAATTGATTTAATTCATATTGTACCATCAATTATCAGAATAAATATGTAAATTTTACTTAATTTTTTTAAAACTATATTTACCCTTTACGCTATAAGTACTTTAGTTGATGTCAAGCTGCAGAAATGAGTTTTCTCCGTAGGGCAGTCCTTCTCAAATAGTGGGGCGGGACCCCTTGGGGGGGCGCTGTGCGATGCCAGGGGGGGCGCGTGTGACCCCAGGGAACATTTTTTTTTTTTTTTTGCAGTACTGGAATAAAGTGTAATTGCACACATACTCCAGTAGCTGGCAGTGGCGCTCTCATTGTCCCAGTGGGTTCAGGGAGTATTAGCTATATTGTGTTGTGTTTTTTGCACGGACATGTGTGCACGCAGCACAGAGCAGGAAATATGAAGTGACACCACTCAAGAGACACCGGGGAAAAATATTTAACAGGGATGAAAACAAAGATGGAGAGAGACGGAGATAATGAGACAAACGAAAGTCACCGGAAAGTTAAGACGAGGAAATATGACGATGCTGATGTAGCGCTTGGCTTCACTGTGACTACGGTGGGATTGATGCACTTTAAATCTTTACAGACTAAAAAACTATTTTCATAAAGTTAATCTTTGTTATACGTTGATCTATATAGGTGTGGTGTGGCCATTTTCAACAATTAAAGAAGAATACACTTCCTTTGTCAAAGAGAAGGGCCAACCATTCTACTACATTGTGTCAGTTAATGATGTACATACCACAATGAAAAAATACAAAAATAAATTAAGTTATTGATAATACACACAAATCCTGTAAGAAAAAGGTTTCCAAAAGCTCGGGGAGCAAGCAGAACTCAATGACCTACTAACACATAATAGGTCTAAGTCAGTGCTTTTCAACCTTTTTTGAACAAACGCCCCCCTGATGCTATTAGTGCCCCCCCCCCCCCCCCCAGGAAAAAAAAAAAAGAGAAAAAATTTAAAATGTGCGTGTGTATGTAAGCATGGATATTAATTTGTGGAAATGGAAATAAAGGAAATAACATGAAAATAATATTATAATTCTGTAGTTACGCTGGGACTGAAACCCTCTTCAGTTGATCTTCTGGACTGTGAGGCTGAATATCTGAGATTGAACTGCGAGATTGAATTTAAATCAAATTGATCTTTCTACAGAGAGAAAGGCCACACCGCCTTGTATGATTTTTGAATTCATCATAACATTTATAAATAAATTCTTGGAACTAAGAAAAAAATACCACCATGTATCCTGGTGAGTGTCTATATAACATGTGTATCAAGGTGAATGCTTCAGCCTATTTTAATGTGTGTTGGTGGTTGAAGTTGGAAGGGTTTTTTTTTTAATCTGTGTTGCACAAATTAAAGTGTTATAAAAATAAAGTTTGATTGACTGACTGAAAAATGTTGACAACCACTGCAATAAAGAACCTTTGAGTTATTTATAAATGTAGAGGAGAAACAAAATTCAAACATCTAAAAGGAGTTAAACAGAGTCCTCAATAGGTGGATCTAATCTGTAACCAGAAATAAAAGAAGGTATATTTGTTTTCTAAATAATTAGAAAAACAGTTTTGTTGAAATATGGCCATTCTTCTTGGTCTCCAACAAATGAAATGTTTTAAAATTGGTAAAATATTTCAGTAATAATGTTTCCTTTGCACTGTATGCAAACATATAAAGTGAATGCATATTTTTTTAGGCTCAGGTTTAAAGCAAATGTGTTGATGAAATTTCATCATATCATATCACTGTTATTGTTATCACTGTTATTTTTACACTTCCTCTCGCTCTAACATGCCTCCTAACACTGCAGAAGCCCCACCCTGTCTCTGATTCTACAACCTCCAAAAGTCATTTTCCACGCACTGGGATGAAATGCGTATTTAACACCTATCTATAGTGTGTGTGGGTGTGTGTGTGTGGAGGGGGGGTTGAATATGAATAACCCATGAGGCAGCTCGTTTCCATTTACTGCCAGAAGTCAGTTCTTGTTACAGAGCCAAGCTCTAATAGTCTCCTATTGATCTGCTGAGAGCAGATGAGTGCACCTATGAACACTTGTTCCTTTATGCATCTTTAACACCTCCTGCGACAGGTCCGGCTCCCTGATAGCAAGGAACCCTGATCGCAGGGAACCAGACACCAAAACCAAATGAAAAGCAGTGTGAAGGACACACAGTGAGTTTTTCACAAACATGCACAGTGGCGGTGGAGGACATGCTGGGAAGGACGGGGTAGTAGTAACGTAACAATGTGAGTGCAGGTTTAAAAAAAAAAAAACTATCCAGACTGCTTTTAGTGTTAAAGAAACAAAGAGAAAAATTCAATTGCTGCATATTTGTGATGATTCTGATTATTTTCTGTAGTTAAAGATATATTGATTGGAGGTAATGATTTCCAATATTCCTGAGAATCTGATCTGTTGACCATGATTTTTGTTGGTTTTTATTTTCTTTCCTATAACTAAAATCAACTGCAGTAACTTTATCAGCTCTAAAGATACAATCTTAAGAATAGCAGAGGCTGTGGACCTTTTTTTAAAAGTATTTTTTGCCTCTTAGCCTTTGTTAGCATCATAGTGTTGAACATGTTCAATGGAGTGATGGTGTTTTAAATATTACATATTGAATGGACTGCAGTTCTGCACAGTAAGCCACGTTCACTCATTCACACAGAACTCTCTTCTACTGAGTCTACTGAGATTTATACAGATTTCTCGTTTTGTTTGTTTGTGTTACCAATGTTTTAGCTGTTGTTCCTCCTCAAGTTATTCTTAATTTACAGGTTGTGTAAATTACTTTCTTTGGTATTCTGTACTCGAATGAAAAACTTCTCCAACATGCTTCTCATTTATTGAATCATCATGATGTACAAGAAAAAGAAGCTGGTTTTCCCTATATTCTAAGGTTTTTAGCAAATGCATTCATTGTCCCCAATTTAAAAAAATCAAAAAATCAAAACTGTGCACAATATGGATGTCTTTACAAATCTAGCCAATTCTGATCACAACATGATGAGTAAGTGTATCTTTATCTGTAATCCTTGAACTAAAAACACAAGTTTGTAGTTTGAAAGAACACCCATTTGTTGTAGAATCCCTAAGTGCTGAATGGACATGACTTGGTTTTTGATAAAGACTGCTAGATTTAAAGGTTTCGTCATTCATAGTGGTGCTGGTTTACTTTTTCCATTTTATTTTGAGCATCAAGGAGTCAGGTTGTATGTAGTGTCGTTCCGATTCTGATACCAGTATCAGAAATTGCTCCGACACTGCCAAAAACGCCGGTATTGGTGAGTACGGGAGTCCGGGCACCCAGCGATACTAAATAATTTATATTTCATGATTTATTTACTAATTACTTCCATTACACTACCAGCAAAAAAAAAAAAAAACTTTTTCATTTTGCAATACTATTTGGTATGAGTTTCTTTTTTTCTTGACTTGTTTTAACCAAAGCATGTCACAAACATTCTATGCAAACTTCAGGAAACTGTGTCAACCTGGGCATTAAATTTCTTCTTTAAAATTTTTTTCATTATTTTAGAAAGAGCAGTTTTTATGCAAAAAAAAAAACAAAAACCTCTAAGTCAATCTTCTCAGTACTTTCAGTCTTGCACTATCATCTTTCTCAAGTAGCAGAAGTTATTTTGTCTGAGATGAGCTTTGTAAAATTAAGAAAATATTCCTTCAAATGAAATTGAAAATGATATTTTACTTTGAATAAAAGTCCTTTTTTTCTGCTTTAAGCATAAAAGAAAGGTTGAAGTCTAATATTAAAGATAGAAAGGATGCCTGCCTCTTGAACCCAAACTGGCAGCTGATTCCACAAGAGAAGAGTCTGATAACAGAAAGCTCTGCCTTAGTTTTGGAACCACAATGACCCCAGAGACTAAGAGGAAAGTGCTCTGTTGGGAAAGTAAGTCAACATAGGTACAGTCCGCTTAAGCCTTCTGGACGGAGCCCAGACACAGTATATTCCATAGTGGGAGTAAAATGTGGCAGCTGCATGAGAAGTCATCTGAAAGCAGAAGACAAGCAGAACCAGCAGAGGTGCCGGTTTACACCTTTTCTTCTTTCTCACACACACATACAGACACAAACTTGAGGTCATGTGGATTGTACAAGCCTATAGTGTGCTGATCCACACCAAATGCTCACATGACATATTTAGACAAGCCCTTAGGAAGAGCAAAACCCTGTACTTGAGAGGAGATCTTACCATGGTTGTTTCTGTTTTTCACTTTAGCACCATAGAGTAAATGAATAACTTTTGCATCAACGTGCTTCTTTCATTAGGGTACTCCTTCTCAAATAGAGGGGTGTGAAATAATTGAAAATAATTGAGAACCACTGCATTAGGGTAATCATTTCACAGAGAGGCAGGGGCTCCAAAGTATGTGTCTGTAGAAAAACATTACCCCATCATAACTATAGTGCTGTTGTTAATAGATTTAAACTTGACATACACAATTGGGCCCATCTCCAGCTCTATGTTTTTATTCTGGCAATGCTCTAAAGGAGCTTAAGATAAGATAAGATAAGATAAGATAAGATAAGATAAGATAAGATAAGATAAGATAAGATAAGATAAGATAAGATAAGATAAGATAAGATAAGATAAGATAAGATAAGATAAGATAAGATAAGATAAGATAGAACTTTATTGATCCCACGACGGGGACATTTGTGCGTTACCACAGCTCAGGAAAAAAAACAAAAATGAACAATATATAAACAATATATATATATAAACAGAAGAGGAACAAATATATACAGTAGAAAAAAATTTGTAAACAACACTATGTACAGCAGCAATTTACAGCAGCAAGCATACACGGTATGCAGTTATGGGTGGAGGGTTGTGGAGTTATTCAGATAAACGAATTAATAATAATATGCGTGTGTCAGCTGTAGATGTGTGTGTATGAGGAGTAAGTATGTGTGTGTGTGTGTGGGGGGGGGGGGGGGGGGGGGCACTGTGAGTGTGAAAAATTGTCCGAGTGACTCTCAACGTCATGATGCGTCATTTGCATGATTAATAGCTCTTCATACAGGTCCTTCATTGTATGACACAAGCTGTATGGTTGCTTCTTTTTTGAAGGAGATATATTATGCATATTTCATATTTTTAAGTGCTCAAAAACCTATTTCAGCCATCTTATGTTTGTTGGCATTTCATCATAAGCAGCGATCTTTTCACTTAATGTGTAGCTTGTGGGAGTATCTTTTTTAAACTACAATATTTGGGGATATCATAGAGGCTACCCAAGTACCCAAGTCATTCATTGTATTTGTGATTTTTTGTGGACATGACCCCTTCCAGTTAAGAAAGCAGTAAGCCAAAACAAGCAATACAGATCATTTATTTTGCATAATTTCTACCTTCTAACAATCATATTGTACTACTGCAATGCTGCAGAGTGTAACATAGATTCAAAGCAAAGATGCTACACATTTATCCCTTCATAGCTGTCAAAATCTGTCTGGGCAGAAAAGATGGACGGCACTGATTGGGCGTGCGAAGAAGAATGTTCACGTGCTGAACCTCACAAAAAAAAAAAAAACAATCCCAGGCTATGTTCCTGTCATTTCGAAAAGGGAAAAATTAGACTGGATCACCACTTGTATAGTCATCAGTGCTAATTTCCAGGCAAAATAGATAGAAGCTCCTAGCACAGGGAAGAGCAGAAAGGCATATATCTGCAGAGACCCGGATGAGCACGAGTTCTGCCCCCTCATATGTCATGTTCTGCGATATTCAGGTAGCGTCTATTACTAAAATATATCTCCGCAGACTGGTTTATTACACTTTCTGCTCAGTCTACTACAGATTCTGCCACCATTTACTGCTGAAAAAGATCAAGTCTTGCTTTACAATGCCTGCACAGATTTTGCACAATACTGGTGGGAAGAAATTCCCCATGCATGTAAATTCATTTGAAATCTCAGAACAAATGTATCACCACAAAAGTTTAATTTTGCTGAATTAAAAGTAGGTTAATACAGCCTACTAAACCATTAACGGGTCTAGTAAGACTGCATATTAAATTTAGTGAAAGTATCCACACACTAAATGTTATGTGTAGTCTTGCTACAAAATCTGGTATAGCAAAGTATCCAAACAATTGTAGTTAAGTATCACTCCACATGTGACCTGTAGATTTTATAACTTGTTTTTAAATTAATGAAATAAATTTTCAAGTATATTTGGTTTTGACTAGACAATTAAATTCTTAACATGACAGAATGCAACATGTGATCCACCGGAAGAGTTTGAGTAATACAGTCAAGGCCAATTCCCATAGACCATGGCCCCGATCGTACACCTCCCGCTAACCGCTACCCACTAACAGCTACCCGCAAATTGCGAGTTTAGGAACCTCCGCTAACCGCTAATGCAATCTTCCGCTCCCTAAAGCCGCTACCCGTTATGCAGATTCACTTATTCACATTCTAGGTGTGGCAATGCCCGTGTCTTTTGCCCTTTCCGCAAACTCGGTATCTTGCGATCGCGGGATGCGGGTACCCGCTACCCACATGTCAGCACATACAAGAGTGCGTCCAAATGGCATCAATGTGCGTCCACCTGGTCACATGTGGACGTGCACAAACATCTCTACCTCTCGAATTAACTCTTGTATAAAAGCGTGATTTGGCCTCTGTTGAACCCCTGAGAAAATAGCAGAGATTGTTTTAAACGGCTTGTTCGCCAGTTAAACCATAGACGACAAGAGTTTACTGTTTACTGGGAGCGCACCAACTATCTGGGACTTTCAGGTTGCTGATAGGAATTGTCTGTGTAAAAATTTTTTTATGTATATATCAGTGCAGAGGAGGAGGAGGAAGGAAGAGGAGGAAGCTCTACAGCAGAGTCCCAGGCGAGCTGTGCATGAGAGCTGCTCCAATCTGGATGAAAAGATGCTCCCTAGCGGTTAGCGGGTAGCACAACCTGCTCTTAAAGGCAATGGCTACTGACGCACTGATTGGTTTAACAGGTGGAACGCCCTAACCTCTCCTATACATAATATAGCGGGTAGCGCAGGTGGGATAGCGGGTTTAGAAAGGTGGAAGATTGCGTTCTTTGTGGGGTAATGCCCCTCTCGCTACCCGCTATCCCTAAATAGTGGCTTTAGGAGATCTGGCGGGAGATTGGGCCCCATGTATCTTGGCGCTTTCTGTTTTCTACTTATCCATGTGGAGAAAAAAACTCTTTCAGAATGGCTTTCTTTTAAACAGTATTATTGTTATACGCTTTACTGTGTGAGTGTGTATGTTTAAGTCACTTTGCAACTTGTTCCTGAAGTGTGAAGTCTCCTTTGTCTGTTTTTGCAGGTAAATGACCGTCTGGACAGGTATTGCTGTGGATTTACACCTGATCTGGCAGAAGTCTGTGTGGAGAACTTGCTGCATGCCAAGTGTGGCAACAGCAAGGATCTTGTACTTGTTCACATCCTGGTATGTATGACAGCCATCTCAAATCCAGTTTTTTTTTTCAGTGTATCGCAAATAATTGAGTTTTGTTCAAAACCACTGAAAGGCCTGTGGTATGTTTTTCTGTCTTGCATAAAAAATGACAGCAATGAAACAATTATTATCCTTTAGACGGTAGTTGCTTAAGACATATTTAAAGACTGTGAACTGTGCTTTACTGAGCCGTGGCCACATGAGGATAAGTTTGAAATGAGGGTTTTTACTGCAAAACAAAGGCCAACCCACCCCCAGCACTCACCCTGAGAGGAGCCAACCTTGCCTTCTAGTTGTGTATTTGACAATCAGCTAGCAATTATTCTGTGGAAATGCATCTTCCCTGGATGCCAGAATTTATAGGAACTGGGCTATTTACATAAATTCCAAGTAAATAACGAGAAGCAGGAGAACGAAATCAATTTTGGCAAGAGCAAAGTTAAAAAGGGAATAAGAGAATCCACTTTATGTTAAATAGATCCAACGTAATCATCTTTTTGCGTGTGTTATGGGATTTTATGTGCATGTGCTTGCAGACATAATGGCCAGTACAAACTGCAGGGGTATGGCACGCATGAAAAAAAACAGCCGCTCCTATTCATTTTAGTCAGAACTTCTCAAATGCTGGCAGCTGGCCATGTGTCAGCTCTCTATGGTATGCTACCCTGTTACATTTCACGACACTGTTCTGAAAAACTATTTTTTTTAGCTTCTATCCACTACCTGCCTGTATGCACCTTCTCCTGAAGGTATGTACAGGCACCGCAAGCACTGCACCGTCTTCTGCAGTTCTTCTATGCTTTTACAGTCATGCTGTTTTTTTTTTTTTTTTTTTTATCAAAAAGTACATGTAAAATAAATAAGGAAGGATGAATTGAAGAAGTTGAAAAACACCTTGTGTTATACAGGCCAAACTTCCATCATTAAAGAATGATATTGTCTCGCAATTTACTGCTCATTCATGAAGATTTGCATCAACGAAGAGACCCAGTACTCAGACTTGACATATATTAAGTTTCAGTAGCTTTGTTTGACATAACTGTAGCATAGGGCTTTTAACCTCTGCACCTTGGAGTCACGACAATGTGACGTAATTGCCGAAAAGCATGAGATACACACGTGGACAAAATTGTTGGTACCCCTCAGTTAAAGAAGGAAAAACCCACAATTCTCACTGAAATCACTTGAAACTTACAAAAGTAACAATAAATAAAAATTTATTGAAAATCAAATAATCAAAATCAGCCATCACTTTTGAATTGTTGATTAACATAATTATTAAAAAAAAACAAACTAATGAAATAGGGCTGGACAAAAATGATGGTACCCATAACTTAATATTTTGTTGCACAACCTTTTGAGGCAATCACTGCAATTAAACGATTTCTGTATTTGTCATTGAGCGTTCTGCAGCTGTCAACAGGTATTTTGGCCCACTCTTCATGAGCAAACTGCTCCAGTTGTCTCAGGTTTGATGGGTGTCTTCTCCAAATGGCATGTTTCAGCTCCTTCCACAGATGTTCAATGGGATTCAGATCTGGGCTCATGGAAGGCCACTTTAGAATAGTCCAACGCTTTTCTCTCAGCCATTCTTGGGTGTTTTTGGCTGTGTGTTTTGGATCGTTGTCCTGTTGGAAGACCCATGACCTGCGACTGAGACCAAGCTTTCTGACACTAGGCAGCACATTTCTCTCCAGAATGCCTTGATAGTCTTCAGATTTCATTTTACCTTGCACACATTCAAGACACCCTGTGCCAGATGCAGCAAAGCAGCCCCAAAACATTACTGAGCCTCCTCCATGTTTCACCGTAGGGACAGTGTTCTTTTCTTCGTATGCTTGGTTTTTGAGTCTATGAACATAGAGTTGATGTGCCTTACCAAAAAGCTCCAGTTTGGTCTCATCTGTCCAAAGGAGATTCTCCCAGAAGCTTTGTGGCTTGTCAACATGCATTTTTGCAAATTCCAGTCTCGCTTTTTTATGATTTTTTTCAGCAGTGGTGTCGTCTCCCATGAAGTCCACTTTGGTTCAAACAACGACAAATGGTGCGATCTGACACTGATGTACCTTGGCCTTGGAGTTCACCTTTAATTTCTTTGGAGGTTGTTCTGGGCTCTTTGGATACAATTCGAACGATCCGTCTCTTCAATTTGTCATCAATTGTCCTCTTGCGGCCACGTCCAGGGAGGTTGGCTACTGTCCCGTGGGTCTTGAACTTCTGAATAATATGAGCCACTGTTGTCACAGGAACTTCAAGCTGTTTAGAGATGGTCTTATAGCCTTTACCTTTAAGATGTTTGTCTATAATTTTTTTTCAGATGTCCTGGGACAATTCTCTCCTTCGCTTTCTGTTGTCCATGTTCAGTGTGGTACACACCTTTTCACCAAACAGCAGAGTGACTACTTGTCTGCCTTTAAATAGGCAGACTGACTGATTATGAGTTTGGAAACACCTGTGATGTCAATTAAAGGACACACCTGAGTTAATCGTGTCACTCTGGTCAAATAGTTTTCAATCTTTTATAGAGGTACCATCATTTTTGTCCAGCCCTATTTCATTAGTTTGTTTTTTTTAAATAATTATGTTAATCAACAATTCAAAAGTGATGGCTGATTTTGATTATTTGATTTTCAATAAATTTTTATTTACTGTTACTTTTGTAAGTTTCAAGTGATTTCAGTGAGAATTGTGGGTTTTTCCTTCTTTAACTGAGGGGTACCAACAATTTTGTCCACGTGTGTATATAAGTGTAACGGGAATAGGGATGGGAATCGACAACTGGTTCCTGTAGTTAACCGGTTCCGTGTGTTTCAATTCCATGGAATTGTTTGGCAGTTTATCTAGCGATTCTCTTATCAATTCCAGCCAGCACGAATCTCACGTAATTTACGCAAGTTACACACAGTCAATTCCAGAAAGCACTTACGTGATTAAGTTACAGCAGCATCCCAATTGGCTGCACAGCGACGGATGTGCTGGTATGGCCATCTCAAAAGACTCCCTCCTGAACACCACACTCACGCTATCCTCCATTTTGACCCCGAATCAATGGACTGGTGAAGGACACATTCACCCTTCACACTCCCAAAAAAAAAGTCTGCTATAAGATTAAATTGCAAATACATACTAGATGGTTTTGCTAGATAATGCCACTAATCATGAATGTAAATGCAGACACACACAAAAAGAACTCTACCAGTGCATTGGCTTAGTTGGCTTGGCATTGCTTGGTTCACCAACAGGAACCATCCAGCCCAGTCAGGACTCTCTTATGGCCATAAGCAGGACCTGGACGATAGGTCCACCACACATTAGAGACAATGGACTTTACTGTAGTTAATTTGATGACAGTGATATACTCTTTATTAATGTCAAACACAATGTTTCTTAATTTGTGCTTTTACTTTCTGTTCTCTTAATTCTTGTTATCAATAAGTGCAGTATTTTATGTCTTTGTGTGTGTGTGTTCAGGTGAGGAAGGCAGACCCCTCTAGACTGGTATTCATAGACAATGCTGGCAGACCGCAGCAGCCTATCGACAACCTCAACTTCAGGCTGGTTGAGGGCATTGATGAGTGAGTGCAACATCAACAGCAGCATGCAAATCTCTGTTTTGCCTGCAAGGTTTTGCACACATTGAAATAAATTACACACATTTAGAGATGTGGCAGCTGATTTTCTGCGTTGTGTTATGTAGTTAGGGAGTGAGATGCACACTGGAGTTGAGCATCTATGGGAGTTTATTCTTCAGAATAAAGGAAAAAACACAGGCGTCACACACACAGAGCCACACTGCAACTCTCCACCGCTCAGCTCAGAGCACACACAGCTCTCTCATGCTTGTATACTACACAAAATATACAGCATAGCTCATGCTGTATTAAAATTAATGTGAAGATACAATGCACTTTGTAAAACAAAATCAAACATGTGCAATGAAAATGCATTAAATATTTCCCACACATTTTCCACAGTCTAAAATAATTGAATTAATTCACCCACATTAGCTCATTTTTATAAGTGCAAAAATATCAAAAGTGAACTGAATTCAGACAACCAGCATACCTTCAGAATAAAGGAAAAAAACACAGGCGTCACACACACAGAGCCACACTGCAACTCTCCACCGCTCTACAGGAAAAAAAATATAAATTAAATTCACATAACCACAATAACACGTCACGTTACATATGAAATCATACAGTTATTACACAGCCATAACATGCAGAGCACAACCTCATGACATCAGCATGAAAGGAGAGAGAAGAAACAAAGGAGGAAAAACCAATTCAGCTAGCATATAAAGCTAAGTTAACTAACTCTGCATGAATAACTCAGTTTAAGATTCAATTTACAAGTTCTTAAACAATGGAGGCTTGACCAAAAGCTTCATTAGCATGTTACATTACAGCAGATATCAACATATTGTGGTTTAGAACGGGGGGGAAAAAAGGTATAATAATAAGACAATGGAGAGAGTGCCTCATAAAGTGACTCACCAGCTCAGAGCACACACAGCTCTCTGACTCTAGGTGGTGCAACGCCAAAACAACACCCCAGGGGAACGAAGGGGATACAATTGAAAATCACCGTAGGAACCTTTCTTTTCTCTTATTTTACAGGAGGAAAAAATCATTTTGGGGAAGTTCACAACACAGAAGAAAGATTTTAGGGAAAATAAATAAACAAAACATAATAAGAAATTTTGACTTGGCTACATACTCCCCCCTGAACTTCACCAAAATATTCAGCAGTGTACTCCCATACATTAAACTTCTGCAACTAAAGAGTTACTCACTTAACTGAGAAAATGACTCACAAGGGCTGCGCAACCCTTATGAATACACCTGCAAAAGGGGTGCCTTATACACCACCTCGTACACTATAACTAAGGCAACATCACATGTACCTTCTTTTTTCCAAAATAAGGAGTGTAATAACTACCACTACTTTTGTAATGTCTGCTTAATACAAACATCTTTACGTACTTGGTGTCTTACAGGGGAGTTAACCTCACAAATGAGGACCTAGCAAGATCAGACTGAATATATTTTCTTCTGTGTCATATTCTGTATTAACCTATCAACAGGTTTCACTAGCCTTCCCACCCTCGTTCTTATCCTAGACATAGCACTGCTTGCTGTGTCAAGGGGGCCGTTGTCACTGGGCATCCCACCAATCACACTGGACACACTCATTGCCCGCTGGCTCACACTGTCATCCAGATCAACATCTTCGGTTCCTTCATCAGCATCAGGATGCTCCGAGGGGAGGCTGGGGGCAGGACTGCCCAAGACCCACTCGGCTGTCCAGTCCCCTGTGACGTCCCTTGTCAACACTTCCGACACCTCGCTTCGCGTCTCATCACAGCTTAGCTCGGTCGACTCGGCAAATGATGGTTCATCCTCATCCTCCAGTTCGAGGGGCAAGAAGTTTGCACACAAGAGGAGGTTGCGGTGCACTACCTTTTCATGTCCACTGGTGGTATTCTTGATACGGTAGGTGTGACACACTGGGTCCCTTGCAACCACCACATACGGGGTAGACGCCCATTTGTCCACCAGCTTCTTGCTCCCTCTTTCACCTTTATTGGCCAGCAGAACTTGATCTCCCTCCACAATGTCATGACCTTTGACCCTCCTGTTATACACCTCAGCCTGGTGTTGCTGGCTGGCGACAGCATTGACTTGGGCAGATGATAATGCCTCCCTCAAGTTCTCCCTCAACTTCAGGACGTATTTGTCATAATCGGCGACATCACAATCCCTCTCCACGTTATGGAACATCACGTCGACTGGGAGTCTAGGGATCCTTCCATACATTAAGTAGAACGGAGCATAGCCTGTCGACTCGTGCGCCGTGCAGTTGTAGGCGAAGGTCAATGTCTGCAACATCTGGGGCCATTTCTGCTTTGATCTTGGAGGTAAAGCTCTGATCATGCTTCCCAGTGTCCGGTTGAAGCGCTCGACAATGCCATTCCCCATGGGGTGATATGCGGTCGTCCTCGATTTCTTCACTCCGGCGATCAGCAACAACTCTTGGATCAGCTGGCTCTCGAAGTTAGCTCCTTGGTCGGAGTGGATTCTCTCCGGGAATCCATAGACACAGAAGTATCTGTCCCAGAGTTGGCGAGCAACTTGCCTAGCTGACTGATCGTGACACGGGAAGGCATGAGCCATCTTAGTGAAATGGTCGGTGATGACCAGAACATCGACATTCTTCCCCGCTGGAACCTCCGCCGACCAGAAGTCGATACAAACTATTTCAAGCGGGCTTGTTGTCTTAACGCTTTGGAGAGGAGCTCTGCCTTCTGGTTCCGGTGTCTTGCTCACCACACAGCGCTTGCAGGACCTGACATACTCTCGGACATCTTGTTCCATACTGACCCAAAAGAACCTCTGTTTTGCCAACGACAGGGTTCTGGACTGTCCTTGGTGTCCAGCTTCGTCGTGGATACCTTGCAGAGCCTGCTTGACCAATGCTGCAGCGACAACATACTGGTAGCGCCTTTTCCCAGTCAGTGAGTCCTTAAGCACTCTGTACAGGATACCATCCAACATTTTCAGCTTGTCCCACTGCTTTAGTGTTTTCTGAACCCTGAGAGGCTCATTGACCCGCTCCCTTCGAGATGGCCTCCTGCCATGTGTCACATAGTGTATGACTCTCGTTAGCACAGCGTCTTCCTGTTGCTTGTCCTGGAGATCTTTGAGAGAGAATACAGGTAACGCACTTTGGCCTGGTGGGGTGAGCTTTTGCACGTCATGGGCCAACCAGGAGATCACTCTCCCTTTCGACCCCTCCTCCCATTCCATTTGGCCGTCCAGGACTGCTGTCACTTCTTCACTGCTCATGGACTGACATCCCACCTCAGACTCACACTGTTTCACCTCTTGACAGTTCGTACTCAGCCGGAAGACATTCTGTATGGAATCGTCTCTGACGTGTTGGGCCTCTTCGAGCAAGACACCATATGGCTCCGCCACAATTCTCTCACTGACACGTGTCTGTATGAATGGTTGTCTGCTCAGAGCATCGGCATCGGCAATGACGTTCTTGCTGCCTGGGATATACTGGATATTAAAGTTGTATGGTGCCAACTTCGCCACCCACCGCTGCTCACAAGCGTCCAGCTTGGGCTTTGTGAGGATGTACGTGAGCGGGTTATTATCTGTCCAGACAGTAAAAGAATGCCCCTTCAGCCAGTGGCTGAACTTATCACAAACGGCCCATTTGAGGGCGAGGAACTCCAGACGGTGGGCTGGGTACTTGGTCTGTGCACGAGTCAGGGACTTGCTCGCGAAAGCAATGGGACGTGCCTTGCTCCCTCCCTCGGGAACTTGAGAGATTACAGCGCCCAATCCATCCAATGAGGCGTCTGTTGAAAGGATGAACGGCCGACTGAAGTCAGGATGGGCTAGCACTACAGAACTCAGCAGAGCAGCTTTCAGCTGGTTAAATGCATTACTCTGTTCTTGAGTCCAATCCCTTGGGCTGAGTTTCTTGAAGTGCATAGCACGTCTTGCGTTGGCTCTGCCTGTCGCAGCAGCGGTCAGGGCGAACAGAGGCTTCGCCATGCGAGAGCAGTTTTGTATGAACCTCTGGTAGTACATCACCATACCGAGGAAGGACTTGATTTTCTTTGCTGAGGGCGTGACCCCATCCTCCATCATCAGGTCCACTTCACTCATGGCAGTAATGGCTTGCACTTTCTCTGGGTCGGTGGCGACCCCATTCTCATCAATGATGTGACCCAAAAACCTGACGCTCCGCCGAAGGAAGTGACACTTCTTTGGGGCCAACTTCAGCCCGTGCTCTCTCAGCCGACCAAAGACCATCTCAAGCCTTTTGATGGCTTCATCTTCATTTGGGGCGAAGACTAGCACATCGTCGACGTCGAGGTAACACAGTAGCGTCAAGAAGTTTTGGTCTCCAAAGATGTTCATCATGAGGCGCATAAAGCTCGCTGGGCTGTTGCATAGGCCTTGTGGTAATCGGTTGAACTCGTGGAGGCCTACTGGTGTGGTGAAGGCCGTAAACTTCTTGTCCTGCTCGTGCATGGAGATGTTATAGAACCCCGATGTCAAGTCCATGGCACTGAATACAGCATTTCCCCCGAGTGCAGCCAAGCAGTCAGCTTGGTGGGGTACTGGGTGGGCGTCCTTCACCGTGCGGGCGTTAAGCCACTGGTATTCCACACAGATACGCAACTCCCCACTCTTTTTCCATACGAGTACCAGAGGAGAGGCCCACTCACTGGAGGATTTGCGTATTATGTCCTTCTCTTCCATCTCAGAGAGGGCTTCTCTTAACTTCTGGTATTGGCCTGGTGGAACACGGCGGTATGCGGTATGGTAGTCGGAATGGTCGGTCATCTGTTAGGTGGATTCTGTGGACGAAGTCCTTGGCGTGGCCACAGTCCAGTTTGTCCTTGGAAAACACGTCCTCATACTTCTGTATGAGCTCCACCAGCTGACTCTTCCAGAAGGGAGACACTTCACACGAATTGACGTCGATTTTATCCAGTCCGAGACTGTTAAGTTTGTCCTGGAGGGTAGGAGCTACAGGGGTGCTACAGGCATGGTCTGTGCCCTTCTGCATGCTTTGGTTTTGTGCCTTCAACTCTGTGACATGGGCGTGGTCCATGTTGAGCTCAAAATCTTCCAACGCCACACATGGCGAAACATCAGCCAGCTTTGTGTTCCTTCTCAGTGTTACAGGCTTGTCACTTGTGTTCACAATTTTTAATGGCACCCACCTGTCACCACTCATTGAGGCCACGGTTCTCCCGACAATGATGTTTCTCTTGTGTGACTGGGACTTTGACGGCTCCACTAGTATGGCACTTCCCTGAGAGACAGGAGCAACACCAGGAAGCTTGCCCCACACTATGTGCTCATGTCTGGGGGTAAGTGTCACTGCATTAGCAAGCTTTACAGTTCCGATAATGTCTGGAATCGCGTCGCCCTTCCATCTTGTTATACCTGAGAGCATACTTAAAAACTGTTCAATGCTTGACTCACGAGAAGAATCCGCTTTGTTCATCACACGCCAATAGCTGGGATTTTCCTTGAACTGACGTAGCAGGTGTTTGATCACATTGCTTCCTACTATCATCTGGTCACATTGGCCTGGTACAACCAGTGTGGGCACGCTCATTTCCTGTCCATAAACACTCAACTTTAACTGATAAATGCACTTGGGCCGCACTTTCACACCGCCACAGCCCACCAGAACGACATCCTCATTGGACTGAGTGCTCTCCGATAGCAGTCCTGCTTTGTGGAGTTCCGCTTCAGCACCTTCACTCATTGTGCAAGCCATAGACCCACTATCAAGCAGAGCCCGCAATCGGATTTGGTCATTCACCAGCACGTCAGTGTAGAATAAATCGTCTGCTTTCTCGAGCCTATGTATGTTTTGGCAAATGATGACACTGTTGTTCTGAGCAGACTTGCAGCTTTCTTCATACAGGGAGCTTAGGTCTTCTTCTAGTTTGAGGGTCTGAAATGATGCACTCACACTTTGCCCTCCGGAGTGTGAGTGACTCAGTTTCCCTGGTTGGGCGTGCGGCTCTCAGGCTGGGTTTTGTGTGGCGCAGCTCTTGTACAGTCTCTCTTCTGGTGACCAAGTTCCAGGCATCCAAAACACCTTTTCTCTTTCATGCAGTGTTCACGTGTCATATGAGTCTTCTCGCCGCACACACGGCAGGGTGAGGGGCGTGACCACTGGGTCGGCTGTTGGATTGGTGAGGCTGTCCTGGCCAGGAGGCTTTCCAGCATGCTCAGCACTCTTTCTAATGCCCCCGCTTCTGGAGTGGTGACTGCACTCTTTTTAGCCTGTGCAGTGGGTTCTTGAACACTGGCTCTCATTGCAGTTAACTCCTCCGCCACAGGACTGGGAGTAGCAGTTGCTGCCGTTGCCACCACAAATCTCTCTGCTCTAGAGGGCCTCTTTCTTGTCTGATGTTCCCTCTGGTGCTCATCGATGGCCTCTTGGACTTCCATAGCTGACCATTTGCTAATGGGCTTACACCTGAATACACTGGAGAGGTCAGAGCTGGGGCAGTTTCGGATGAACATCATGGCAACTTCCACAGACATATTCTCCATCTTCCCTCCACTCCTCCGCAGGTGTCTGTCAGCGTGTTCGGCTGCTGTATTTAGTCGGACCCAGTAGTCCACCGGGCTCTCATCCACATCTGGGTGAGTGGCGTAGAAATCAGCCAATGGTAAGCTGGACATGGGGCAGTCACTAAAGTATCTTCTGAGGATGTCATATATTACTTCAGGATGTGCTGCCTTGTCAGAATTACTCTTCAGCCCTACCTTGACGATGTTCTTTGCTCGCCCCAACAGGTGACTGAGGATTTCATCCACCTGCTCCCCAGCAGAGCAGCCCCTTTTGCGCAGATATGTGTCCATCACATCTATCCACTCTTGGACGGTGTATTTGTCTGTGCCGTCTCCTCTATACACCGCTGGTTCCTTAGCATCTGTCTTCACCACAACACTCAGTCGGGACATATCAGGTGTGAATGGTGAGGGATCTAGCAGTGGGAGAGAACTAGGGGGTGGGGGGCCTCTTATAGGAGCAGTTGTCTGGTTGGCTAAAAGGCGATTAACGACAGAGTCACCAATCTGGGTCCCTAGCTCTCCTAGCAGGTCGCGTATCTGCCCTAGGGTGTCACTGTCAGTGGTGATGGGGGTCGAAGACTTGGGCTTTGCTACAGGTGTGACATTATCAATGCTCAGACTAGACTTGGGCTTCACTACGGGTGTGACATTATCAATGCTCAGACTAGACTTGGGCTTCACTATGGGCATAGGGAGCTCTGGCTTCTCTACAGACATGGCTTCATCCATACCTAGATAACTACCAAAGCTGGGCTGACCCACCCGCTCTCTGTCTAGGATATCTGCGTATCTCAAGCCTCTACCCCTCCCAATACTAGAAACTGGAGTAAACTCCATGGCAGTTTAAACTCAAGTTTAACTCAGTTTATACTCAATAATACAGTGCAATAATTACAATGTGGAAAATACAATATGATCAAACAGTTAGCTGTGTAAAACCAATGTGGAAATGACCAGCAGTTGTCAAATTAAGAGGGGAAATTTAGAATGGAGATGTTAATTTTTTTTTTTTTTTTTTTATTATAAAACAATGTTGACGATCCTCGGATTCTTCCTGCGCACAGCACGATACGCTTACTTGCTCACAGCTTGACCTCGGCGATCTGCAGTGGCTGATCTGAAGGATCCGGGTCACGGCACCATTTGTGGCAGCTGATTTTCTGCGTTGTGTTATGTAGTTAGGGAGTGAGACGCACACTGGAGTTGAGCATCTATGGGAGTTTATTCTTCAGAATAAAGGAAAAAACACAGGCGTCACACACACAGAGCCACACTGCAACTCTCCACCGCTCAGCTCAGAGCACACACAGCTCTCTCATGCTTGTATACTACACAAAATATACAGCATAGCTCATGCTGTATTAAAATTAATGTGAAGATACAATGCACTTTGTAAAACAAAATCAAACATGTGCAATGAAAATGCATTAAATATTTCCCACACATTTTCCACAGTCTAAAATAATTGAATTAATTCACCCACATTAGCTCATTTTTATAGTGCAAAAATATCAAAAGTGAACTGAATCAGACAACCAGCATACCTTCAGAATAAAGGAAAAAACACAGGCGTCACACACACAGAGCCACACTGCAACTCTCCACCGCTCTAAAGAAAAAAAATATAAATTAAAATTCACATAACCACAATAACACGTCACGTTACATATGAAATCATACAGTTATTACACAGCCATAACATGCAGAGCACAACCTCATGACATCAGCATGAAAGGAGAAGAAACAAAGGAAAAACCAGTTCAGCTAGCATAAAACTAAGTTAACTAACTCTGCATGAATAACTCAGTTTAAGATTCAATTTACAAGTTCTTAATCAATGGAGGCTTGACCAAAAGCTTCATTAGCATGTTACATTACAGCAGATATCAACATATTGTGGTTTAGAACGGGGAAAAAAGGTATAATAATAAGACAATGGAGAGAGTGCCTCATAAAGTGAGGCACACACAGCTCTCTGACTCTAGGTGGTGCAACGCCAAAATAACACCCCAGGGGAACGAAGGGGATACAATTGAAAATCACCGTAGGAACCTTTCTTTTCTCTTATTTTACAGGAGGAAAAAATCATTTTGGGGAAGTTCACAACACAGAAGAAAGATTTTAGGGAAAATAAATAAACAAAACACAATAAGAAATTTTGACTTGGCTACAGAGAGTTGTGTTGGTTCACAGGAGACAGAAAAAATGTCATTTCATTTCATTTCATTCATTCATTCATTTTATTGATTCATTCCAGACATGTCAAAACAACTGTATAAAGCATGACAACATTAACTATGAGGTGCCGTGAGGGACATTATTCTGAATTACCATTCACACACGTATGAAACCGAACTCTCTCATAATACTATACTAAAAACCTTACACACACACACACAGGTGAAATCCTCTTTATACATACAACTGGAAATGTATTCACTCACAAACACTTGTGAAATCCTCTCATACATACAGTCCCTTGCGAAAGTATTCAACCCCCTTGAACTTTTCAACCTTCTGCCACATTTCAGGCTTCAAACATAAAGATGTAAAATTTAAAATTTTTGTCAAGAATCAACAACAATTGGGACACAATCGTGAAGTGGAACGAAATTTATTGGATATTTTAAACCTTTTTAAGAAAAAAAAACTTAAAATTGGGGTGTGCAATATTATTTGGCTCCTTTACTTTCAGTGCAGGAAACTGACTCCAGAAGTTCAGTGAGGATCTCTGAATGATCCAATGTTGTCCTGAATGACTGATGATGATCAATAGAATCCACCTGTGTGTAATCAAGTCTCTGTATAAATGCACCTGCTCTGTGATAGTCTCAGGGTTCTGGTTAAAGCCCAGAGAGACCAAGGAACACACCAGGCAGGTCCCAGATACTGTTGTGGAGAAGTTTAAAGCTGGATTTAGATACAAAAAGATTTCCCAAACTGCTCAGAGGCTGAGCAGTTTGGGACTTTTTTTTTTTTTTTTACTTTAAGCCTTGAAACAAAAATCATTACTTAAAAAATGTGAATAAAAGATTAGTGTCTTATTCACAGAAGTATTCGGATTCAGATGGAGTTGCTTTAATTTTCCTTGGGACATTGGAATAAAGCATACTGCACAAAGTACTAAAGAAAAAGGCTGTAAATACTTTTGTATATGAAAGCTTTGATTTGCATATATTATTTACATGTGTGTATTTGAAGAAAAATGCTAATGTATTTCATGTAACAATAAATATAGTAAATCTAAAGTGACAAAGGGATCAATGGCAATTCTGACCACCTTTAAAAGCAGTAGTTAATGCACAATCCACGTTTGGTGAAAATCAAAGTATTTGTTTGATTTTGTACAACATGATGTTAAATGGGCAATAATAAGAACCCTGTCATAGCTGTACTTTATGCTGATCTCCTCCAATACTTCTGACCAATTACTGTATGAACAGAGAAGGAAATGAAAGATTGATTATGAAGAGTACCTACTTTATACTTTTTGTCTGTCTTTTGTTTAATATTGAACTTCTGTAAACCTGCCAATAAAACTAAAAAGGCAATTAAATGTCATTTGTCTTGTTAGGTTTCCAGAGGACGCTGTGTCGATACTTCGCTCAGGCTGTCTGCAGAGTCTTCTTCTGCGCTCCCTTTACACAGACAAAGAATTCTGGGACAGCCATGGCGGGGCCAGCGGTCTCGGGCCTTTCATCCACATGGTGGACCAGAGAGGGAAAATCCTCCTTCAGTACATCAAGGACAAAAAGCTGCGGCTCAAACGGGATCTGTGACTCAGCTTGGCAGGCCAAACTATAGTTCAAAATAAATGCTGTAGGCTGATAAACAGTTCCTCGGTGTCATCAAAGATGGATCGTTCTGGAACAAAACAGACTCTGAGAGCAACATGGCTTGCAGGCTGGTACTTCAAAAGCACATTGCATTTCACTGCAGTGACAAAAGTCTTCGTATTTGCAAAAAATGTGTCAAAGGTGATTTTTTTTTCAATATCTCTGCAGTTGGAAGAGTCATCACACATGATCAAACAATTGTACATGTAAACGACTTTCCTGTAAACTTAAGGAACAGACTAACTGTGC
Organism: Hirundichthys speculiger; assembly: GCA_018398805.1. NCBI lineage: Eukaryota > Metazoa > Chordata > Actinopteri > Beloniformes > Exocoetidae > Hirundichthys > Hirundichthys speculiger. The sequence continues at coordinate 11,835 of JAGFBZ010000217.1, read as the reverse complement.
AATTACATTTGGTCATCTTAACGATAAGGATGACATAATCAGTTAGCAGCTGATGTAAGTAGTTGATGTTCTTCAAAGCAGATGTTGATCATTTGTTATTTGATATGTTTTGGGCTATTTTGTATGTCCTACAGACTCCAGTCTTTTTGGGCTAGTAGATTAAAGCAAAGCAAAGCTGTTTATGCAGTTTAAACAATTTACCAGTCTGTATCTTTGTCTTATTCCTCTATTTCATGGCTTTATTTATCTGCTTTCATTGACTTTCAATTTATATACAAGTCAACCTAATAAACCTCTGGGCATACTGGAGTTCTACTGAAGAAAAAAAAAAATATTATGCAGCATTTAAATTGTTCATTCTTGACAGTTGGTAGGATGTTTTTATGCTATTGGTGCTATAGGCAGCTGGCTAACTGCTATCCAGCCTTTGAACTTAAAAGCACTTTTACACTAGTGGACTGTTGCTGTGTCATTAGTAGTCACCAGTAAGTATGTATAATTTTGCTGCAGGTTCATTTTTTCAGCAGCCCAGAGGTCTGCTACTCAAATGGAAGAGTTTAGAGTTTAAAAGCAAAAGCTAAAAAGGAAACACCACTCACAATTATCTTGTAAAAGCACTCTAAATTATCAGTACTTAGATAACTTACCACTGTTTACAAAGTAGTTAGGTAAAACTATAAACCCTCTACAGATGACTCAAAAAAAAAATTGGTGGAATAAATATTTTCACTGAGACTATAAAAACTACAACAGAGTAATAAAGTAGTAGTAGCAGTATTTCTAACATTCCATCAGGGTATATGTTGGTAAAAGTTGTCATTGTTTCAAGTGTTATGGTTACATACAGTGCAATCTAACTCAATTACAGCTCAGATTAAATGTTTTTGACCAATATTTTGCTGCACCTCTGTGAATAATGTGCTGTTGACAGTGCAAGGCCAGGACTCAAACCTGCACCAGCTGCACTCAACAATTTGTTTTGTTTTATATATATATATATATATATATATATATATATATATATATATATATATATATATATATATATATATATATATATATATATATATATATATATATATATATATATATATATATATATATATATATATATATATATATACATACATGGCAAGTGGTAAGTCTTTTAGAGTTCGACAACGCCACCTTGGGGAATTACACCCCAAGGAAAATCTGCCTTTGAAAAAAGCACTCAAGTCCGGTTCATACAATGGAGACATGCAGGTTCCGTTTAAGAAAGTGTTTATTTTAAAACAAGAAAAAAAGAATATAAGACCAAACTAAGAGAAATAAAATGCAGCTGGACTTACTGGGTGTGAACAGGCATCAAAAGCAAGGGTGTCTCCAAAAGAAAAACAAAATCACCCCACCAAATAAAGCTCACACTCCGTGCCACCTCATCCAATTTGTGTTGGTCACATGCGCACAGCAAAGCAAAGGGAGATGCCACCACCAAGAGCCTGTCCACCAATGGGGAGGAAGCCCAGCTGCAACACAAGAAAAAACGTTAAAAACTGTTTAAAAGAAAATAAAAAAAAACTAAAACCAGTAATGCAAAAAAAATCCACACAGCACAAAGGGAATTAATCCTTGAGCTGACTCAAATCCAGATCCTTAGAGTCGCCTGTCAGACGGCGCTGAGGGGAAAAACCTCTTTTGTGGCCTATAAGCCAAGACTCAGGGCATAATGGCAGTGGATAGTCAGCGTACGGCCGGAGGAAGAGTCTCCGCTGTTTGTTACTGCACGAGTGCGCGTCTGTCCTCCCCGCTTGAAATAGGCACCTGCCTGGGTCCTCTGGTACAAGCCAGTAACTGCCGGGTCCTCTGTGTCTATAAAAAAAGGTGCAGAGCTACATGAATGAGCTGCCGAAATGCAAGCATCCAGACAGCGAGAGAGACTGATTAACCCACCGATCAGAGACAGGTTCAACCGAGTCTGAGGAAGCCTTTTACCCCAAAGCAGCTTATTATGGGAACCCATTGCAGTATGAATCATTAGAAAAATGATGAATATTGCTGTAAATAGTGTGCAAAATACCAAGGCAACATACCAACGCAGCCAGTTTACAGACAATCGGGGGGAGACAATCACCGTCTCGATCTCCAGCAGAATGAGCAAGCACCAGTTCAGCGTAACAGGTGCAGATAATCAGCAGTTTCCTATATTGACTAGAACGCCAGCAGGCGTTGACCAATCCCTAAATGGGATCACACCTGGATCTAATCAGGTGGATAGTTGTCCCACTACAATCTACCCCCCCCCCCTTTTTGCATCGGCGTCCCATCGATGGACTGCCAGTGCCACTATTGCCATGGCCTAAAGAAAGCCATCACAGAGCTGGAGGTTGGATCTGAGTGTGCAGCATCTCGCCATGGTGCACTCTCCACTGACCTTGGAAGGTGATGGACATTACGGTGTTGACCAGCTGTTTGCCTCGTAGTTCTACGCACAATACTTGACTTACCAATCTGATCCATTGAGTCTGAACTACTCACAGGTACAGGGGCCAAGGATGGATCCAGCACAATGGGGGCCAACTCACCAAGATTGGCAATGTGATGGGGTGGTGCAGGAGGAAGTGGTCGGGCATTTACAGGTGTTCGTGCAGGTGAAGCATTCAAACCTTCATGGGAAGTGTCCTGTCTCACAAACAAGTCCTCCTCATCTGACATCTCAGATTCTGGATTGTCAGCAAATGGGGGGTTTTCAGGCAGTTGCTCAGGGGGCTCCATGCCAATAGCCGCTTTTAGCAAAGATCGATGAAGCTGTCTGGCTTTTGCTGGGTCTCCACCTGGTGCCACTGTGTACACCGCACCCATTTGCTCTGGGGCTTTGAGGACTTCATGCACAACTGACCCCCACTTATCCTGTACCTTATGGCGCCCTTTAGCACTAAAGTCCCGCACCAACACCAATTGTCCTTTTTTTGAATGGAACCTCTTTTACATGCCGATCATGATTTCTTTTTCTGCGGTCAGCAGCTAATTGTAGCCGCTCCCGAGCCCCATCAAAGGCCATTTGCAGGCGAGCTTGATGCTCCTGAATCCAATCCTGAACACTTCCACTGACAGGGTCCTGGACCTTACCCAGAAGAAAGTCAATGGGTAATCTAGGTTCTTGTCCAAAAAGAAGAAAGAAGGGAGATTCTCCAGTAGACTGATGAGGTGTGGTATTGTAACAATACAACGGTTGGGGCAGACATGAGTGCCAATCCCATTTCCTGGTAACAGGCAGAGTGCGCAGCAAGTTGTGCAGTGTTCGATTGAACCGCTCACATTGGCCATTTCCTGCTGGGTGGTATGGGGTGGTCCGGGATTTTTCAATCCCATACAAGTTGCAGAGCTGTTGGATTAAAGCACTCTCAAAATTGCGACCCTGATCCGAATGGATCCGAACAGGGACCCCAAACTTGTAAAACCACTCATTAACCAACATATTGGCCACAGTAGAGGCCCTCTGGTCACGAGTGGGGATGGCTAAAGTATACTTGCTGAAGACATCCGTCATCACAAGCACATTTTCCAATCCGCTATGGGTGGGTTCCAACACAGTAAAATCAATGGCAAGAATCTCATTTGGACAGGAAGCCAGCAGATGACCCATAAATCTATGGGCAGCAGTCCAAGTATCCTTGGCAGCCTGGCACCGTTGACAGGACTGACACCACTGTGTCACGTCAGAAGACATGCCCGGCCAGTAGCACCGTGACTGCAAAAGGCCCAATGTCCTTTCAGTGCCCTGATGCCCGTGTTCCTGATGAACACTTGTCAGGACTTCCTTTATTAAACCAGCCGGCAACAGCAATTGCAGCACTGTTTCCGCACCATCTGGGCGGGAGATCTTGCGATAGAGAACCCCCTTCTTTTCAACCAGCCGATCTCACTGCCGGCAGAGTACTACAGCAGCATGAGACATTTGCTTCCGTTCTTCATAATTGGGCCGTCGTTTCTGTTTCCAGAAGCAACACACTTCTTGAATAACTGGGTCAGCTTCTTGTAGAGCAGAAATGTCTGTCAAGGTGTGTTGGGGCAAGACTGTAACAGCAGCTTGCATAGCTTCAACATCCTTGGAATACAAAGCCTACTGAAGTGATCTAGGCAAAGAAGTGCCAGGAAGCAAGGCTCCCAGCACCTGCTGATCGGGTGGGTGCTGGCGTGACAAAGCATCCGCATTACCATTACTTCTTCCCGATCTATACTTGACCTCAAAGTCAAAAGCAGCAAGCTGTGCAGCCCAGCGCTGCTCTGTGGCTCCAAGCTTGGCAGATGCAAGATGGCTCAGAGGATTGTTGTCAGTGAAGACAATACACTTGTGACCCAACAAGTATTCCCGGAACTTCTCAGTCATGGCCCATTTAAGGGCCAAAAACTCCAGCTTCATAGAGCTGTAGTTCTGCATATTTCTTTCAGGGGGCGTTAGTCCTCGACTTGCGTAGGCTATAGGCCTAACCCTTCCTTCCTGCTCCTGAGAGAGCACTGCACCCAAACCACCAAAGCTTGCATCCACTTCAAGTATGAAAGGTAATGAGAAGTCAGCATAGGCAAGAACTGGTGCTGAGGTCAGCTTGGTCTTCAAGGCATCAAAACTTTGCTGACATTGGTCAGACCATGCGTCAGACAAACACTGCCCAGCACCCCTCTGGGGCTTACCTCCCAGCTCAACAACAAGGCGGTGTAGAGGTGCAGCCAGTTTAGCAAAGCCCTCCACAAAGCGCCTGTAATAGCTAGCAAATCCCAGAAAGGAGCGCAGCTCTGAGACAGTATTGGGAGGTTGCCAGTTAGCCACAGACTCAATCTTACCAGGATCAGTAGCAACACCAGCGGCAGAAATAACATGACCAAAATATTTCACCTCTGGTTGGAAGGAGGAGCACTTGGAGAGCTTTGCCTTGAGGCCTTCTCGTTGGAGCCGCCCTAGCACAACCTCCAACCTCTCTAAGTGTTGCTCAACTGTAGATGAAAAGACCACAATATCATCTAGGTAAAGGAGAAGACTCTGACCCTGTTGGTCACCAAAGATGCGTTGCATCAATCTCTGAAAAGTGCTTGGGGCATTGCAAAGCCCAAAGGGCATCCTGTTCCATTCAAAGAGGCCAAAGGGAGTGCAGAAGGCAGTCTTAGGTTTATCACTTTCAGTAACAGGGACCTGATTATACCCACTGGCCAAATCCATTGTTGAGAACCAACATGCACCTATGAGCGCATCCAGAGACTCCTCAATACGGGGCAGAGGAAAAGCATCCTTTCTTGTCTTGCCATTTAGCTGACGGATAATCAACACACATGCGCAAGGTGCCGTCCTTTTTCCTCACAAGGACAATGGGGGAGGCATATGGACTGCTACTCTCTCTAATTACTTGTGTCTGCAGGAGCTGATTAATATGCTCCTTCACCAGTTCATAGTCACAAGGGGGGATGCGCCTATAGCGTTGTTTCACCGGAGTGTCGTCCAACAAGGGGATGTCATGTGAAATTAGGTTGGTACAACCTAAATCACCATCCTGGGCTGAGAAGACTGAAGTATATTTAGCCAGAAGATCTTTCGCCCGATCCTGCTCTTCAACAGGTAGCCGAGACAGATCTATTTCACTAATCTGCTCTGCTATAGTAGGTGAAAGACTCTGGGATGCCACAGTGGCTATCTCAGATGGCACCTCCGTCACTCCTGGTGGAAGGCTGACCACATTCACTCCATTCAATGTACCTAACACAGTGTGAGGGTGAAGCCACACTGTACTGGAACCTACATTAACAACCGGTATGTAGGCTGTACCGTTCACTACCTTCACCAAGGCAGGGGATGCCAATAACCCAGCAGGCAAAACAGAGTCCAATGGCTCAAACAGAATAGTACCACTAGAAAACTTCTGAGAGCATGTAGCAGCAACAATTTTCATGACCCCACCTGGTATTCGACATGCCTTTTTTCCTCTTACCTTTGCCTGACCTATCAGTTCAGGCAGTGCAGCGGTAACGGCTCGATGGCAGTCCTGTAAAGCCTGAAATACAGCCTTTGGGGCTTCCAAAATAACAGGCGTTTCAAATAGACCTACACCATATTGCCCAAAGAGCTCAGCATAGCACTTACGGATGACATTCATTCCAAGAACACCAGGCATCTTGGGAGAATCCCCAGAGGGATCTTTAACCACCAGTACACCACAACGGGGCATCACTTTCCCACAGAGCTTGAGGTTCAGCTCCAAGTAGCCAATGTAAGGAATAGCCAATCCATTAGCTGCTCTCAGCTGTAACCAGTGGCAGGACTGGAGTCTCTCCTGGCCCCATGGTTTAAAATACTCACAAAAAAAAAAAAACTTTCAGTAATTGTAGATACCATAGAGCCGGTGTCTACAAGACATGGGACTTTGATGCCTTCCATCTCCACATCTACATGCGGGGAGGATGAAACCAGATTGGCGACGTCCCCATTAGATGCATTTTGTGGACCAAGCAACACCCCACCCGAACAGTGGCCCGACAATGCAGTGGGTGCTAGTTTTCCGACTGTGACTGCCTGCCAGGCTGCTGAGAACCACGAGAGGAGCGGAGGTGAGATGGAACACGCTCCCAATCACAGTCACTGGGGAAGTGACTTGGTTGGTTGCACCGCCGACATACAATAGGCCTGTTTACTGAGTTACGTGAAGGACCGTGTGGTTTAGAGTATTGCAAATGGGCAATGCTGTCAGTGAGCATATTCAGCTGCTCCTGCTGGCGTTTCAACAGTTCCATCACTTCACCAATCTCTGTTACCTGAGCTGGTGATGCTCCATAAGGAGTTCCTTGTACACCATATTGGATGCCCACTACTGCATGACCAGGTTTGGCTTGCATATTAGACAAACCCTCACGCTCCCACTGGAGAGCCTCCCCCCTGACATCAAGCAAGGTGGAAGCAGGACGTCTGCGAACAAACTGTTTTAATTCGCGGCGGAGCGTACCATCCAATACCTGTTCGATAAACTGATCTCTGAGTTAAATTTCAGAGTTTGGAATTTTACCTGGTGCACGCTGCTTAACCTTCTCCATCAGGTTCATTAAAGCTAGGGAGTATTCTAGCAGAGATTCACCTTCATGCTGCTTTCGGAAAAAAAATGCCTCCTGCAGGACCACATAAGAGTCTGTGCACCCATACAGCTCCTCCAACACAGCCAAGATTTTCTTGGGGTCAGAACGCTCAGCAGCAGATCGATATCTGATCTCCTCACGTGCTTCCCCCTCCAAATGGTCGAACCAAAAAAATGCCTGTTCGTCAGATGTCAAATGTCATGCTCTCATGCATGTCTGCACTTCCTCAACCCAGTCATGCAAGCTCATACCAACCTTCCCCCTAAACATAGGACATTTCCTATCATGAGGAATAAACACCAATCTCTCCATAACAGGAAGATTAGTAGAAGTACCAGGGAGTGGCACAAAGGAGGCAGAAGGCACATCACCAGCAGAAGAAGTAGAGGCACGCTCTTGCTGCAGTCTCTCATTATCAGCTTTTAATTGAGCAACCAAATTTCTTAGTTCCTGCAGCTCTCCCTCCATGATTTCTCCCAGCCAATTTCCCCTCGGGGATTATTAAAGTATTTTCAATTCAATTCAATGATGACCTGTACTCACCACAGAATCACAGTTCCTACTGCCGTCTTGCCCCCTAGACCAAAAAAAAAAGATAAGACAATATTACATACACAAGAACACAGATTAAAAATACACTTTCTTGAAGAGAAAAAGAAAAACGGAACGAGTGTCCACTTAAGTAAGATCCTGCCGACCAACGCCAAAATGTGGCAAGTGGTAAGTCTTTTTAGAGTTCGACAACGCCACCTTGGGGAATTACACCCCAAGGAAAATCTGCCTTTGAAAAAAAGCACTCAAGTCCGTTCATACAGTGGAGACATGCAGGTTCCGTTTAAGAAAGTGTTTTTTTTTTAAAACAAGAAAAAAAAAGAATATAAGACCAAACTAAGAGAAATAAAATGCAGCTGGACTTACTGGGTGTGAACAGGCATCAAAAGCAAGGGTGTCTCCAAAAGAAAAACAAAATCACCCCACCAAATAAAGCTCACACTCCGTGCCACCTCATCCAATTTGTGTTGGTCACATGCGCACACCAAAGCAAAGGGAGATGCCACCACCAAGAGCCTGTCCACCAATGGGGAGGAAGCCCAGCTGCAACACAAGAAAAAACGTTAAAAACAGTTTAAAAGAAAATAAAAAACTAAAACCAGTAATGCAAAAAAAATCCACACAGCACAAAGGGAATTAATCCTTGAGCTGACTCAAATCCAGATCCTTAGAGTCGCCTGTCAGACGGCGCTGAGGGGTAAAACCTCTTTTGTGGCCTATAAGCCAAGACTCAGGGCATAACGGCAGGGGTAGTCAGCGTACGGCCGGAGGAAGAGTCTCCGCTGTTTGTTACTGCACGAGTGCGCGTCTGTCCTCCCCGCTTGAAGTAGGCACCTGCCTGGGTCCTCTGGTACAAGCCAGTAACTGCCGGGTCCTCTGTGTCTATAAAAAAAGGTGCAGAGCTACATGAATGAGCTGTCGAAATGCAAGCATCCAGACAGCGAGAGAGACTGATGAACCCACCGATCAGAGACAGGTTCAACCGAGTCGGAGGAAGCCTTTTACCCCAAAGCAGCTTATTATGGGAACCTATTGCAGTATGAATCATTAGAAAATGATGAATATTGCTGTAAATAGTGTGCAAAATACCAAGGCAACATACCAACGCAGCCAGTTTACAGACAATCGGGGGGAGACAATCACCGTCTCGATCTCCAGCAGAATAAGCAAGCACCAGTTCAGCGTAACAGGTGCAGATAATCAGCAGTTTCCTATATAGTTTAATGATTCGGCAGGCTAGTCCATTTTGCTGAAATTTCATTGCAGCAACTAAAAATGGTATTCAGTAATTTGTATGGCCCCCACGTGCATGTATGCATGCCTGAAAATGTCGGGGCATGCTCCTAATGAGACAACGGACGGCGTCCTGGGGTATCTCCTCCCAGATCTGGACCAGGGCATCACTGAGCTCCTGGACAGTCTGAGGTGCAACCTGGCGGCGTCGGATGGATGGAAACATAATGTCCCAGAGGTGTTCTATTGGATTTAGGTCAGGCGAGCGTGGGGGCCAATCAATGGTATCAATTCCTTCATCCTCCAGGAACTGCTTGCATACTCTCGCCACATGAGGCCGGGCATTGTCGTGCACCAGGAGGAACCCAGGACCCACTGCACCAGCTTAGAGTCTGACAATGGGTCTGTAAGGTTAACAGGCTGTGTAAGGCTGATTGAGCACGCTCAGTCTGTAAGGCTGTCTGAGCACGCTCAGTCTTCAAGGCTGTCTGAGCACGCTCAGTCTGTAAGGCTGTCTGAGCATGCTCAATCTGTAAAGCTGTCCGAGCACGCTCAGTCTGTAAGGCTGTCTGAGCATGCTCAGTCTGTAAGGCTATCTGAGCATGCTCAGTCTGTAAGGCTATCTGAGCATGCTCAGTCTGTAAAGCTGTCTGAGCACGCTCAGTCTTCAAGGCTGTCTGAGCACACTCAGTCTGTAAGGCTGTCTGACCATGCTCAGTCTGTAAGGCTGTCTGACCATGCTTAGTCTGTAATGCTAACTGAGCATGCTTAGTTGTCTGAGCATGCTCAGTCTGTAAGGCTGTCTGAGCACGCTTAGGGCCAATTCCAATTCCTCCCTTAACCCTCAATCTCAACCCTCGCCCTTAACCCTCAATTTTTGGCCCTCAATCTTAACCCTCGAAAGTAAGTGTGAGGGTTATCTTGTGACTTACAAATGGGACACCCCCCGAGTGCAGTTACGTCATCAGACTGAAATGTATCAGAGCATGTGTTGTCTCTGTATTTCCTGAAATTACACAGGGATAACATTGAAAATAGCGCTTTATATTCTCTAATAATATTAGCAAATAACACAATAGAGATTCATGATTCAGTCCATCGTCGCACCGCTGACCGCTGACGGGACCGGACCCCAGGCGGCGGACCGGTCCGTCGGGTCCGGGTCGGCTTCACGTTACTTTGTTGTTAGCGACGGAGGACTGAATAATTGTACCGGGACCACCGACGAGTACAAAGTGAAGCCGACGGGACCGCCGGTCCAGCAGCAAACATCGTAAAGTAAAAAAATAAATGTTATGCAACAACAATGTTAATCCATGAAAAAAGTCTCAAACAAAACACAAAAAATGGTTTCGTAAACATTTTATCTTTAAGATATAAGAAGATACTTACGTTTGTAGCTAGCTTCTGGATAGCCTTACTTCCAAGGGGGTGTCGGATAATCTCACTTTTGAGGGCGATACAGCCCTCAAACTCAATTCAACTTGCCTAGGGAAGCCATTTTAGTGGGGGTTGAGATGATTAAGAGGGTTGAATGTCTGAGCATGCTCAGTCTGTAAGGCTGTCTGAGCATGCTCAGTCTGTAAGGCTGTCTGAGCATGCTCAGTCTGTAAGGCTGTCTGAGCATGCTCAGTCTGTAAGGCTGTCTGAGCATGCTCAGTCTGTAAGGCTGTCTGAGCATGCTCAGTCTGTAAGGCTGTCTGAGCATGCTCAGTCTGTAAGGCTGTCTGAGCATGCTCAGTCTGTAAGGCTGTCTGAGCATGCTCAGTCTGTAAGGCTGACTGAGCATGCTTCAGTGCTCATGTAAGGCTGTCTGAGCATGCTCAGTCTGTAAGGCTGACTGAGCATGCTCAGTCTGTAAGGCTGCTCTGAGCATGCTCAGTGTGTAAGGCTGTCTGAGCATGCTCAGTCTGTAAGGCTGTCTGAGCATGCTCAGTCTGTAAGGCTGTCTGAGCATGCTCAGTCTGTAAGGCTGTCTGAGCATGCTCAGTCTGTAAGGCTGACTGAGCATGCTCAGTCTGTAAGGCTGTCTGAGCATGCTCAGTGTGTAAGGCTGTCTGAGCATGCTCAGTCTGTAAGGCTGTCTGAGCATGCTCAGTCTGTAGTCTGAAGCATGCTGTCTGAGCATGCTCAGTGTAAGGCTGTCTGAGCATGCTCAGTGTAAGGCTGTCTGAGCATGCTCAGTGTAAGGCACTGAGCATGCTGAGCATGCTCAGTGTAAGGCTGTCTGAGCATGCTCAGTGTGTAAGGCTGTCTGAGCATGCTCAGTCTGTAAGGCTGTCTGAGCATGCTCAGTCTGTAAGAGCTGTCTGAGCATGCTCAGTCTGTAAGGCTGACTGAGCATGCTCAGTGGTGTAAGGCTGTCTGAGCATGCTCAGTGTGTAAGGCTGTCTGAGCATGCTCAGTCCTGTAAGGCTAACTGAGCATGCTCAGTGTGTAAGGCTGTCTGAGCATGCTCAGTCTGTAAGGCTGTCTGAGCATGCTCAGTCTGTAAGGCTGTCTGAGCATGCTCAGTGTCAGCTAAGTGTCTGAGCATGCTCAGTCTGTAAGGCTGACTGAGCATGCTCAGTGTGTAAGGCTGTCTGAGCATGCTCAGTGTGTAAGGCTGTCTGAGCATGCTCAGTGTGTAAGGCTGTCTGAGCATGCTCAGTGTGTAAGGCTGTCTGAGCATGCTCAGTGTGTAAGGCTGTCTGAGCATGCTCAGTGTTTAAGCTGTCTGAGCATGCTCAGTCTGTAAGGCTGTCTGAGCATGCTCAGTCTGTAAGGCTGTCTGAGCATGCTCAGTCTGTAAGGCTGTCTGAGCATGCTCAGTCTGTGAGGTTAACTGAGCATGCTCAGTCTGTAAGGCTGTCTGAGCATGCTCAATCTATGAGGTTAACTGAGCATGCTCAGTGTGCAAGGCTGTCTGAGCATGCTCAGTCTGTAAGGCTGTCTGAGCATGCTCAGTGTGTAAGGCTG